>JADRCH010007459.1:422613-448087 GCA_019843965.1 Rhynchomys soricoides | reverse complement strand
AGAGAGAGAGAGAGAGAGAGAGAGAGAGAGAGAGAGAGAGAGAGAGAACTTGTTGCCACGGCAACAAGTTTGTTGCCGAAGATATGGCAGAAGATATGTTAATCTATGAAAATGCAAAAGAGAACAAAGCTATCTCTTAGATGTTAGATTGGGGCCTTGGTGGGCTTAAGGAAGGTAGAAAGAAATCCTCACATACACATCAACACTTACAGATGTATTATTATATAAATTAAAGGTATAAGAGATGATGTTTTAGCATGCATATCCATACTGAAATTATAAATAGAGTCAAGTAACTTAACATTTCCATCACTTTCCATGTTACCATTGTATGTGTTGGCATATGTGTGTTGGCATGCTTGTGTGCGTGCGTGCACACACACACACATATATATATGTACATATAGTAGGAATGCCTAAAATCTACCCTCTTAGTAAATTTTCAATATATATCACATTATTAATCAAAAGTCTGCTGTACATTAGATTTGTAGGCGTGTTTATCCTACATTAATGCAAGTTTGTGTGCTTTGGCCTACATTCTTCCCTAGTTCCTACCTTTGCCTGGCCCTGCTAGCCAGTTCTTTTCTGTTTCTATGTACTCAACCTTTTCAGATTGCACTCATAAATGAGATCATATTGTAGCTTTCTTTCTGTGTCTAGATCATTTCATTTCACTTAGCATAATGTCTTTCTTATTCACCAATACTGTCACAAGTAACATATCTTTTTGAAAGACTAAATAACAGTTCGTTGTGTGCATATGTGCATGTATGCCACAATTTCTTTATCTACTCATCTGACAGATACTTAAGTCATTTTAGCCATTGTGAAAAACCCTGCATGGAATGTTTGAGAACAGATTTTTTTTTAACACAGAGAACAGGAATCGATGAATTATATAGCAGTGTGTGTGTGTGTGTTGAGCATCAAACTCAGGACCCTGCGTTTGCACAGGAAGTGCTATCCCACTGAGCTAGATTCCCAGCCCCACTTACTTAGTGCCTTTCTTTTGCTTTCTTTAGGACCCTCCATAGTCTTTGCCATGATGGCCGTACTAATCTACTCTCCCAGAAAGTCTACCATGGTTCCCTTTTCTCCACATCCTTGCTAGTGTGTTATCGCTCGTCTTTTTGATAACTACCCTTCAGAACAGTTATGAGGTGATTTCTCACAGTGATTTTGATTTTCATTTTGTTAATGGTTACTGAATTTGGATGCTTTTTCACATCCTTGGTGGTCATTTGTATGTTGTCTAGGGGAAAATGTTTACTCAAGACCTTTGTCTATTTGTCTAATTGGCTTGTTTTCCTGGTGGTAAGTTGTATTAGTCCTTGTTTTTTTGTATGAACTTAACATTCTTAAATACATTCTCCCAATCCATAAGCTGTCTTTATCTTTTTCTTTCTTTTCTTTTTTCTTTCTTTCTTGTTGCTGTTGTTGTTGCTGCTGTCTGTGATTTTGGGGGGTTGTTTTTTAGATAGAGTCCCTCTATTATGCAGCTCAGGCTAATCTAAAATGCACTACGTAAACCAGGCTGGCCTCAAATTCAAACTCACAGAGATCCACCTGCCTCTGCCTCCCAAATGGCAGGATTAAAGGGGTGCACCACCATACACCTAGCTTCATGGGCTATTTTCTTGTTCAGTAGTACCTAAGTCCTTTAGGCTGATAAGAAAAACATACTGGTTTTGGTTTGTTTGGTTTGGTTTGTTTGCTTTGTTCAAGACAAGGTTTCTCTTGTTTAGCCCTGGCTATCCTGAAACTCACTATGTAGATCAGGCTGGTCTCAAACTCACAGAGCTTCACCTGCCTCTGCCTCCCAAGTGCTGAGATTAAAGGCATGCACCACCACCACCAGGCTTAATTTATTGCTTTTTAAAAGATTTATTTTTATTTCATATCTATGAAATGTTTAACCTGCATGTATGTATATGTACTACATTCATGTCTGGTACACCAGAAGAGGTCATCAGATTCCCAAGAACCAGAGCTATAAGCGGTTGTGAG
Organism: Rhynchomys soricoides; assembly: GCA_019843965.1. NCBI lineage: Eukaryota > Metazoa > Chordata > Mammalia > Rodentia > Muridae > Rhynchomys > Rhynchomys soricoides. The sequence continues at coordinate 446,077 of JADRCH010007459.1, read as the reverse complement.
CTGCCATGTGGGTGCTGGAAACTAAACCCAGGTTGTCTAGAGGAGCAGCAAGTGTTCTTAACCATAGAACCTTCTCTCCCTCCCCAACAACTTGTTGGTTTTGCTTCTGTTGTATGTGCTTATGCATGATATTCAAAAGGATCACTGTGAGCCTAGGAGTATATAGCTCAGTGGTTGAAACCTTGTCTAGTATATGAGAAGCCCTGTTTCAATCCCTAGTACTACAAAAAGAAAAATATTTTTTATAAAAAGGAATAGAGCCAGATGTGGTGATTCACATCTATAATTTTAATACTCCAGAGGCAGGAGCAGAATGGTCTAGAGTTTGAGGCAGACTGGGTTATGCAGTAATACTCCAGTCTCAAAAACAAATAGTCAAAGCCAATATCAAACATCCTTTCTCCTGGTTTCTTCTATAAGATTTTCAGTCTCAGGTTTTCTATTTGGAACTTTTGTCCACTTTGTCTGCCTTTTTGAATATTAAGCAAAAACATTTTTAAGTAGATTTTTATATAGGTCATAAAATGGGGGTCTGGTTTTCTTCTTTAAAATACATGTAAATATCTAGTTTTCCTCATAATTAGTGATACATATTCCTGTCCATTTTATCTCCTTGGTGGCCTTGTCAAACTCTAACTAGATACTCTGAATTCATTTCTGGCCTGCCTAGTTTGCTCAAATGTTGTACAAGTCTGTTCCTATGGCATTTTGATTGCCTATTGCCTTCTATAATAATTTGAAATAAAGAAGTGTGGTGCCTCCAACTTTGCTTTCCTTTTTGAAGACTACACTGGCTATTCTGGGTCTCATAAACAGAACACAAATTTTAAAGTTTTTTTCTACTTTTGTGAATAAGTCTTTGAAATTTTATAGGATTACATTAAATATATAAATCATATTAGATAATATGAACATTTTATTTGGGTTTTCTGTTGGGGAAGGGCTCTAATGTGGCTCAGGCTAGCCCTGAGGTAATTATATAACTAAGGGTGCCCTTGAACTCCTGATCCTTCTACCTCCACCTCTTGAGCACTGCGCTTACAGGCCCAGCTAATGTAGACATTTTAACATAGTAATTCTTCCAACTTACAAGCACAAAATATCTTTCTACTTATATTTCTTCTTAATTTTTTCATAAATATTTATTGTTTTCTTTCTTTTACTTCCTTGGTTAAATTCATCCCTAACTGATTTTTTCTTTAAGACTACTGTACTGGCTAGTTTTGTGTGTCAACTTGACACAAGCTGGAGTTATCAGAGAAAGAAGTTTCAGTTGAGAAAATGCCTCCATGAGATCCAGCGGTAAAGCATTTTCTCAATTAGTGATCAAGGGGGGGAGGGCCCCTTGTGGGTGGTACCATCCCTGGGCTGGTAGTCTTGGGTTCTATAAGAAAGCAGACTGAGCAAGCCAGGAGAAGCAAGCAAGCCAGTAAGTAACATCCCTCCATGGCCTCTGCATCAGCTCCTGCTTCCTGACCTGCTTGAGTTCCAGTCCTGACTTCCTCTGGTGATGAACAGCAGCATGGAGGTGTAAGCTGAATAAACCCTTTCCTCCCCAACTTGCTTCTTGGTCATAATGTTTGTGCAGGAACAGAAACCCTAGCTAAAACAACTACCATAGGCAGAACTGTATGTAAGTCAGACATGGTGGCACATACCTTTATTCCTAGCACCTGGAAGCAGAGACATGCAGATCTCTGTGAATTGGGGCCAGCCTGGGATACACAGTGAGTTCCAAACCAGTTAGGGCTACACAGAGAGAGATCCTGTCTCAAAAAAAGAATTGGAGATATAGCATAGTGGTAGAGAAAGCACTTACCTAGCATTCACAAGGCTTTGGGATTGATCTCCAGCACTGCTTGCCAAAAGTGCAGCTGACTTTGTGTGTTAATTTGGTATGTATCAACTTTATCAGATTCATTTATTAGTTCTACAAAACTTTCATGTTTCCTCCTACGGAATCATGCCAGCTGCAAACAGGAGCAATTTCCCCTCTTCCTCTCAGATTTAGATACCTTTTATAGCTCTTTCTTGCCCTATTGCTCTTTTTTATTTTTTTATTTTAATTTTATGTGTATGTCCATTTTGCCTGTGTGTATGTCTGTGCACCACATGTGTGCAATATCCAAGGAGACCAGAGAAAGTGTTGGATCCCCTGGGAGTTACAGATGTTTGTCAGCCACCATGTAGGTGCTAGGAATTGAACCTGAATCCCCTGGAAGAACAGCTAATGCTCTTAACTATTGGGACATCTCTCCAGTCCATTCCTTTTTTAAATGGGATTTTATATAGCCCATTTTATGGGGTTATATAAGGGGTTATATGTGTGGTCTCCAACTTGCTATATAATTAAAGCATACTTTGAAATTCCACCCTCTGGCTTCCATCTTCCAAGCACTGGGATTACAGACTTCACTATCACCCCTGGCTTGTCTGACTATTCTTGCTAGTAATTTTCATACTATTTTTGAATAAAAGTGATGAGAGTAGGTACCCTCACCTTGTATAGGATCTGAAAAGAGAAGCTTTCAGTTGTCATCACTGATTTTGTTATTAGTTGTGGAGTTTTTTCCATAAATGTCCTTCATTATGTTAATTTTTTCTTGCAATACTTATTTTGTTAAGAACTTTTATCAGGAAAGGATGTGGAACTTTGTAAAGTGCTTCTTAAACATCTATTAAAATGGCCATTTACCCTTTGACCCTTCACTCTGTTGGTATAGTGAATCACATTGCTTGTGTATTTAAAGCAAGCCTGAATTTCAAGATAAACCCCACTCATTTATGGTTTATGATCCTTTGAATTTGTCATTGGATTCAGCTGGATAGGCTTTTATTGAAGACTTTTGTGTATGTGTTCATCAGAGATACTGGCCTTTAGTTTTCTTTTCTTACAGTACCTGCACCTGACGTTGGCATCAGAGCAATGTTAACCTAAGAAAATGAGGTTGAGAGTACTCCTTTTACTTCTATTTTCAGAAGAGTTTAAAAAGGACTAGAGCTGGGCATCATGGTACTTGCCTGTAATTCCAGCGACTCAGGAAGCTGAGACAGCAAGTTCAAGGCCAGCTTGGACTGTAAGGTGAGGAAAAGTCCAGCTGGAACTATCTAGTGGCATCAGGTCTCGGGCAAACAGCCAAACAAAATACATGTTCTTTGTTTTGTTTTATTTTTGTTTTTTGTTTTGGTTTTTTTGTCCAGAAGTATATGGTGATTCCTGCCTATAATCCCTACACTCTGGGAGGCTGAAACAGGGGGACTGCTGTGAGTTCAAGGCCAGCCTAGTGTATACAGGGAATTTCTAGCCAGGTGGAGCTACAGAATGAGATGCTGTCTCTATTTGTTTTAAATGAAGGAAAGAAGAGAGGGAAAGAGAGCTAAGCCATGCCCTTTACTGAGATAACACACATGTAATCATACCTTTGAGCAAGACATCCAACATCTACTGAATGAATATAAAGCAGTAACTCCTCCTCCAAGACATTACCAGGAATAGCACATCAAGTGGGAAGAAATCACAGATGGCAGACATTCTACATGCACAGGACAGCCACTCAACCTCTCACAACTTCTTGGACCAAAAGTGTCTGTAGCGTTGGGGTTTTAAAATTTTGATCTTGAAACAAAGAATAAGTTAAGAGGCTAAGACATCCACACACTAAAATTTACATAGATAATTCTTTTGGACATTTCTCAATATTAAAACTATAAAAGCAGGAGGATGTGTGCAAAGGAGGGATGATAAAACATTCCCAATTGAGGGTGGTGGTGCCCATAGTTGGAAGTTGGATGGGAAAGAACTAAAAGTCTAGGAGTTTAAGATCATGCTCTACTCCAAGGCCAATTCAGTGTCAATGTGAACTGCAAGAAACTCTGCCTGAAAAACAAAACCAAAAACAAACAAACAAAAAACCTAGAGCCTGGGCTAGCTTAGTGGGCAAAGGAACTTATAGCCAAGCCTAACATTCTGAGTTCAATCTCTGGGACCCACATGATGGAAAGAGAAAACCAATTCCTGTGAGTTGTCCTTTGACCTACACACACACACACACACACACACACACACACACTAAAATATAATTTTAAGGGAAAAATTATATAATTCCAATGATAAACTCAAAAGATACAGCATACCAAATGCCTCTAAAAGCAAAAAGCTGTTGGTCTATTGACATCTGTTTTTCACAAAGCTGACTCTGAACTGAGGAAGAGACAAAGAGATTACTGTGTTAAACATGTCCTTTTGAAAGTATCTGGGACAACATTATTTCAAAAAAGAGTGCCTTTAAATAAAATTTTTGCAACACAGGAGATTGAATCCAGGACCTCACACATATGAGACAAACCCTCTACCCTTGAGCTATATACCCAATCTTTTAAAATATTATTTTTAACATTTGAGACAGTCTCCTTAAGTTGTTCGGGCTAACCTAAACTCTCTATGTAGCAAATGGGGGCTTTGAATTTACCATCATCCTGCCACAATGCCCCAAGGAAGAAGATCTGCACTGCCAGGCCTCAGTTAATTAACAAATTTTAATAGTTAAGGGTTTTAACACTTACGGGTTTACTTCAGTTACTTGGAAACCCATGCAGGTGAATCCCCAAGGAAATGGAACCAAACTGTTTCTCTCTAAAGTGCCACAAATGGATTAAGTCAAAATAAGTCTCTCCTACTAGCTTAATGGTAAGAGCCTCTGCTGGTCTTGAATTAGAACAGCAGTTCTCAACCTGTGGGTTATCAGATATCCTGTATATCAGATATTTACATTATGATTCATAAAGGTAATAAAATTACAGTTATGAAGTAGCAAGGAAAATACTTTTATGGTTGGGGTCACCTCAACATGAGGAACTGGATTACAGGGTCACAGCATGAGGAAGAGTGAGAACCACTGACATAGAGGATAGCTGAATGTCTCAAACCTATCAAAATGACATTTGCCTTCCAGTCTGTTAGAGCTAAGGGCTCTCACATAGAATGTAAAGAAAATAGGCCCAGCCAGCAGCTGACACTTGCTCCAGAGTGGCTCTCCACAATCTATCCTAACTCTTTTGTCCTTCACCCTGCACAGTGACGGCCTGTGAGAGGGCTAGACAAAAGGTAAGGAGCACAACTCAGAGATGGGACTGCAGCAACTGTCAGGCATTTGAGGAAGCAGCTGAGCATCCGTTCACTCTGGGCTTCTCGGAGGAGAACCTGGAAGCAGGAGGACCACAGCAGCCTTACAGAACCTCACTCCCAACTGGGACACCGATAAGCTAAGAAGAACAGATATTTCTACTACTAATACCATGCAACTCTTCGGAGCAAGGCCTCTTAACTATTTTTTGCAACACACACACACACACACACACACAAAAATGTATTTAAAGGCAGTATTTTTGTGTAACGTTTGCCCCAGATACTTTCATATTGTGGTGTGGGATGTCTTTTAAAAATAATGTTTTAGCACTTGGGAGGCAGAGGCAGAGGCAGGCGGATTTCTGAGTTCGAGGTCAGCCTGGTCTACAGAGTGAGTTCCAGGACAGCCAGAGCTACACAGAGAAACCCTGTCTCGAAAAACCAAAAAAAAAAAAAAAAGGTTTTAAATGCATAAAACACATAAGATTATAAAACTATACTGAAATATAAGCCATCAAAACAATAAAAAACAAATATATGGTAGAAACATTTTTACCACAATAATAGCCAATGTCTAATCTACAGTAACCCACCCCTCCTGATATATCCCTAATAAATGTGCAATCTTAAAAAAAAATCTTTGTGCTTTCGTGAGACAAGGTCTGTGTCACCTAAGCAGTTCTCAAACTCATGACAATTCCCCACCTCAACCTTCTAAGTGCTTGTAAAATATGTGAGCCACCAAACACAGCTACACATCCTATTTCTGTGAAAATGCTGACATGATTGTGATGTGTTGGCCATATCCATAGTGAAATGCTCCATCTCAGCCGAGGAGACTAATACAAATAAAGATGTGAGAGTGTACCAGGCAGAGTGGTACAACCCATGATCTGAGCACTTGAGAGTTTGAGGCAGAAGAATTAGCTCAACTTTGAGCCCAGGCTAAAGTACAGAGACAGTACCAGGCTGGCCTGGGATACATACAGTCAGTCAAGACAACATAGCAAGATCCTGTCTCAAAATACGTATTATTTTCAACATCCAAATTGACAAAAACCTGAGTTGGACCCAGGGTTTTGCTTTGCAATTTTTTACAGAGGTCAGACCTGCCTCTCACACATTAGGAAACTACTCAACCACTGAGTAACATTCTCTAGATCAACGTATGTTTTTCTACTTCTTTTCCTACCTCCTTTGAATTAAGTGGAAAAAACAAATTACCTAAAGAGTAAAGTGGGAAATATCTAGGAAGATGGACTTACCAGTTCTATTTGGGATTAAAAAAAAAAAAATGGATACATGAAAAGCGGTGGGGCACTCGGGAAAGGAGTTCATTAACAGCCTGAGTTGCACTAGATCTTGTCAGAGAGACTGGCGAAATCAACCAGCCTACCTTCCTTCCTTTTTTTGAGACAGGGTTTCTCTGTGTAGTCCTGATCGTCCTGGAGCTCAGGACATAGACCAGCTGAGCCACTAACTCAGAGATCCACCTGCTCCTGCCTCCTCAGTGCTTGAACTAAAGGCATGGGCCACTACACCTGGCAGAGTTTTCTGTTCTGTTTTGTTTTGTTTTTTAAGAAAAGATAAATTAGTTACTAAACAGTGTGTGCACATTTGTGCATCTGTGTTTGAGGTAGCCTCAAAAAAACTAGCCAGGCTGAGTATCTTGGAACAGGCTTGAAATCCTAACCTTTGGGGAGCTAAGGGGAAAGGACTACACATTTAAATACAGCCTAAGCCACAAAGGCCAGCCTAGGCTACACTGGGAAACCCTGACAAAAATGCTCTTTCTTGGGCTGGAGAGATGGCTCAGTGGTTAAGAGCACTGACTTCTCTTCCAGAGGTCCTGAGTTCAAATCCCAGCAACTACATGGTGGCTCACAACCATCTGTAATGGGATCTGAAGCCCTCTTCTGGTGTGTCTGAAGACAGCTACAGTGTACTCATATATATATATAATAAATAAATAAAATCTTTAAAAAAGAAAAAAAATCTGAGCCGTCTCTCAAGTCTCAGATTAAAAAAAAAAATGCTGTTTCATAATAAAAATCTAATCACAAGAATACTGTTCTATTTCAAACAAAACATAGAAAGCAAGCATAATATAAAGACCTGAAGGTACCCCTCTCCCAAGCAATTCTCACTTCCTATGATTAGCATTCTCCCCAAGTACTAACAGGACCTGTGTTCTGCTTCTAGCCAACAGAATACATCAAAGGTGACAGGACATCATTTATTCTAGCTGGCTGGAGAGAGGTAGTCCCCTGCTAGCCTTGAAGAAGCAAACAGCTGTGCTGCGAATTACAGAAAGAGAGGGCTATGTTAGCGCTTTTGAGTAGCTCAGGGTCTTAGTCCTAAAATCATAAGCAGACTTGGGATGTGGCTCGGCAGTGGGGGCTTACCTAGCAAGAACTGAAATAAACAAACCTTCAAAGCACGAGCAACTGCATTCTACTAACTGCCACTGAAGGTCGGATGAAGTTCCTAAGCTCCAGAAGCAATGTAGCTCAGCTGACAACATCTTGACTGACTGAAGCTTTCTTTAAGAAACCCCTAAGTAACTCCCATCTCACAGAAACTAGGGGAGAATAAATGGGTGCTATCTTCTGGTGTTAAATTTGTGGCAACTCAATTGAGAGCAGCAGATGGATTCTGCAGTTACCAACAGAGAGAGAGCCAACTTTTCCGATGTGCCAGGGGCTGTCCAAAGTCTCGTGGTCCCAGCTGCAAGAAGCCTCAGTCCAAGGGATGCGCAAGAACAGAATTCAATAAAGAGAAAATATAAGGTACTTGAGTATAGAAAATTAGGATGTGGGGGATAGGGGCTAGAAAGGAACCAAACCATCTTACGGAAGTTTCAAATAATTAGCAAAATAACCCAAAACCAATTTCCTATGGCCTTAAAGCAGGCCAGTCCCAAATTAGGAACATAAAACTAGGACAATTTTCAAAGCTGTCTTTTATTTCGGGACTACAGTTAGTTACTTTTCAATCGCCCTATTGCTTTCTCCGAGTATTCTTTCTGTCTTTTTATAACTTTTTTAAGCTACCATAAGGTGATGGGCTTCACTGTTGCCTTTTCATAGATCCATATCAAAATACTTTGTTCTTTTCACCCCTTTCCCCACTGTCCTCTCTATGGCTACTGCCCACTGCTCACCTCTTATCGGTCCCTTGTCCCCCTCAGGGGATATGTACTCCATCACCCTGTTTTATCCCTTCCCAGTTCCTTAATATCCCTTCCTTCCCTTGCATGATTTCTTTTCTAGTTTTGTATCTTAACACACTCTCTCTCTCTCTCTCTCTCTCTCTCTCTCTCTCTCACACACACACACACACACACACACACACACACACACACACACAAAATCTAGATTCTGCAGGAAAAAAAAAAACACGTATTTTCTTTCTCGGTCTGGCATATATCTCTTACCATACTGAATTCCAGTTCTGTCCATTTTCCTGCAAATGTCACAATTTCACTTCTCATTATAGCTACATAAAATAAAATTCCATTGTGCATATAAACCACATTTTCTTTATTCATTCATCTGTAGGAGAGCCCACCTGGGCTGGTCCCCAGGTCATGGTTATTGTGAACTGTCCAGCAGTAAACACGGATGTGTAATTAGCTCTGTGGTATTCTGACTTAAGTGCTCTCTGCTTCTATGTCCCCAACTATTACAAGTCAGTTCTCAAGCACCATTACCCCACAGCCAATAGCTTGATGTAGAAAAGCGCTGTCAGTCTTAGCATTTAACCACAGGCTATTATGTACCTCCCCCACATATCTAAAACCACTGCATGCTCCAATCTCCACCTGCCCACTCCCAGGTTCATTTCCTGAAGATAAAACCTATCAAATATATATGTCTGAGACTTCCAATAATAGGAAGAAGGGGGCCAAAGTTAGAAATATAGATTAAGAGGACTACTACATTATGGCATCTATTTGTTTGACATTTTGTGGGGTTTGTTGTCGTTGGGGGTGGTGTATATCTGCTGACACCTATTTGGCAAAAGGTCATGCAGCAAAAAAGAAACAAAGAACAGAATGGAAAAGATGTAGCCCAGACTGGCATGAAACTCATAATCCTCCTGCCTCTAATCCTTTTCAGTGTTTGCCTACCAGCATGCACCACCACAACCAGCAAGATTTTGTGTTTTTAAAAAGGTGCCATACACAATGGAATTCTATTCAGCAGTCAATAAAGAAATAAAAAATTTCAGGTAGATGGATATAACTGGAAAGTACTATATACTAAGTGAGGTAACCCAGACCCAGAAAGATAAACACTGTGTATTCTCTCTCATATGTGGATCTTAACTCCAAACCTTTAGATCTGAGCCAAGAAAATAGAAAGGGGATGCAGGAGGAAGCTCTACATAGGGGAATAGCAGGACACAGTCGATATCAAGGGAGAAAGAAAGAAATGGAGGGAGCCTTTAGGGAGGGAGGGGAGTAACACAGAGGGAAAGGGGCAGGAGACAGAAATAACACTAAGGATATTTTTTAAAAGCCATAAGGAAACATTTTATAAGCTTATTTAAAATATATGCCTCATACAGATATGTGTGTATACAGATACACACAAACACAGAAAAAGAAACAGACAACAGAAAGAGACATAGAGAGACAATTGGGATGGAGTTGAGCTACATGGAGTGATAATGCTCCTTGCAAGAGCCATAGACTATCTTTAAAACCTCCAGTATCAGGCATGAAAAACCTCTCTTCTAGTTGTTGGCCAGGGGAATCCAAGAGACTCCCTAAACAATATAATCTACTGCTGTTGCCCATTGCTGAATACATGAGCTGGAGCTGACCAGAAAGCCTCCCCTCCCAAACTAGCACTAGCTTTCATAGTATCAGAAGGTGCTGGGTAAGCTGCCCAGGAAGGAAAAAAAAATCAATAGTCCTAGCCAGCTGTAAAGCCTCTGCACTTCAACAACAATAACCCGACCAGCAAGATTTCACTAATGGGGCAATAACAGAACTTTATCTTGGTGGTAACCGACAGCTGTCTAATTGGACTTAAGGAATACTCAATATGAAGGATCTCTTGTCTAGAACTGGTCAGCTACTGTATAACAACTCTCCATGGCTGGAGGCCACAGATCCTAGAGGACAAGCTACTACTGCCATTTTTCCTAAGCCAATATAATTTCTAGCTGATTCTAAATACTTACCTTTATGTCTACAGATATGTGTAGCTCTCACATCTCAGCAAAGCAGCTTCTATTGCAGAAGACAGACTATGTACTAAAGAAATCCACAACTGGGTCAAAATGCAGAAAGTAAATGACCACAAGGTGCCAGCTCCATTTGGTATAACTATAACACAACTCCTATATCTAAAGCTCAAGGAAAATTGAGGAAGAACAGATGAACAGATAGACGGACAGAGCCAGAGGATCAGAACACCTGCTGACAGACTGTCTCTTTTACATGAGAGGGAAACTGCACCCAGGAAATCTCAAGATTTTGGTTGCATAAACAAGACCTACATAATGACAACAACAATCAACATTCCAAGGTGGATGGCAGAAATTCCACAAGGCCCCACCTCTAGCTGAATAGCTACAGGCAAGTAATACCTGCTATGAGAGCAAAGTGAAAACCATTGTGTGTCTGTGTGCCTGCGCGCACGTGCCTGAGTAAATTTAAGTTTTTGGAAACTGTGTTATCAACTTTGTGAAAAACTACCCCAGTTTGCCATGCTGCATTGGCATTGCACAGAAATTAACAGCCATACTAATTTAGAAATGTTAAATTTAGCCAGGTAGTGGTGGTACATGCCTTTAATCCCAGCACTCGGGAGGCAGAGGCAGGCAGATTTCTGAGTTTGAGGCCAGCCTGGTCTACAGAGTGAGTTCCAGGACAGCCAGGGGTATACAGAGGAACCCTGTCTCAAATAAATAAATAAATAAATAAATAAATAAATAAATAAATAAAAGAAATGTTAAATTTAGGATTTTTAACATTTGTATAGGGATAATATACTGTATTAAATATATAAGGTCTTATCTATGTGGATTTGAATACAGAAGCTAATAGAATATTCTCTAACAGAAAAAAGAAAGCCCATGTAAGCCTAGTTAGATTAAAAGACCACTGGAACACTCACAAAGGACAGTGTGCATTTTAAATGAATAGAATGGGGTATTTTCGATGTTCATGTGTTTGGAACAATCCCCAGTCATGTGACATTGTGCATAAATCAAGAAGGTCACCTACTTTCCTTTGGCATAAAGATTTCCACAATATCATGATGACTCACTGTCAGCGTGGGTAATAAAGTTTTCAAAAGGAAACAAATGAACAGACGGGACATATGTCAACAGGGACAAATTCCAAAAAAAATACAACAATGAGAGGAAAAACAAGTTGCAGAAGGTTATGTAGAATACAATGTCTCATTTTAAACTGAAATAACATGTAAAATATTTTGTTTTAGTGACACACACATATATAAATATCACATACCATATATATAACAAAAGTAGAAAGTAATTTTAAAAGTCATACATACTGAGGGATTGTCTCATTATGCAGACCAAGTTGGTTTCAAACTTGCTATCCTCCTGCCTCAGCTTCCCCAGAGCTGTGATTTTATGCATGCTTCCCACCATTGCACCATACTTCAAATATTCTTTTAATCAGACAATGCCTTGAATCTGGTAGTTATTGTATCTGCTGGCATCTATTCTCTTTTAGAAAGATAAACCTGGCATGGTGGTATATGCTTGTATCCCCCAGAACCTGGGAAGTAGAGGGAGGATTGGGAGTTTAAAGTTATCTTCATTTACATGGTGAGTTTGAGACCGGCCCAGGATACATAAGACCTTGTCTCGGAAAAAAAAGAACACCATTTCAAACAGTATTCCTAACCAGTTATAACGTTACAGTTATAATACTTAACGTTTAGTGCATCCCCCTCTCATCCCCTCGAGAATGTGTTACAGTGACACACAATTGTAACCGCAGAGCTCCAGAGGCTGAGACAATGCAAGTTGATGCAAGCTAAAGGCTAGTCATGGCCTACCTACTAGTGAAAAGATGTCTCAAAAAAACCAAACACATGCTATAAAATGACATGATCTAAAGAATCAAAAGTAATAAATTATTTCCTTTACATTTTAAGGGTTTTATTTTAATTTAAATTATGTGTGTATGTGGAGGGTGTACATTAATAACAATACCCACAGACACCAAAAGGGGACATGAGATCCAATGGAGCTGGAGTTACAGGGAGTCATGAGCCACCCAATATGGACGCTGGAACTCAACTTACCTGCCAAAACAGATTCGCAGTCTCTCATTTACATTTTAAAAGAATAGTTCTGGCTAACTATGAACCACAATGATAACCAACATGACACAATAACCCCAAAGGTGAAAGTAGAGATATTCATACCTTGGAGGTAACCAAAACAAGTCTCTAATTGAACTTAAGGCCCACTCAACAAGAAGGAAATCATGCCTGGTCCTGGAAACCTAACCAGCTAAATACCCAGGTTAGTGAAATTAGGTATCTTAGATGAAAGCCTACATCCACAAGTCTACTAAACCAGCACAATGCCTAACTATATTCTAAATGTTTGTCCTTATACCCACAGATAAGTGTAGCTCTCCCCCATCATCAAAGAAACCTCTCTTTGCAACACAAAGAGACCATAACAGAAAACCACGACCAATCACAATGCAGAGTTGTGAAACCCAGTCCCAGTGGATACATCTACAAAACACCCTCATGCCTAACACTTGGAGATCATTATAGAAGAGGAAGATCGTAAGAGCCAGGGGATCAGGGAGTTGGCTGTGAGATCCTGTCTCCTAGGAATGTCAGAAGCTACACCAAGAAAGTCTCCCGAGCGTGACTGTCTAAACACAAGCTGAGCAAAGACAACTACAATAGACATGCTAACATGGACAGGGAGCAGGGGTGCCTAAACCCTACACAAAGAACAACAGCAACTGAGAGATTGTGAGAGTGGGAAAAATAGCTTGCCCCAGGGAAGAGCATACCAACTGGCAATACCAAATGGTCAGCCCTGAAAACATATACATACAAGTAACATTATACAGACTAGAGGCTTATACTTAAGAAGGTATGTATATATGCATGTAACAACAATTAATGTTAAAAGAGGCCATAAATTTAAGTGAGAGCAAGGAGTAGTATATGCGAAGGTTTGAAAGTAGGAAAAAGAAAGGGGAGATAATGTAAAAAAGGAAGAAATTATATTATCTCCAAAGGAAAAATAATTTCAAAATTAAATAAATAATTCTGGCTAATAATCTCACAACAGGAAAAAGCTTTCCTGATAAGGATTTTGTTGATCTCCTTTTACATGCTGATCTCCTTAATGATTAAGCGGTTTCTTCAAATATATTTTTAATTTTCAAATAAGTGGCTTGTAGTGGCATGCACCTGTAATCCCAGCATTTGGGAGGTAGTGGCAAGAGTTCAAGGTCAACTCTTGCTACATAGAGAGTCTGAAGCCAGCTGGAGCATGAAGGACCCTAAATTGAAATGTTTAATGACTTCTCAAAGATGAGATTGTGTCCAAAGATTTTTAAAACATCGCTACTGAGCCTGCTGCCCTTGCAGAGAACCAGAGTTCAAATCCTACCATCAACATGGCAGTTCACTTTGTAACTGCAGATCCCAGGGAATCCAATGCCCTTTTTTGACCTTGGTAGATACCAAGCATACACAGGAAAAACTCTTATATGTATAAAATAATAAATAAATCTAAAATAAAATAAACCCACGTCTCACAGCCAGGGTGTGCTTCTTTGTCTTAATCCATTATCTGACAATCAGATATTACTTATTGGAATTTTTCCCAATTTATCTCCTGATAATATATATTAAACAATATTTTAAACCAATCTTGATGTCTAAGAATGGCCTATCATTGGATCTTCTGTGAGTTAATAGATAATAATAATAATCATTTTTAAGACAAAGTCTCATTTACTCAGACTGACCTCAAATTAGCTATGTTGCTGAGAGTAACCTTGAACTTGTGACCCTTCTGCCTCTACCTCCATAGTGCTGAGATTATAGGTATGTGCCACCATGTCCGATTTTGTGCAGTGATGGGGACTGAATCCAGTCTTTCATGGATGCTAGGCAAGCACTCTACCAACTGAGCTAAATCCCCAGCCCTACATTACCGTCATCTTAATTGTATGCTTATTAAGAGGAAAACCTGGCCGTTAACCATAAAAAACTATCAGCTCTGGTTACTGTCTCCACGACTTGAGCAGTTATACCTGTTGGGCCACTTAAATCTGAACTTACAGGTTTCGGTTTAGAAGGGAAAGGGGGAAATTTTCTACATTTGTTTTAAAATAGCTAATACACTAATGAGGTAAAACAAATGAAGTCAGACAGAGCACACACACACCACCAAAGTGGTGGATAAAGTTAGATGGCCACTAGATCCCAACTTTAATTACCCTTCCTGGTTCAGGGTGACTTTAAATGTCAATTGTTACCTGTACCAAGAGTAAAGGGTCATTCTAATTTGTTGCATTAAAGGGGCTGTGTTTTAAATACTCACAGGAGGAAATACGGAGACAAAGTGTGGAGCAGAGACTGAAGGAAAGGCCATCCAGAGACTGCCCCACCTGAGGATACATCCCATATACAGCCACCAAACCCAGAAACTTGTGGATGCTGAGAAGTCGTTGCTGATGGAAGCCTGATATGGCTGTCTCCTGAGAGGCTCAGGCAGAGCCTGACAAATACAGAGGCAGATGCCCGCAGCCAACCACTGGACTGAATGTGGGGTCCCAGGTGGAGGAGTTGGAGAAGGGACTGAAGGAGCTGAGGGAGTTTGCAGCCCCATGGAGGGAGCAACAGTGTCAACTGGCCAGACCCCCCAGAGCTCCCGGAGACTGGACCACCAACCAAAGAATGCATATGGGGGGACCCATGGTGCTGGCCACATATGTGGCAGAGGAGGGCCTTGTTGGATGAGGAGAGGTTGTTAGATGCCCCAGTATAGGGGAATTCTAGGGAGGGACATTGGGAGTGGGTGGGTGGGTGGGGGAGCACCCTCATAGAGGCAGGGAAGGGGGATGAGATAGGGGGTTTCCGAAGGGTTGACCTGGAAAGGGGAAAACACTTGAAATGTAAATAAAGAAAATACCCAAAAAATAAAAATAAATTTTAAAAAAGAATAAATGTCGCACTTAGGGGAGATATTCTTCTATTTTACTTTAGATAAAAGTTTAACAATTTGAAAAATGGAGGGGGGCTATGTTTTATTTTTCTGGGCTGAATAAGGGAACATAGAGCTCAGACTCACTACAAACAATCTAGGAATAGCCGCTTTTGATAACATCTAAAACAGTATTTTGCACGCAATTTTCCACTCTAAGTCTCTGTACCTTAGGTTCTTTTTAAATTATATGTTCTTCAAGAAAGCATTGGTTATCACATAGGAAATCCCCCTCTCCAATTCCTGGGGAAACCTCAACCAATTTTCATATGCCCCTTTCTCTTACCACACTTGATGTATTACTGACCACAAATTAATCCCAGCCAGATGTACAGCACAATTATTTGGTGCATTGCCTTGGACACTTTAGTAAATTTATTATGCTCAGCAGTATCCTGAGGTCCTTGTAGTAGCAGTCTGTTTCAGAACACCAACTTCCTTATCACCCTATGCAACTCAACTGCCTAGCAACTGTGGCAGAACTATCTTCTTATCATGGAATTCTACAGGAACAAACAGCCGTGCTAGATTCTATGAATACTAATCTTGTTCAGAAATCCTCAATTTGAAAAGGTGAACCAAGTAGCTATGCTCATAAACATATGAGCACCAATGTATGCTCCAGCAGTATAAAGCAGTCTTGGGTGCCAGAAAGAAAGAAAGAAAAGAAAGAAAGAAAGAAAGAAGCCAGCCAGCCTCACAAAGGCAAAGAAAGATGGCAAGTGAACCATAAAACCCTCAGTACTCCCTAGGAACATTTTAAAGCATTTGCTCACCACTGTAAATATTCAGTTGTTAACTTTCACACTATTGCTTTTAACTAAAGGTTCATATTTAGGGCTTGATATTATCAATATTATCCCCATTTACTGCTGGTAACATCAAATGACAGACAAAAGGCTTACAAAGCAATCTTTCTCCAAGCTTCAAGGAAAGCACAAAACAAAAACAGCACCTGCTGTGAATCATTCCTTCCTCCTTTCCAGGTATGGGGCAGACAGAAAGAAGCTATGACACCCTTTGTTTCGTAACTCCATGTCAAAGTCAAGTGACAATAAGATGGGAAACTACAGCTGCAGACTTCTGAATCCACCCCTGGGCCCAAATGGGGAACTTACTTTGGACTTGATCAAATGTTCTTGTCTTGTAGCCCTGAGTCCCTGTTCTACAACTGGGCATTAAGGTTTTCCAGTTCTATACTAATAATCAGAAATATGTTAGTGAACAAATATATGTAGCAGATAGATACATATCGCAAGTATAAAGAAAGGACAACATGTAGCTGTAGGCCCAGAGCCTATAGACACACATGTACACACCCTTCAAGTTCAAATCCCCAGCAAGGCACCCCTAGAGTGTAGTCAACAAAGGGAGGGGCAGGAGCAAGGAACAGAGGTTAAAGCAGACAGCAGCCAAAACAAACATCACTTCCAGAACAGGGCAAACTTTGGGTCTGGGAGACTGTAGAACCCCTAGAAATGATAGGGGTGCCAGACTTTCTCAAGGGACGAAGAGCACAGCTAAGCACTAGGCTAGGAGGAGATGAGCTGCAGAGGAGGCTGGTGTCCCTGGGGACAAGGGCGTCGCCGCCATCCTCGGCTGCAGAGCCCCCCTTTTTTGCCGTCCTGGCCACCGCCCTCCAGATCCCCGGGAATAGTCGTTGTAGCTCCATTCTTCCCATAGACACTGTCCCCACAGACCGGTGAGGGATAAAAGAGCGCAGAGACATACCTGGTGCAATGTCTCCGGTGGCAGCTGCGACGCTCGAAACAGATCGGCTACCGGACCAGCGGCCGCAGTGGCAGTGCCCGGGGCGACCCTGGTAGCCTCGGGGGGGCCAGGTCCGGGGCCCCCGCTTGCAGTGCCCACACAGCGCGCGAAGAGCTCAGAGTAGCACTGCTGCTCGCTATCGCTCAGCAGCAACGGTGGCCCCGCACCACAGCCTCCGCCCGCCGCCACCTCCATAGGGCCTTCTGTAGGGTCCGGGCCGAGCGCCTTCCCCGGCCGAGGTGCTGGTGGTGCCTCCTCCAGAGCCACCACCACCGCCTCGGCCTCCGAAGCCACCGCCCCCACGCCCCGCAGCTGCAGCGCCGCCGCTTCCTCCAAGAGCGCGCCGGCCCCGCCCCCTCGGGCTTGAATGTTGTGCCTCCGCTGCACGGCACATGGAGACAGGCGCGGCGCCGACCAATCACAGCCCAGAATCCCACCTGGGCCCCTCCCCCAAAGTCGGCCCCGCTCCGCCCCTTCGCCAGGTAAGGAACACAACTCCTCCCGCCGCCCTCCCGAGCCTTTCACCTGCTCTGCAGGCGAGGCCAGGCAGCTGCCAACGCCCTCCAAGCCCACGTTGCTTGGGAGCATCTTGGGCTCTCCACCGTGGCTGACTAGGGAACATCTGGACACACAAACAAGAAAAACAGCGCTTTTCAGGGGATGGGGAAAACTGAGATGTCTCATTAGGAGTCCCAAACGGATGTGGTGTACAATTAGAAAAGGGACCAGGCATGAAAAGTTGGATTTCCCTTCCTCTAAAAGTGGAAGACACGATCTGGAAAATTTATGCTTCTTAAGTCCTGAAAGTACTGACCTCTGTAACACAGAGTCCTCGATTTCTGGAAGGATTATTTTTATTTATTTATTTATTTATTTATTTATTTAGACAAGGTCTTTTCTTAAGACATCTGACTCAGAAAACAGTTCTTGTGGCAGGAAAACAAGCAATTTTTTAAATTTTGTTCGAAATTTGTCCAAATTCCTACCAAGAAAATCAACACTAGAACTCAGAACTTTAAAAACCCTGTGTGTGTGTGTGTGTGTGTGTGTGTGTGTGTGTGTTCAAATGGGTTTCTTCCCTGATGGCTATTGCTCTAGCCAAACCTCTGTGAAGAGAAAGGCTATGCTAGGTGTGGTGGCTCATGTTTGTAATCTTAACACTAGGAGGCTGGGCAGGAGAATCACTGAAATGATGAATCTACTCTAGCTACACAGTGAATTCCAAGCTAGCCTGCAAAAAAAAAAAAAAAAAAGTTCACAAAATAATATATTAGAAGAAAAAGGTCTGCCCCACAACAACACTGAAAATGTCAGTATAAGTCTTGTATATTTGCATTTTTTTTTCAAAAGAAAAATCTGTTTTTATTTTTTAAGAAAGGGTCTCTCTTCATAGCCCTGGCTGTCCTGGAACACACTATGTAAACCAAGCTGGCCTCAAACTCATAGAGATCTGCTTGTTTCTGCCTCCCAAGTGCTGGGATAAAAGGCATGTGCCACCATGCTTGGCTCTAAAAGAAAAATCTTAACTGCCATTGTTCTTGAGAAGATTTGCATAAATGTAACCGTTGTATATGCATGCCTCACTGCAAAACACTAACCAAAGAGGAGAAAACTCTAGTGGTTAAACACTCGTAAAAGGACCCGTTAGACCTGGACCTGGTGGCACATACCTTTGTAAACCCAGAACTCAAGATGCAGAGGAGAAGGATCTCTGTGAGTATGAGACCAGCCTGAACTACTTAGTGAGTTTCATGCCAACCGGGGCTACATAGTGAGAGTGTAACTTTAAAAATACTTGGAGAGAAAGAAATACATACGTGTATGTGTATCTGTATTGAGATTAGATAGATAGACAGATAGATAGATTCCATCCCAAACAGTTTTATTTTTATTAAAAGCGTGAAGCAGTCAGGTGTAGCAAATACCTGTGATCCTGGCACTCCAGAGGCAGACCACTCCAGAGAAGACCCATCTCAAGAACAGTAACAACACAAAAAAGCAAAAGCAGAAGACAAGTCAAGAAATATGATCAATGATAACAAATACACTTTGATATTATAGTCAACTAAAATAAGGACCAATGGAAGGAAGAGAAAAGGAAGAAGTCAAAAGATGGGGAAGCAAACACAGAAAGGGGAAGAAGGAGATATACGAAAGAAAAAAGAAATGTGTCGGCCTCAATTAAGGCCAGGGTTAGGTACTTCCCTTTGGACTCTGGAGAAATAAAACACAGAAGAAGATCCATAGTGGAGATATGACTCAGAAGCACAGCATTTGCCCAGCATGTGCCAACCACAAATCTGTCCTCCAGTACCAGAGAATAAAAAGTAAAGAAGATTCAGCCCAAGTATGTTAGCAGCTAAGTGAAAACGAACATCTAGACAAGCTCCTATGCCCTGTCTGTTTTTTCTTCTTTTAAAAGTTCATAAGACTTTAGCAAGAAAGTTGAACATACCCAGAGGCATTCCTGATATCTTTATAATGCAAACTGATAAAGTCCAAAAGAGTTGCCTGTCTTTTGTAGCTTTTTGAACACTGGCTAAATGACCTTAAGCTGACCAGAAATGTGGGTCTTCTCCTTGAACTAGCACCTTAAATTGAGCATGCTCAGAAATGTGCCTGCCCATAAAGCGCTTTCATACATTCGTGTGTGTCCATTCCTGGAATAAAATCCCCATGCTTCCTTTGTTCACGAAAACCACTGTTTTGGACATAACTCATCTTACCCAGTAAAGTTATTAACATTTCAGCACTCAGATTTCCTGCCCTGCCCTTGCCTGTCTTATCTTTGCACTTCCCAGGAGGTGAACCCAGGTTTGCTTACAAATGCAGAAAATTTTTCTTTTCAAAGCTTTCATTCCTCACTCCACATTTTGCTTCACAACTTCTGGGAGAGAAGACAGCAGCAATACACAAAGAATGAAGTAGAGAGACAGCAGAGACTGTCTAGCTCTAGAGAATTTCTACTTCAAAATCACATCACACTTTCCATGACCATCATGCCTTCTCAGGGACATGAGATAGGTTATTCTCTTCCTACTTTTCCAACTGACCTTAGCTTTCCTGGGGAGTAGCTCCATAACAGAGTAGTCTGCTCTATGTGATAGGCAACAAGTCTCACTTCTCCAAGGGACTCCTTCAAGAACAAAAATAGGATATCATAGCCACTGATATTCATCTAGTGGGATGATATAAAGAGCTTTACATGGTATTGTCATACATACTATCTCATGTAGGCTTCATAGTAATTCTAAGGTAGACGAGGAAGTTGTTTGTGACAGGGTCTCTTGTACCACAGGCTGGCCTTGAACTCCTGCCTCCACCTGCTCTATACTGCAGTTACAGGCATGCAACACCACATCCAGTCAGGAAGACACTTTCTTGAGAGAAAAGGCCTCACTTTGTATACCAGGCTGCCCTCAAGTCTGTGTTCCTTCTGCCTCTACTTCCCAAATGCAAGGATTACAGGTGCCTGTCCCTGTAGTGGTCTGAATGAGAAAGGCCTGCCATAGGCCCACATATTTGAACACTTGGTCTCTTGCTGGTTGCACTGTTTGGAGAGGTATAGGTGGTAATGTAGCCTTGCTGGAGGAGGTGTATCACTGTGGGGCAGACTTTGAGAGTTACGAGCCTCACACCATTTCCAGTTTACTCTCTGCTTCACGGTTGGGATTGAAGTTGTGAGCTCTCAGCTTCCTGCTCCTTCTGCCAGGCCTGCCATTTGCTTTCATGTCTCCCCACCATCATGGATGCTTATCTCTCTAGAACCACGAGCCAAAATCAACTCTTTCTTTGGTATGTTGCTTTTGGTCATGGTGACTTTAGAACAGCAGCAGAGAAATAATTAGTCACATGACCAACATGAAAGCATTTTTATCTTCATTTGGCAGGTATGGTTTGTCCAATTGTGTAACACATTTGGCATTCACTTCCTTCATTACTCAAGCCAATTCAATAAAGCTGACAAATATTTATCAAGCAGCAGATATTACAGTGTGGGTTGTTACAATGTTGATATGTAGGAAATCTCACATCTATGCCTGTCAATCTATAAGTAAAATAATCAGTATTTATTGATAAGGCAGGGGGTGCTTACTGTGTGTGTAGTGGAGGGCTTCAAAGAATTTGTTTAAAAACATACAAGATATGTAGCTTTCAAGGAGTCAACAGCCTCACTAGAAAAGGCAAGGATTAGCACAACAAACAAAACTAAATGAGACAATATATAATTAAGTGCTAAATTGTGTACCCCGGGCTAAGTACTGTGGGAGTTTGGAAATTAGAAACAAGTCAATGAGCCAGTGCTAACCCAAGAAGATTGGTGTTGGCTGAGACTGAATGGAGCTGGAAAGGGTAAATGGATGGGACAATGGAGGCAAGGACAAAGGGTGACCCTGGGAAAGGTAAGCACACCAGAGACTCGGAAGCAGCAAGAAGGCAATGAGTGAGGAAAAGAAAACTGTGCTAGACAGGTGAGCAGCCTCTGATGCAAGCCTCCAGGATACAGGAGAGATCCTGATCAATAAAGATGAAGGGGTGCATTCAGGAGGGGCCCAGCAGTAGTAATACTTAACCTAGAAAACAACAGAGGGAAACCGGCACTTTTAAAAGTGGTCTAAGCCAGTCATAGTGGCTCAGGCCTGCAACCCCAGCACTTGGCCAAAGCAGGCAGATCTTGTGAATTGTTTGATCTACATGAGGAGTTCTAGGCCAGCCAGGGCTACTCAGCAGCAGCAGCAGCAGTAATATCTTTTCTAAAGAAAAAAACTTTAATAATGGGTGGAAATTAATGGAGTGCTCAATTTTGACACCAAATAATCACTTATTTGATTTTAACTTTTTCTTCTTGCTAATACTGAGTTCAGGTAAATCTTTATCGGTGTGAAAGGGAATTCCATCCCCCCGGCCACAATTTTTGTTCACAAAGAAGAGTACTACTGGCACCCCTCCTAGCTCTCAGAAGTGATAAAATGGAAAAGAAATGGATCTTACCCTACTCCATCGCTGTTTCTCTCTGTGTCTATCTCTGCGTCTCTGTCTCTCTCCCTCCCTCCCTCCATCTCTCTGGCCCCCACTCCTGAATTCAGGTGTTTGCTAGGGAACATAGCTTACTCCACTCCCTCCACCTACACCAGAAGGCAAACTTGTTTGAGAGCTCTGTTCCCAAATTCAGGACTTCTTGAAACTTCTCAGGTAGTAGTGTGTTTTGTATATAGTCTTCGAGGTGAGAAAGAACAGAGATAGGGAAAATAAGAAGCTGGCTGATTGTGGTGACAGACTTAAGTCTTCCTCTCCAACCCAGTTCTAGCAACAAGAGAGCTAATAGGGTCCACACAGAACTCTCTTAAATAGTAATTTATATGGCACTATTATACCTTCCCAGTGAGAAATCACTTCAAGTAGAGACCAATAAAGAAGTCTAACAATAGCATACAACTGGCTCTGACTAATGCCAAAAGAAGAACCTGTACAGAAATCCCCCTCAGCTTCCGTAGGTTTGACCTATAATGCTGCATTCTTACATATGCTTTTATCTGTGGGTTCCTTTTAGGTTTGGGGCCCACAAGTTCCACTTTGAGCAATTAAACATGTTTCACAGAGACAGAAACTCCAAAATTTTATTGTTTGGACAAGTGGGAAGCTTTACAATGAAAACATATTTCAGATAACCATGATACTATTTGAGACAAACCAAGGCTGCTTTTCCCAGGCAGCTGTTGTCCAGGGTCCTCCTGCCTGTGCCTGGCAAAATGAAGCTCTTCCTGATAAGAGAAACAGGCCTTAATTAGCTGCTGTCACTAAGGGCTGTCTTCCCTGAACTGCCTGGAAGAGGCTAGTGCTCCTTTAGCTAAAATTTACTTTTGTGTAACTTAATGATTTCTAAGCAAGTTTATTGGTAAGCATTTTATTACTTCCTTTTCCTCTTTCATTCTAAGCTTGTAGGAAAAGAGAAAACTTGGAATTCTTGACCTCTCATGTACCCTGTAAGCTACTAATGACAATGGGATCGTAAGTCACTGGCTGACTTGCTATTATGGCTTCTTTTCCAAAGGATAATGTGCTAAAAGCTTGGTCCCCAGTGAGGCAGTACTGAGGTAGTTAAACTTTTAAGAGGGTGAGTCCAGTTGGAAGATCATTAGGACCACAGGGGCTCAACTCTCATGAATGGATTAATGCTCGCCTTAAAGAGTGAGCTACCTTTCTCCTACAGAATTAGTGTGTTAACTCCCAGGTGAGAGCATTAACCAAAAACAAGGTTGGCTCCTTCCTCCATTGTGTTCTCTCTCTCTCTCTCTCTCTCTCTCTCTCTCTCTCTCTCTCTCTCTC
>JADRCH010007459.1:365853-422603 GCA_019843965.1 Rhynchomys soricoides | reverse complement strand
CTCTCTCTCTCTCTCTCTCTCTCTCTCTCTCTCTCTCTCTCTCTCTCGTGCTGTGAGTAGAGAGCCACCCAATCTTGGACTTTTGGCCTCCAAAACTATGAGCTAGAGAAGACTATCTCCTTGTTTGATGTTTTGGTTTCTGTTTCTTTGTTGTTGTTGTTGCTTGTTTTTCTTTGTTTTATTTGGGGTTTGGGGTTTGATTCGTTTTGTTCTTGAAACAGGTTCTCACTGTAGAGTCCAGGCTGTCCTCCAACATGACCCCCTTCTGGCTTCAGACATGCAGCACCATATACAGAACCTGACTTGGAAAAATGCTTACCTTAGTTAGTCAGCACTTGAGTCATCACAGAGTTGAGCAAGGACTGTGATTGGTTAAATGGACAGACTCAAATGCTCTACAACTGCTCATGTTTCTGAAAAGGAAAGTGTTCACAGAATGAGTAAGGGTGAGCCAAAATGCTATAACAAACAACCAAAAAGTCTTACAGGATAAACAAACCAATTTTTTAATCTCATCACAACCCAACATGACTCTGTAGAAGGAGTGGTTTGGTAAAGTTCATTCAAGAACCTCCTTTTCCTAAGACCTCGGGTACCTGTGCTAGACCCCTTGCATCTAGTAACTGTTAAAAGAGAAGACACAGAAGATGTTGCACAGTGGAGTTGCTGGTTAGCCCAGAAGAGGCCCAAATCATTTCTTCCTACTTTCCATCAGTTGGGTACTAACTAACCAGTTTCTTCCCTACTTAGCATGAAAAAAATTAAGACCTACAGTTAACATCATTGGTTCATTGCCGAGATTCCCTGTCCTAGGACAGGACTACTGGTGAGTAGTCTGCTAATGGCCCACAGCTCTTCTCATTACACACTTAACCTTTTAACAAACTGAAGCCACTTCTAGGTTATACCCTTAAAATTTCCAGCCTCTGCAGAAAGAGCCCACAGGAAATGACTGATTCCCATGAGTGGATATAATGTTAGCCTATAGACTGAAAGATCAATAAGGGGTAGATCAGGGGAGCATGTGGGATTATCGATGAACCAGTATGCTGAGTTGTTTCCAGGACAGCTAAGGCTACATACTGAGACCCTGTCATGAAAAAAAGGGGGGTACTGGGCAGGGGAATGACATTTGAAATGTAAATAAATAAAATAATCAATAAAAAAAAAACAAAAAAAGGGTCATTCGAACATAATGTTCTGTAGCACAAAATCCACGTAGAGCCACTTCCAATTCTTACTGAGACAGAAACTCTTCACTTGATAGAGGTTATGACAATGTAGCATTTTTCCTTGTTTAATTCCTAAAACACACAACAGGGACATCCCTCTCTGTTTACACCCAGAAACAGGCTTAAGCTAGGTTAGAATTCTATTTACTCACTTATCTGTGAGCATGATGGCAAACCTTGACGGTGGGAGATGGAAGTAGGAAGATCTGTTTGTTTTGAGACACACATTCTCAGTTTGTAACCCAGGCTGGCCTTCAAGTTATCACGATTCTCCTCTTAGCCAACCAAATGGCAAGATTACAGATGTGAGCTGCCACACCCAGGTCAAAGAAGTGGGTGTCAGTTGGTAATGCTAATGGGAGTAATAGGTAAAAATGAGTTACTTACTGTAAGTATTTTGTGGATTTCTAAAATTTCACATAATAAAAAAATTTTCAAGCCAGGCATAATGATTCATGCTTTTAATCCCAGCACTCAGAAAATAGAGGCCAGAAGACCTCTGAGTCTGAGGCCAGCCTAGTCTACATAGTGAGTTCTAGACCAGCAAAGACTACATGGTGAGACCCTCTGTCAAAAAAATTTTTAAATAAAAGTATAGTCTGCTAGTCATGAGGAAAACTTAAATATGGACCCAATATACCATGATCTTAAAGGATATTTTTGCTTGTTTGTTGGGACATGGTATGCTCTACACCAGGCTGTTCCTGAACTTACTATGTGGTGAAGAAGGCCTTCAGCCCCTGACCCTCCTGCCTCCACCCCAATGTAATTTACTTTTTAAGTTCAATGATAGCTTAGGGCTTATGAAACAAGCATCCAGAGACATTTACAGCTGCATTTCATATTATCTGCAGGTGAGGTGAGACAGGTCCCGCATTTTCTCTGAAGTACTCAAGCATAAAACGCACAAGAAAAGGTGGGGAAGAGACAGCTTGAAACAAACCCTGAAAATGGATAGAGGAAAGGACACGTACTACACCAATCTCTCAATGTTTTTTGTATGTGCCAATTGATCCACACCTGGAATCCCAGCTCTTAGGAAACTGACATAGAAGGATAGCATAGGCTGAAGACTGAGACCTTCTCTCCAAAACCAGAGTTTTCTATATCTGAAATTTTCCATACTTATAAAAATACTTTTTACAACCCTAGCACTTGAGAGGTAGAGACAGGAAGATCTGGAATATAATGACTTAGAGGACAGCCTGCACTACATAAGACTGTCTCAAACTATTATGGAAAAAGAGTTATCAAGGGCTAGAGAGATGGCTCAGTGGTTAAGAGCACGGACTGCTCTTCCAGAGGTCCTGAGTTCAAATCCCAGAAACCACATGGTGGCTCACAACCATCTGTAATGGGATATGGTGCTCCCTTCTGGGGTGTCTGAAGACAGCTACTGTGTGCTTACATATAATAAATAAATCTTTTTTTAAAAAAGTTACCAAGCGCCTTCTCTTGCAGTCTCATTTGCTCATTCCAATATGTGAGCCCTTACTGAGACTCCTGTATCGATATGGCTTTAGCTTTTTGTTGTTGTTGTTGAGGTATTTTGTCTGTTTATCTGCTTAAGACATAGTTTCATTATGTAGCCTAGGCTGGTCTCAAGCTCAGACTGGTCCTCCTGCCTCTGTCTCTCAAGTGCAGAGATTAGAGGTGTGTCTAACTCTATCTGGCTCCCAACATGATTGTGCACTTCAATAATACCCAGAAGTGGTATATACAATAACAATATGAAGAAAGAGTGCCTTTGTCTTAGAAACTAATGAAATATCTGGCAACTGGTCAAATGTTTTTTATTGTTTTAGAATGTGAGTGCAGAAGAAAGTTCAGCACATCTGACTGACAATGCCTGATTTCCTTTGGGACTGGGAGAAACAGAGTGTATGCTGATTTTAAAGTGGATGTTTATCTCATATGCCCTATATTATCTGCATGAGACTCCACCCACTAACCGATGTGAAAAGAGGCACAAGAGCACAGCCTAAGAAGCTGTACTTTTTTTTTTAAGCTCTTGGGGACTATGTGTTTGCAAACAGTTTCCAAATTATTAGACATGCCAGTTCTGTAACTATGAAAATAATAGCGCTGGATTCAAAGACTAAGAGACTTGGTCATCTCCATAATTATTTCCATTTTGGAACCAGAGTACCACAGTTGCTTTGTTAGAGGGAGTGGAGGCCTTAACATGCAATGAGGACTGTATTTGAAGACTTGTGTAGCAAAAAAAAAAAAAAAATTGGAACCATTTTTGAGTTCATGAAATTCATTCTTAAGTTTGACCTAAACCAGCTGTTTTATTCAAGCCAACAGAGATTATTTTTAAAATCAGTATTTCTGGAGCTAGAACCTATCCAAAAATGGATCTGCAGATTCTGATCCTTTAGGAAAGCTCTGTTAGAAAACTTTCTCAAGCCTGTTACCTCCTCACAGACTGCATTTTGCTTATTTATTTTGCTTTCCTGTGTGTGGCTCTTTTGCCTGTGTATATGTCTATGCACCACAGTCATTCATGACACCTTTGGAACCCAGAAGAGATAATTTATATATAATATTTTATTCATATATTTATATTAATACATATAGTGTATTTACATGGTTCTGTGTGTGCTCACATGAGTGCAGTTGTCTAAGGATGCAGAGGGTTGTAGAGCCTCTGAAGCTGGAGTTACAAGTTGTTGTTAGCCACTCATTGTGAATGCTGGGAACCAAACTCTGGGCACCTCATAACCATCTATAACTCCAGTATTGGGGATCTAATGCCTTCTGATCTCTACATGCATGTGGTACACTTACATATATATAGAAAAGGCACACTTAAAATAGAATTACATTTTAGAAAGAAAGAAAGGAAAGAAGGAAGGAAGGAAGGAAGGAAGGAAGAAAGGAAGGAAGGAAGGAAAGAAAGAAAGAAAACACATTTTTTAGCTGGAGCAATAGCTCACTGATTAAGAGCACTGGTGCTCTTCTGGAAGATCTGGGTTCAATTCCCAGAATTCACTTAGCATCTCACAATCATCTGTAGTTCAAGTGTCAGGAGATCAGACACCTTCTTCTGTTCTCCACAGGCACCAGACATACACATGGTATACATACGTACAGACAGACAAAACATTAAATGAATAACCATTTTAACAACTTAGAGAAGAAAGTGTTTATTCTGGCTTATAATCCTGTAAGGATAAAGCCTGTAAAGTGGGAATAGTGCTTAAGAGTGATGAAAACAGCTCCAGGATTAGTAATGCTAACTCTATAACTTTATCAATGGACTACAAACTATGGACTTAATGCAATTTTAAAGAGTAATTTATTTATTTTACGTGTGTGGGTGTTTTGTATGAATGTACGGACATGACTCACTTACATTGCTGGTACTTGTAGAGGTCAGAAATGCCTTTAGATTCCCCCAGAAGTGGAGTTACAGACTATGAGATACCATGTGGTTAATGGGAATCAAACCCAGTTCTTCTGGAAGAGCAGCCAGTGCTCTTAACTGCTAAGCCATCTCTCTAGACCCAAGGGTAATTCTTCATTTTTTTAAAAACATACTATTCTTTTGAGAATTTCATCCAAGCATACAATGTAGTTGACCATATACACTTCCACCAACTTCACCCATGTCCACTCCCTACTCACACCCTTTTCCAACTCTGTGTTCTGTGTCCTCTCTCTCTGTGGGTCTCTCTCTGTCTCTCTTTCTCTCCTCTCTCTCTCTCTCTCTTTCTCTCTCTTAAATAACCTCCTGAGTCCATATACTCATAGGTGTGGGGCCATCCTCTGGAGCACTCACCTATCAGGAACCACACATCCTTAAAGACAACTGACTCTCCCTCCCCAGAAGCCATCAACTGTAAATAGCTCCTCAGCAAGGAGTGGTGTCAATAGCGCTTCTCAGCCAGGAGTAGAACCCATGATCCCCTTCTCCCTCTACACTAAAATGTTGACTGGCTTGATTTTAAGCTGATCTTGCGCAAGCGACCACAGCTGCTGTGAGGTCATGAGTGCTGTCACGTCCAGAAGAAACTGTTATGCTCTGATCCTTCCCAAGCTGACTCTTAACAATCTTGTAACACAGCAGTTAGGATTCGGTGACAAGGAGATGGTGATTACACAGTTAAGGAAGGCTTGAAGTACCTCACAAGTTCCAGTCCAGCCTGAGCTATCAAGTGTAGCCATGCCTCAACACATAAATTAAATTAAACTAAAATGGTGAATTTTAAGACATGTGAATTGTGTCTCCATCAAAAAAAAATGTTCTCAAATATTTAGCACATCTCTAGCACGTGCCTATTAATTTCCTTGGAGAAACAAGTAAATTAAAGAACAATGCACAGCGGGTAAGGTAACAGTCTAGTTCCTCTTCATTGCCTGAACCATGATAAGTTTTGTTCCTTTTATTGAAAATCGATTCCATTCCTGATTACAACTTTCTTCCCTCTACTCCTCTTAGTCCCTCCCCACCTCCTCTCCTCTCCAGATTCGCTCCCTTTCTGTCTCTCATTAGAAAGTAATAGACTTCTAAAGATAACAACAAAACACAACAAAATAAAATATAATACAATGAAATAAAAATCGCCACATCAAAGCTGGAAAACACAAACCAACAGAAGAAAAAGAGACCCAAGAACAGGCCCAGGAATCAGAGACCCACTCATTCACAAACTCAGGAGTCCCATTAAAACACTAAACTGAACATCATAATATATACACAGTGAACCTGCTGCAGACCTGTGCGGGCCCTGGGCATGCTGTTTCAGCCTCTGTGAATTCATATGAGCTTCCTATGATGCTCCTCTGGCTCTTAAACCCAAATTCCTTTCCACAGGGCACCCTGAAGGCTGAGGGGAGGAATTGAATGGAGACACCCCATTTAGAGTTGTGCACTCCGAGGACTGACCTGGACTACAGAGTGAGACCTTGTCTCCAAAAAGCAAGCTAAAAATTGGTCACAGAAATACTACAGTGAACAAGACTAAGCCAGTCAACATTCCAGCATGGGTCTTGAGGCTCCTGTCCTAGCAAAGGGCTATTAGCAATTATGCCCACTGAGGGAGAGTCACTGTCCTTTGTGAACATGGACACTGGTAAGATGCTCATGCCCCAGTGGACGAGTACCCACCCATGTGGCATATGGGTGGCACTAATTGGACTCTGGTGGCTATTTATAACAAAAAAGCAAAGAAACCATGAAGCTTGGAAGGATGTGACATGGGGGCTCTAGGGGGAGTTAAAGGGAGGTAGTAATGGATGGATATGATTAATACACATTCTATAGCTGTATGAAACTCTCAAAAATAAAAAATATTATTTAAATAAAATAAAACTGTCAATGTGAAGAAAGAAATACCGCAGCACAGAATATGCTCATAAACACAAGCAGTATGTAGAAATCATGTAGCTACAGTGGGTCTCTATCATCAGAATGTGAATTTATAAAACTGCTGGGAAAAAATAAGAAAGAAAGAGTGATGGGCAGATGACCAAGAATAGGAATAAGAAACAACAACAATTCTATAAAAGTTACATGCTATTTTTCCATAGACTCCCATGCTTTGCCTGTTAGGAAACCGACAAATGCATCAGGAAAACACCAGAGCCCTTGAATCCTTGGCTGAAACAAAACACAGTGACCTTTCTGGTGAACTAGCTAAGATTTTCCAGAATAAGCTAACAACTGGGCTTCACAGGATGTCGAAGGTTCAAGTTGTTCTATTGCCAAGAAGTTTCTAAAACAACTCGCAGTTAATAGACATGTTCCAAGAAGATGGACAAACTAATTGGCATCATTTGCCTATAAATTGACTATGAACATCACCTAATATCAATGGCATTCTTTATAAACAAGGACTTACTCTTCTGTTTAGATATTTCTCCAGTCCATTACCCATGGCCTGTGCAATGAACCAGGTGAGTGAAAAGTGCAAGAACCATTTATCCTCCAGGTAAAAATGACTTAGGAAGGGCTGGAGAGATAGCTCAGTAGGTAAGAGCACTGGCTGCTCTTCCAGGGGTCCTGAGTTCAACTCCCAGCAACCATATGGTGGCTCACAACCATCTGTAATGGAATCTGGTGCCCTCTTCTGGCCTGCAGGCATACATGCAGACAGGATGCTGTATACATAATAAATAAATAAATCTTAAGAATAAAAATTACTTAGGGAACAGCAACTGTGCAAAGCAGCATTGTAGGATTTGGCCAAATTGACCAAATTGAGCACAAGGAATAAAAAGAGAATTACAATGGCCTCAAGCCATAAAGAAGGTAACAGAATTCATATGCAAAGTTATATCAGCACAATTGTTTCTGTGTATGCTTTTCTGAGATGGGGGCTTCTTCCTGTGGCTCACAACAGCCTCAATTTCAAGGTAGCTGAGGATAACTTTAAACTCCTAATATTCCTGCCTCTGCCTCCCATGTGTTGGGACTACAGGCACGCAACAACACACCTGTCTGCTACCATGTTCACTTCATTTTTAGACTCTGCAATGTCTTCCAATTATTCCAACCATATATACTCTCAGGCTGAACTCTTATGTGCCTCTCTTCTAACAATACCACTTATTGTCTACTTGGCTTTATTGGCTAAACTGAATCACATGCCTACTCAGGAATCAGTTTGGGGAGAAAGAAATACTTTGGCCAAATATAGCAGTACAAACTTTCTGTTCCAGCCTTTATGAGCCAAAGGCAAGATATCAGGACTTCAAGGCTAACCTAGACAACATGATAGATTTGAGACTACAACTGGGCTACTAAGACTCCCTCCATGGTGGAGAGAGGAGACTGATAAAGAGATAATGGTTGACAATCTTAAGTTACATCTATCTCTTGTGCTGGAAATTAATTAAACTCTCCCCAAAGCAGTTTGATATGCAAAACTAGCTGTCCTCTCAAAATAAAATCAGAGAGAGCCACATGAAGGAAATGTTGAATAGGGGTTAGAAACAGGGGTGATAATAAATGCCAACTATAGTATATAAATGAAGTGACAGTCTCTTCATACTTCTTTATTCATTCAGGACAGCCAGATGTCAGCAGTATGCTTCTTGACTTGGCGTGGAAGTAACCTGCCTAAATTGCTACCACTCAGTGACTGCTTCTTGAGGTTGCTATGAGAAGACATATGTAACAGGTAGCTAGGGCTTCTCCAGGCAGAAAGCATCAACTCACAAGATATTCGTGCAAGTATGACACTAACGATGCTGTAATGATTTGTATATGCTTGGTCCAGGGAGTGGAACTATTTGGAAGCCTTGTTGAAGTAGGTGTGACCTGGTTGAAGTAGGTGTGTCACTGTGGGCGTGGGCTTAAGCCCCTCATCCTAGCTGCCTGGAAGTCAGTTTTTTCCTAGCAGCCTTCAGATGAAGATGTAGAACTCTCAGTTCCCCCTGCACCATGCCTGTCTGGATGCTGCCATGTTCCTGCCATGATGATAATGGACTGAACCTCTGAACCTGTAAGCCAGCCCTGATTAAATGTTGTCCTTTATAAGATGCCTTGGTCATGGAGTCTGTTCACAGCAGTAAAACCCTAACTAAGACAAACTATACCTCCCAGAAAGACATACATTGTATGTTTTCTCTCATATGTGGAAGCTAACTTTGAATCTTTAGATATGTGTGTTTAAATTGGAGTACCCTTACAAGACAGGAAACTAGCCATGGGCCATGGGGAGAATTTCAAAAAAAATGAAGGGAAGGCTGGTGCAGGTAGTAAGACTGGAAGATGGGAGGGAGTAAAGAGGAACCACTAATACTAAAAAAAATCTTTGAAAAAGACATAAGCTATCAAATAAAAAGCCTAGTGCCAGGTAAGCATTACTATTTTTGGAGTTGTTGGCTAATGAGGTCCCACAGACTCCCCCCATTACATTACAGATTATTGTCATTGCTCGTGGCTGCCCTCCATGACTTATGGTAAGAACCTACTGCTGAAGGAGCCATGTAATTGACTCATAGTACATGGAGAAATTAAGCTGATACTAACCATATTAAACATATGTGAGTTTCCATACACAAATACACACACACACACACATACACACACACGCACCTTCCTTCAAGATAAAAGAGACATTTTTTTAGAAACTCACAGAGAAGAAGAAATCCACCCCCAAGATAATAAATAAAAGCAAATAAAATGTAAGAAACAGTGAATATTTTTTAAGCTACAGGATAGATGGCCAAATGCTAACTGGCACATAATGAAACACAAAACTAAAAAACTAAGTGCCCACAAAGTAGGAAGTTACACAGAGCAAAACGATTCATGTTATAGAACCCCAGAAAGGCTTAGGAATTGGAGGGAGAGAGACCCATCTGAAGGTGAAAGGTGGGGCTTAAGAGAGCCAAAACCAGAATTGGTAAATAGAATAAAATAAAAAAAATACAATAATACCTAGATCCAAAGTCTTCATCCTAATCCTATGAACTCCTAAATACAGAATGAATGTGTGTCAGAGTGTTAGTGAAGAAGCCTACAGCATAGCAAAGCTGGTCATTGACCACTTAAGAAACATGCCGGGCCTGGTAGTCTGCCTATGATCTCAGCTATACAGAAGGCTGTGTAGTAGGGTAGCAAGTCCAAGCCCATCCCCAGGCAACTTACTGAGACCCTATCTCAATGGAGAACTTACATTGAGGATAAGAACCTGGCAGTGATGGAAGCACTCAAGATGCAGAAGCAAGTGGATCTCTGTAAGTTTGAAGCCAGCCTGGTCTACAGAGTAAGTTCCAAGACAGCCAGGGCTAGGCAGAGAAACCCTGTCTCGAAAA
Source organism: Rhynchomys soricoides (assembly GCA_019843965.1). Taxonomy (NCBI): domain Eukaryota; kingdom Metazoa; phylum Chordata; class Mammalia; order Rodentia; family Muridae; genus Rhynchomys; species Rhynchomys soricoides. Next base: position 412,599 of record JADRCH010007459.1, on the reverse strand, counting down.
ACCAAAAATCAAAAAGAGAGGAAAAAGTGAGGACAGGGAATGCAGTTACAGTGGCACAGAACTTGCCTAGCATATGTGAACCCCTAGGTTCTAGCCCCAGTATCACCACCACCACCAATAGCAATAGTAATGATACTACAATAATGAGTGGATATAAAATGCCATTGGCTCTCTACTATCAGGAGAAATCATTTAAGCGGGAAAAGGCTCAATTAATAATTTCTGACTGTTAAAAAATTGATTAACATAAGCCAGTAAAATAAAACTGTGAGAAATGGAAGCATTTTTTTTTAAGTCGATCAACATCTCAGTCACCTTGAATTCAAGGTGACTTTTCTCTCCTCTCTAAGATCTATTAAAATATTCCGCTTTGGGAATTGGTCATCTCAGTGGTAGAGAACTTTGCTAGTTTGTGTGAGGCCCTAAATTCAGTCCCCAGTACTGCAGAAAAGAAAGGAGGGTAGAGAGAGGAAAAGGAGAAAGGAAGGAGAACCAGAAAGGCTGAGCATAGCAGTGTGCACTCGCAGTCAAAAGAGAATTGCATATCCAAGCAGAAAAAAACATACTGGAGTAAGTTTAATTTAGCAACAAAAATGTTACAATCCTCCGAAAACAATAAAAGCTTCAAGGTTATCCTTTATGCTGTACTTTTCTATTGGGCAAAAATATGCTGTTTGCTATGTAAGTCTGCAGCATACAAATGCTAATTAATGCAAAGTAGGATGTCAGAGACCTGTAGCCTCAGAAGAGGAGAAGGAAAAAAATGCATTGGAGTTGGTTTTAATGTCAACTTACCACAAATTAGAATTACTGGAGTAGGAAGCCTTACCTGAGAATTGTCTTGATTGATGTGGGAAGGGCCATCCTGAACATTCTAGAGCAACCCATATAAAAAATACTTCAAAAGGAAGTTTATTCTTACTTTTTGTTCAGTTGGCCTTCTCTTTTCCTATTAGTTGATTTGCCCTATTGCTGCTGCCGCTGCTGCTGATTCCTTCAATGACAGTGAAGAGGTCACCGCAGACCCATTGGAAAATTCTACCGACCCCTCCCCTCCTGGAAGAGACAGGTCAGAGAACAGGTAGGCCGGAAGGGAGAGGCTGATTAAGCCCCTACTACCTCACTCCCTAAAGACCAAACAGTTTAAAGGGCACACTGTTCCACCAATCATATTGTGCCTAGTTGCTGATGCTCTATTCCACCCCTGGAAACTGTATAAAAACTCTCGCTGGGCCACCTGGGGTCGCCAGCTCTCCTTCAGGTGCAGGATGACCGCAGTGCACTGAAACAATAAATTCCTCTTGCTTTTGCATCGATCCCCAGCTCTGAGTTGTTCACTAGGGGTGGGGGGTCCCCTGGTAGTTAAGACTCGGCAGAGTCATACAACAGTAGGACCAGTGTTTCCAAGCTCACATCATGGAACAGGGACCAGGGACCAGGCACTCTCTTGGAACTTTCCAAGCTACAGGTATCAGGTTAGACTATTGAGGAACCTTACTTCGTGGACTGAGTGACTACTGTAGATTGTTACCTCTTTCCCCCCCCCCCCCCCCAGTGAGAGACAGCTTTCTGGGACTATTCTACTGCAGCTATGGAGGGTTCCAACCTGAAGGACCAAGTACTAGCTTCTCAGTATCTCAGGTGTGATTTTGCTACTGTTATTATTTTATGTATACATGTATGTAGGTATTATGTATGTAGGTATGTATGTAATTATGTATTATATATGTATGTATGTATTCATCTCCTTTGTTCTGTTCCTCTAGAGAACACTGACTAAAACATAATGGAAAGTAGGGAGGGATACTACAATATCCTCTCCTCTAGACATGACATAGCTGTTGCACACACAAACTCACGGCAACTGTGATTACCTTCACAAAGTCAAGAGAATTAAAATTTTCAGTACGGATGGGGTAGAGTCACATAGGCCTCCACCCCTAGCTGAGAGGCTATTGGCAGCTGATAGGGAAGAAGAATCCCCTTTGGAAGGGTGGTTGCTGACATGTTGCCACTGCCCCAGTCGATGACCCCACAGCCATGCACAAATGGGCAGAACTAATTGCACTCAGTGAGTTATCTTCAAAAGAGAAAGGAAGAAAAAAGGAAGGAAGGAAAAAAGAGTACTTGAAGACAGAAGGGAGATATATTGGGAAAGAAATTCGGGGAGAGTTATAGGAGGAAGTGGGAGGCAGCTATAATTAAGATGTATTGTATATATCCATGAAAATGTCAGGGACTAAATTTCTAAAGAGAAACCTGTAGCTAGATGAAAGTGAATGCAGGGAAACAGCATTTCCTCTGAAATCTGGAATGAAGCAAAGGTGTTCTTTCTCACTACTCATGTTCAATATACTCCTCAAACTCTTAGGTCAAATAATAAGACAAGATATAACAATTGGAGATACACATGCACCAAGATATAAGTGCTCCCAATTTCACGAAAACAAACACGAATGGACATAAAAGGTGTTCTGGCTAGTGGTATGTCAGCTTGACATGCGCTAGTAAGCTTGTCCAGTGAGAAAGGAGAACCTCAACTGAGAAAAGGTCCCCAAAAGATTGCCCTGTGGGCAAGTCCATGGGACATTTTCTTGTTTAATGATTGACATTATATGGGAAGATCCTGCCTATGGTATCTGGTGCCATCTCTGCACACATTGTCCTGGAATATAGAAGAAAGCAGATTGAGCAAACTATCAGGAAAAGGCCGCTAAATAGCCACCCCTCCATGACTTCTGCTTCTGTTCCTGCCTCCAGGTTCCTGCATTGAGTTCCTGCCCTGACTTTTTTGATGGTGGACTGTCATGTTGAACTATAAGCTGAAATAAACTTTCCTCCCCCAAGTTGCTTTTGTTCTGTCACAGCAACAGAAACTTAAGACAGTAGTCAAATGGATCCTGATACAATTAAATGCCCTACTCTTATCTCTATATATGTCAAAATTGAAAATCAACAAAGAAACATCAAAGTTAAACTCATAGATGAAACGAACATAATAGACATACACAGAATATACCATCTGGCATATACCAAGTACATATTCTTTTCAGCAGCCCATAGAACCTTCTGTGAAATAGACCACATTCAGAGCTGGGGAGTTGGCTGAATCAGTAAAGTGATTACCATGCAACCACGAGGACCTGAGTTCAATAACCAGCACCTATGTAAAGAGTCAAGTGTGACAGTATGTGACAACAATCCCAGTGCTGGGAAGGCAGAGACAAGGAGGATCCTTGGAGGTCGCAGCTAGCCAGTAGAGCTAAATCACTGAGCTCCATGTATAGTGATAGACTCTGTCTCAAAAAACAAGGTGAAAAATAATTGAGAGAGACATCTAATACTGTTGTGTGGCCTCCACATGCACACAAACATGTACACACATATACAAGCCACAAGTCAATTTTGGACAAACACAAAAGACTTGAAAAATCATCTCTTTTTTTCATGGGTTTTTTGATACTTTATTTACATTTCAAATGTTTCCCCCTTTCCAGGTCTCCCCTTTGGAATCTCCCCATTTCCTCCTCCCCCCTCCTCCTGCCTCTATGAGGGTGCTCCCCCACCCACCCACACACTCCCTTCTTCCCTCCTTGGCATTCCCCTACACTGAGGCATCTAACACCCTCAGGCCCAAGTGTCTCTCCTCCCACTGATGGCCAACAAGGCCCTCCTCTGCCACATATGTGGCCAGCACCATGGGTCCCTCCATGTGTATTCTTTGGTTGGTGATCCAGTCTCCAGGAGCACCAGAGGATCAGGTCAGTTGACACTGTTGCTCCCTCCCCATGGGGCTGCAAACTTCCTCAGCTCCTTCAGTCCCTTCTCCACCTCCTCCATCTGGGATCCCACACTCAGTCCAACGGTTGCTGTGAATTGAATCTTGGATATTCTGAACTTTTGGGCTAATAGCCACTTTTCATTGAGTACATACCAGGTTTGTTCTTTTGTGACTGAGTTACCTCAGGATGATATTTTCAAGTTCCATCCATTTGCCTGTGAACTTCATGAAGTCATTGTTTTTAATTGCTGAGTAGTATTCCATTGTGTAAATGTACCACATTTTCTGTATCCATTCCGCTGTGGAGGGTCATCTAGGTTGTTTCCAGCTTCTGGTTATTATAAATATGGCTGCTATGAACATAGTGGAACATGTGTCTTTATTACATGTTGGAGCATCTTCTGGGTATATGCCCAGGAGTGGAATAGCTGGGTCCTCAGGTAGTATTATGTCCAATTTTCTGAGGGTCCACCAAACTGATTTCCAGAGTGATTGTACCAGCTTGCAATCCCACCAGCAATGGAGGAGTGTTCCTCTTTCTCCACATCCTCGCCAACATCTGCTGTCACCTGAGTTTTTGATCTTAGCCATTCTGACTGGTGTTAGGTGGAATCTCAGGGTTGTTTTGGTTTGCATTTCCCTGATGACTAAGGATGTTGAACATTTCTTTAGGTGCTTCTCAGCAATTCAAGTTTCCTCAGTTGAGAATTCTGTTTAGCTCTGTTACCTAGTTGTGATAGGGTTATTTGGATCTCTGGGGTCTAGCTTCTTGAGTTCTTTGTATACATTGGATATTAGCCCTTTATCAGATGTAGGATTGGTAAAGATCTTTTCCCAAGCTGTAGGTTGTTGTTTTGTCCTATTGACAGTGTCCTTTGCCTTACAGAAGCTTTGTAATTTTATGAGGTCCCATTTGTCTATTCTTGATCTTAGAGCACAAGCCATTGGTGTTCTGTTCAGGAACTTTTCCCCTGTGCCCCTGTGTTTGAGATCTTGTATTCAATTGTGGTGCAATAAAACTATAGCAAATACATGGACACAAAAAATACACTCTTAACTGAGTAAATTAAGGAGGAAATTTTAAAATGCCTCAGATTAGAGGAAAATGGAAGCACAGTTGACCAGAACCTTTGTTTTTTATTGGTACTTACAATAAAAAACAAAGTTAAAAACAAAAGAAATATCTCCAGTAAATAATCTAATGGTGCATCTCAATGTCCAAGAATAACAACAACAATTGAAATTCAAAAGTAGTATAAAGTATGAAATAATAGAAATTGGGGAAGAAATTAATTAAATGCAAACTAAAATTACAAATATTCATATAATCAATCAAATAAATCAATCACAGAGTTGATTCTCTGAACCAGTGAATGAGATTGGCTCATCCCTGGCTAAATTAGCCAAAGTGAAAACAGAGAAAAACAAATTAATAAAACTTGAGATGAAAAAAAAAAGAGTACTATAAACTCCAGTGAAATCTAAACAATTATTAGGGAATATTTTGAAAACATATATTCAAAAAATCTAGAAGAAAAGGATAAATTCCTAAACAACATATGACTTGTGAAAATTAAATGAAGATAGTAGACAATTTACATTTATTTAGAAAAAAAACCAACAAGATTGAAGCAGTAATAAGGAGACTGCCAAAATTCCAAATGGATTCACTGCTGAATTCTACTAAACTTTGCAAGAAGAGCAAACGCCAATATTCTTCAAACTGTTCCATAAAACAAAAAACACAGGACACTAACAAACTCATGTCACAAAGCCAGCCTTACCCTGGCACCCAAAACCAGGACAAAGAAAGAAAGACAGCTAGATCAATACTCCCAATGAAAAATTCTCAATAAAATTCTAGGAAACCAAATTCAAAAGCACACTTAGAAAACCACATACCATGAGCAAGTTAGATTTATTCTATGGATGAAAGACTGGCTCAAAATGAACAAGTCAATAAATGTAATTCTGCACATACATAGACTGAAGGACAGAAATCACATGATCATCTCAATCAATACACAAAAGACCTGTAACAAATTTCTTTTTTTAAAAAAGATAGATGTATATATTTTATTTCTCAATAAAAAATAGAAAAAATAGTCTAAAAGTTTACCTTAAAACTATTTTCAATGCTATTTTTGGTTTTTTGGGTTTTTTTTTATTTTTCATACTTTATTTACATTTCAAATGTTTCCCCCTTTCCAGATCTCCCCTTTGGAACCTCCCCATTCCCTCCCCCTCCCCCTGCCACTATGGGGGTAATCTCCAACCCACCCACCCGAGGAATGGATACAGAAAATGTGGTACCTTTAACAAATTTCAACACCACTTCATGATAAAACGTTTTTAAAAAGTAGGAATACAAGTAATACACCTCAACATAATAAAGACTTCCAACATTGTATTGAATAAAAGTGGAGGAAGTAGGCACCCTTATCGCATTACCAGTTTCAGAGGAAATGCTCTTAGTTCCTATTTAGTACAGTGTTGGCTATAGGTTTGTTGTATATAGGATTTATTATGTTGAGCTTACACTCCATGCTGTTGTTCATCACTAAAAGAAGTCAGGACTGGAACCCAAGTAGGTCTGGAAGCAGGAGCTGATGCAGAAGCCATGGAGGGAGGTTACTTACTGGCTTGCTTGCTTCCCCTGGCTTGCTCAGCCTGCTTTCTTATAGAACCCAGGACTACCAGCCCACAGATGGTACCACCCACAAGGGGCCCTCCCCCCTTGATCATTAATTGAGAAAATGCCTTACTGCTGGATCTCATGGAGGCATTTTCTCACCTGAAGCTCATTTCCCTGTGGTAACTCCAGCTTGTGTCAAGTGGACACACAAAACTAGCCAGTACACCTGGCTTGTCCAGTTCTGGGAAACAAATTTAGGCCTAGTCTCATGAATTGCCAGTTTGAAGCCTGTCGTGGAGTTAGCCTGTCTAAGTCATCTCACTATGAGGTACTCTGACTGCTGATCCCCATCATCAATCCTTTGGGCATCTTCCCAAACCCCCTAAGAGCAGTTAGGGTGACCTCTGAGAGTGGGGAATGAGAGACCTGGAGTTAGACAGACTTCCTAGTAAGCAGATAGATAGGGAGAGAGAGGTCATGGCTAGTTAAGAAAAGTGTCAAAATTCCAAGATGTCCAGTTTGTTCCTCACCCTCCTAATGTGAGACAGACTCCCTGACAGACAGGTAGGGACGGGAGCCATGGCTAGATAATAAAGGTGGCAAATCTGTAAGATGGCCAGCTTCTTCCTCAACCTCCTGATTTAAGACAAAAGACCTTGCTGACTTTTGTCTCCCACTATCTGTCCCCTTGCTAATGGATTGGTTCAACAAGTTCAAGGCTGAATCAGGACACATTGTACAACAGTTCTGGCCCAATCAACCATCCTAACTTCCTTCAAACTGACCAATCCTTACTTAGGGGAGGAGGACTGTTCAGAGGCCTTAAAACCATCAGACCTCAAGAAAAAACTGGATTTTTCAGCCTCCCAATGCTCCCTCTGCTTCACCAAAGGTCTTTCTCTCTGTGTGTCTGCTGCATGTGTGTGTTTCTTCACCCTCCATAAATGCCTTTCTTAACTGCTAAAAGATATATATATATGATTTTAAAATATAATTTCAAAAACATATGCGTGCGTGTGTGTGTGTGTGTGTGTGTGTGTGTGTGTGTTTGTGTTTATATGTATGCCTATAGGGTACAAAACTAGAACGGAGATCATGGAAAGAGGAAAGAAGCTTAAGTGAGACGATAAATAGAAAGGGTCATGGAATGCATGGACTAGAAAAGGCAGAAGGGGTAATTACAGGGAGATGAGAGGGAAATCAGCATGAGGTCAAAGGATGGAATGAGACAAATGAGGAAGAAACATATGAATGTATATATATACACATGACATAGCAAATTGCATTACTTTTGATGCTGAGCCAAAATAGCTATAACAAGATAAGTAAATAAGTGTTTGTGTGTCTGTCTGTCTCTCTCCTCTCTCTCTCTCTCTCCTCTCTCTCTCTCTCTCTCTCTCTCTCTCTCTCTCTCTGTGTGTGTGTGTGTGTGTGTGTGTGTATGTTTTATGTGTTTGTCCTGGAACTGGAAGGAGGACCATGACACAAGAGAAAGAAATTTTCTGAGAGGAAGGGAAAGAGTTGAAACAAATATAAGTGCAGGGGAAGGCGTTACCTGGGGGAGGTAACCAGCCAGAGAAGGGCAGAGGGTACGGGAGAGCAGTGTAGGAGGGCAATGAACAACAACACAGTATAAATGACACACGGCATGAAAATGACACAGTGCAACTTCTTATTCTGCATAAAGTTTGTTGACAAAGTAATACGAGCAAATAAAATTTTTTTTAAAAAAAAAAGGAAAGAAAGAAAAGGCTGGTTCAGTCTCACCACAGCATCTGACCATATTTTAAGAAACACACCTTAATGCCTAAAAAGAACAGATGGACAGTCATAAAGCAGAGATGAGTGTCAACACTGCCTGGGTAGAGTCCAGGGAGTGGAACAGGACAGCCATTCTGCCCATGTGGCTCCCTGACTGCCTCAGACAGCCCTCCACACCCTCCTTCACCTATATTTGCAGAGCCTCAAAGCCCCCCTGACATCTGCTCCCTTCTCCAACCTCTTGGCATGCCTGTCTCCCACACCGAGTCTAGTCCTGTCTCACATGTCTCTTGTTCTTAACTCTCTTAAGGTTCAACCCTTTGCTTTGCAAAAGCTTCCCTGTCCTCATGCAAAGTGAAAGGACTGGCGGCATAAGGCATCTAATGCTGACTCTTCCCATGAATCCCCCCAAAGTAAAACCTCCGATAAACAAACCTGAGTTTATGGCTTATTTTAGTAAGGGAGACCAGGACCTTGACAGCCTTTATAGCATCTCAGAAGGGCAACAACAAAATTAGTATATTTATGAGGTCTTCTTGGCAGTCTGCACTAAATCTGGTCAAGATCATTCCTCGCTGAAGAGCTAGTCTCCTGAGTTCCATCACTGTAAATTAGCTTTACATACTCTTGAACTACACTTAAGTGGAAGTGCACAGTATTTCCTCTTGGGTGTCTGGCTTCTTTCACTTATCATGTCCATGAATCATGTATGTGGTTAAGTGCAGCAGGGGCCTGTTTTTATCTGATTTCTCTGTAGTACTCTGTTTGTGTGAAGATCCCTTATTTATCTATCGTCCTGTCAATGAGGGCTAGAGTTGTCTCTAGTTCTATTATGAACAAAGCTGCTTTGAACAGTTTCATGAAGTCCATGGCAGACATGGACACTACTTTTCTTGATCCTATATGTAGCATTGCAGTTGCTGGGCCATGGGGTACCATATGTTTTCTTTCAGTAGATAATGCTAAAGGGATTTGACACTGTATACATAAATTTATACGTAGTTTAATGGGTTCTAATGAACATCCAGGACTTTAAATAAGAGACCTTCTGCTCCACTTGACTCCAAGCGCTATAGAGTACGAATCACATCTGTCTTCCTCATGTAGTGCATAGCCTGCTGCAGCTGAGATAAAGTACCTATGTGGGGAAATGTACAAGTCAGATTTTTCAATTCAACACCAAGAAATACCTCTCTAAGTTTATATTTTAGGGGAGTTGATATAGGAGAAAACACTATCCCCAAATTCCCTAAAGTATAATAACCACTTGACTATAGGTGTATGAAGAAAAATTCACATAAGATTTCAGTACTGTGAAGACATACCCAAAATAAAATGATAAAAAATTTTAGTGTTTTTTTTTTAAAAAAAACAAAAACAAAAACAGGGTTTCTCTGTGTAGCCCTGGTTGTCCTGGAACTTGCTTTATAGACCTGGCTGACATCAAGCTCAGAGGTCCCCCTGTCTCTGCCTCCCAAATGCAGGGATTATAAGTGTGTGCCACTACTGCTGCCAACACCACCCAGCTCAGATTTTTTTTCTTTTTTTATAGTGCTAGTGATGGAACCCAGGGTCACCTGTATGCTGAGCCAGTGATGTGCTGCAAAAGTGGACCATGGACACTGGGAACTAACTTTGTTCTTTCTTTTCCTTCCTTTTTTAAGTGTGTGTGTGTGTGTGTGTGTGTGTGTGTGTGTGTGTGTGTTTTGCTGGGAATTGAACCTAGTGGCCTTATACATGCCTGTCAAATTCTCCACCAGAGTTATAAATCTATCTGTCTATCTATCTATCTATCTGTCTGTCTATCTATCTATCTATCTGTCTATCTATCTGTCTATCTATCTATCTATCTATCTATCTATCTATTTCCCCTCCCTTCATTTTCCCTTCCTAAATATCTATCAACAGATGAAAGAATAAAGAAAAAGTGGCCAAATACACAGTGGAATTTTATGCAACCATAGGGAGAAAGGAAACCATGAAATTTACAGGAAAGTGAGCATACTTGGTGATCATTATGTAAAGCAAAATAAGCCAGACTCCAGAAGAGAAAGACACATTTACTCTCATGTGTGGAACCTAGATCTAAAATTATCTATAGTTATGTCTGTGTGTATGCACATGTGCACCCACACACACATTTACAAATGTGTGTTTGTAAGTCTCAAAACTAGAAAAGAGCATGAGCGGAGAGGAAGAAATTGTAAGGGCAGTAGGAATTATGGAGGGCATCGGGACACATGTAATAGGAAAGAGAACAATAGCATAGCAAAGCTGTAGCAGAGGCAGTACAGGTCTGAGAAGGGGAATGGAGAATAACATCAAGGGGGAATTAATGAGAAAAGACTATAATGACACACATATACTGACATGTAAAACATACATGAAATGCTATAATGTTTCCTATTACTTTGCTAATGGTTACTAATCTAACCATTTATATTGAAATGATAAGAGCAACTAAAATAAAATGATACAAACCTCCGGGGACTCAAAGTCCCACTGCCCTCGTTGCTCCTACCTCCAAACTCTTAGCCTCTCTGTCTCACAAACCAAATCAAGCTGTTTCAAAATAGGGCCATTCCTTTTTGTTGCTTCTTTCATTGCAAGTCAGTATTTATGACTCTGTCACATTCCCAACTCTCTTGGGGTTCTACCCCCTTCGATATGCAAAACCTCAATTGTTTTCATATAGTCAAAAAACGGGCTTGTATACTATGTCCAATGCTGGATCTATCCCAGATGCACCAAGGTAAACTGGTGAGAAACCAACCTGAGTTTTACTGCCTTATTGCAGTGAGGGAGGCCATCATGACCTTTGCACTATCCATAGAATCTCAAAGGCAACAACAAGATTTGAATATTTGTAAGGTCTTTCAGCAGATCTTCACTAAAGCTGCTCTTTCCATCTGAAGTCTTGATTGGGCTTGAGTAAAGATCTAATAGAGATAGAAGAGAGGTGGATGGCATGAAGATTACAAGTTCTAGACCAGCCTGAGAAGTCTTGATTGGGCTTGAGTAAAGATCTAATAGAGATAGAAGAGAGGTGGAGGGCATGAGGATTACAAGTTCTAGACCAGCCTGAGCTACATAACAAAAGCCGGTCTCCAAAAAGGATCTAGACAGAGCAGTAAAGTGCTTGAGTGTGAGAAGAATCTTGCTGCAATGTCTGTCACTCCAGTTGTAGCCAGAGTTGGTTTGTCTGATCTTGTCCACTAGGCAGGTGGCCCCTTCCTCCATCCCAAGTCCATTGCAAAGCTATATTCTCCATCCAAAAGGGATAACCTGCCCCAATAGAAGACTGTTCTTTAGCCACATGTGTATGAGTAACTGTGCCTAGGTACTCAAGCTTTGAAAAGCTCCCATGGTTCATTTGTTGGAGAATGGAGAGTAGTCAAGCTTCCAAGACTCCAGATATTACCTGATGTGCCACTACATGGGGAAAATTGTCTTTTTTTTTTTAATTTTTTAATTTTTTTTACACTCCAGATTTTATCTCCCCTTTCAGCCTTCAACTGTTCCACATCCCATACCTCCTCCCCACCCCCTGTCTCCCCATAGATGTTCCCATCCCCAACCCCCACCCCACCTGACCTCTAAACTCCCTGGGGCCTCCAGTCTCTTGAGGGTTAGGTGCATCGTCTCTGACTGAACCCAGACTCGGAAGTTCTCTGCTATGTATTTGTTGGGAGCCTCATATGCTACCTGGTTGGCAGCTCAGTGTCTGAGAGATCTCAGGGGTCCAGGTTAATTGAGACTGCTGGTCCTCCTACAGGGTCACCCTCCTCCTCAGCTTCTTCCAGCCTTTCCCTAATTCAACCACAGGGGTCAGCAGCTTCTGTCCATTGGTTGGGTGTAAATATCTGCATTTGACTCTTTCAGCTGCTTGTTGGGTCTTCCGGAGTGCTGTCATAATAGGCCCCGTTTTGTGAGTGCTCCATAGCCTCAGTAATGGTATCAGGCCTTGGGACCTCCCCTTGGTTGGGTGTAAGTATCTACATCTGACTCCTTCAGCTGCTTGTTGGGCCTCTTGGAAGGCAACCTTGCTAGGTTCCTGTCTGTAAGCACACCATAGTATCAGTAATAGTGTCAGGCCTTAGAGCCTCCCCTTGAGCTGGATCCCACTTTGGTCCTGTCACAGGACCTCCTTTTCCTCAGGCTCCTCTCCATTTCCATCCCTGCAGTTCTTTCAGACAGGAACAATTATGGGTCAGAGTTTTGACTGTGGGATGGCAACTCCATCCCTCACTTGATGCCCTGTCTTCCTGCTGGAGGTAGGCTCTACAAGTTCCCACTCCCCACTGTAGGGCATTTCATCTAAGGTCCCTTCCTTTGAGTCCTGAGAGTCTCTTGCCTCCCAGGTCTCTGGTACTTTCTAGAGTGTCCCACTACTTCCTACCTACCGAAGTTGCCTGTTTCCATTCTTTCTGGTAGACCTCAAGGCTTCAGTCCTTTTTCCCCACCCAATACCTGATCATATTCCCCTCGTCCCATCCCTGCCCCCTTTCCCACCCAGGTACCTCCCTCCCTCCCCCCTCCTGTGATTACTTTCTTCTCCCTCCCAACTGGGATTCAAGTGCCCTTATTAACCTTCTTGAGTTCTGTGGACTGTATCATAGGTATTCTGTACTTTCTGGGGGCTAATATCCACTTATTAATGAGTACATACCAATGCATGTCCTTTTGGGTCTGAGTTACCTCACTCAGGATGATATTTTCAAGTTCCATACATTTGTCTGCGAATTTCATGAAGTCGTTGTTTTTAATAGCTGAGTAGTATTCCATTGTGTAAATGAACCACATTTTCTGAATCCATTCTTCTGTCGTAGGACATCTGGGTTGTTTCCAGCTTCTGGCTATCACAAACAAGGCTGCTATGAACAGAGTGGAACACATACCCCTGTGGCATGGTGGGACATCTTTTGGGTATATTCCCAAGAGTGGTATTGCTGGAAAATTGTCTATTAAAAAGGAAGGAAGGGAAGAAGGAAAAAGGAAAGAAGGAAGGGAGGGAGGGATGGAAAGGGAGGGCAGGAAGTGCTTGGCAGGCTAGAGCCTTGCTGAGTTAGCAAAAATAAATGTGAAGAGATGGTGTTTATTCTCTATTCCCTAGCACAGCCTCTGAAGTACATTTCTGAGCCAATTCTGATCCTTAAAGGTTATAGTTTACCTTTCTCTCTACATTCCTGCATTAATAACTTGAAAATTGTCAAAACAATGGAGACCTCTAGGCTAATGTGTTAAGGTACACATTTATAAAGTATCAACATGAAAACATGTAACTACTCCTTAGATTTTATATTCCTACATAAATATGATCAAGTCTTTGACTTGGGCAGTGGGGGGGGGGGGGATCTTGGTTTTGTTTTTTCAATAGAGTATCACGTAGCCCAGGCTGACCTGGAACATAAGTGAGGCTGAACTTGAACTCCTGAACCTCCTGATTTGACTCCAAAGTGCTGAGATTGTAGACACGCCCTACTTCGGTGACTTTAATGTTTCAGGAATGGATGCTCGAAACAGCAGCTCACTTTGTAGCTCACGCTCATCTGAAAGTCAGTATATATCCCAGGTTAGCATGAAATTCATTATGTAGCTAAGGCCCATTATGGTAATCCTTCTATCTCAACTCCCAAAGTGCTGATCTTTGACAGGCATGTACCACTATGCACAGCATCTGAAGCCAGGTCTACTCTGAGTTCCCCATCACCCTGACCTAGAATTTCTCAGGCCTAGGCTGCTTCCTAGTCAGCCTTCTTCTATTCTTCTCTCTTTGCAAGTGTGACCTGGAAGACAATTAGAAATACTTCTCAGGTTACTTCCTCTCCCTTGGCCTTTTCCTTCCACTAGAATTTCCTGCAATAGATTTCTTGCACAACTAAATGTGGTGGTTCACCCTTGTATCATAATACTCAGAAGGGGATGAGCAAGAAGATCATGAGTTTTGAAGACTTGGTCTCCACTAAACCTCTCAAACATCAGGTACCACGATACCTGATCTCAAATTGTATTACAGAGCCATAGTAAGGAAAACAGCATGGTACTTGCAAAAACTAATGTGTAAGCCAATGAAACAGAGGATCCAGAAATAAATTCATACCATTACAGACACCAGAATTGTGAAAAGGGTATCGAAAACATATACTGGGGGCTGGAGAGATGGCTCAGTGGTTAAGAGCACTGACTGCTCTTCTGGAGGTCCTGAGTTCAAATCCCAGCAACCACATGGTGGCTCACAACCATCTGTAATGGGATCTGATGCCCTCTTCTCATGTGTCTAAAGACAGCTACAGTGTACTTACATAAATAAATAAATAAATCTTGGGGCTGGAGCAAGCAGGGCCAGAGCAAGAAGGAAAAAAAAAACATATACTGGACAACAAACTTTAACAAGGGGCCAAGCACATTTCCACATGTAGAAGAATTCATCCATATCCAGCTTCCTCACCTTGTACACACACACACAGACACACACACACACACACACACACACACACACACAAATCAGTTCAAAATGGATCAAAGACCACAGGTGAGAACTGGAACTCTGAAACTGCTAAAGGGGAACCTAGAGAAAACACTGGGAGACATAGTCACAGGCGAGGACTTTCTGAAAAGGATTTCTGTAGAACAGGAAATAATCTCAAGAATTGACAAAGAAGATTACATGAAATAAGGAAGCTCTTATGTAACAACAACAAACAATCACCAGAGTGAAGAGACAACTAACAAAATGGGGAAATACCAAATTCTATATGGATATATGAAGAACTGAACATTGGTGGGGTCTAGAGAGATGGCAACACAGTTAAAGCATGTGCAGCTCTTGCAAAGGACCTGGGTTCAGTTCCCAGCACCCACATAGGGACTCACAACTATCCGTAGTTTCAGTTCCAGGGGATCTAACGCCTTCTTCTGACCTCCAATGGCACCAGGCACACATGTGGTGCACATATATACATGCAGGCAAAACACACATACACATAAATCATTTTTTAAAAATGTCAAAGTGTGAAAAATTAAATACCAAAAAAGTATCATCCAATCAAAAATAATAAGGCAATGACAGGAGTAGACAGCTCTTAAAAGAAGAAACACAAATGGTCAATAGATGCCTCTGAAAGTGTGCAAGATCTGGTCCTATCTGAGAAATACAAATCAAAGCTGCAGTGAGTGCTGCTCTTCCCGAAGAACACTTCTGATCCTTGAACACATGTCAGGAGGCTCACTATCACATGAAACTCTGCCCCAGGGAGTCCAATGCCTTCTTCTGCACTCCACCTGTACCTGCACACAAAAGGTACCAGGACCACAAGCACATATACACACAGATTAAAAATACAAAAACAAAAAAACAAAACAAACAAATCCTAAATTGAATTTTCGGTGACAACAAAGCCAGGGAGATATTCCCGTTTGCTTTTTCCTTTATCCACTTCAAGCTTTTGAATTAAGTTATTTGATTACAAAAAAAAAAAATCTCTTATGAGATAGAATCTCACACCAATCAGAATGGCAACCACCAACAAAGGCTGGTCAAATGTGGGAAAATGTTTATAGTCCCTCACTGTTGGTGGGACTATAAACCTGTGTAGCCATTATTTTGCGGGTTCCTCAAAGATCTAAAAATAGCCAGACCTGTGAACAAAAAAGGAAGATACTGAACATCAACCTCTGAACTCCCCACAGGTGCATGCACAGGCTAATATGCCTGTACACACACACACACACACACACACACACACACACACACACACACACATCTAAAAGTAGAAGTACCACATGTCCCAAGCATACTTCCATTTGGTCTATACCTGAAGGAATTAAACAACATATCAGAGTTACACACATCTGTATTTATCATTGCACAATCCTAAATAGCCAGGAAATGTTCTTTGCCGTGTAAATGGATAAACAAAAGGTAGTACATACTCACAGCGAGATTTTTATGCAACCATAAATAAAAATGAATCATGACATTTATTTGCAGGAACTGCATTCAACGGTTAATCATTATGCTAAGCAAAATAAGCCAGACTCAACACAAATATTCCATGTTCCCTTGCATGTCCAGAACCTAGATGTAAATGTATATGCGTGTATCTGCTTGTGTGTGTTCATGTGTTTGTACATCACAACACTAAAAAGGGGACTGTGAGAAAGGGTGAGAACAAAATGATACATAGGTATGAAGCAGACATAAAAAACTGCAGTACCGTGCACACTAACCTAAGTAATTACGATATCTCTTCTCTCTGTCTCTCTGTCTCACTGTCTCTCTATCTGTCTCTCTTTCTCTCTCTCACCTCTCTACCTCCTTAATGTTTATGTGCATATATCATGTACATACACTTGAGTGGGTGTGTTTCTTGATCATGATATTATATAAAGGACCATGAAAGCAGGAAAAAGACAGGGCAGGGTTAGAGAAACAACAGTAAGAGCAACTGCTGCTCATCCATCAGAACCCACTTCTGGAGGCTCACAAACAACTGTAACTCTGGCTACCTGGGGTCTAACACCCTCTTCTGGCACTTTCAGGCACATACATGTGTGTGACACATATACAGACACAGACACATAATTAAAAAGAAATCTTTTTCTTTTTTCAAAAGGAAGGCAAGAGAATATAAGGGACATGAATTCAGGGGGTCGGGAGGACTTATCTGGGGAAAGAAGGGACCCAGCTGGAGTCAGACAGGAAGCGCCAGGGGGATGGAGCAGAGATGTGAATGACAACAATGTGTGATATGCCATAATGAAAAGAGTAATTTGAACACAACACTAAAAAATTAATAACTTATTGAAGAGGGAGGAAAAAAAACAAGACAAAATGAAACAGCAGGTTCAGATCCACCAGAGACTCTCTTTTAAGACAACAAGAATCAGTGCATGGATGGAACAGATGGATGGACTGTCTGTTGTCTCAGTGCATAAATGGAACAGATGAGCAGATGAGTGTCAACATCGGGGAGTGACAGGACAGCCATTCTGCGCATGTGGCTCCCTGATTGCCTCAAACAGCCCTCCACACACTCCTTCAGGGCCTCAAAGCCCCCCTGGCATCTGCTCCCTTCTCCAACCTCTTGGCCTGCCTGTCTCCCACACCAGGTCTAGTCCTGTCTCACAGAGTCACTCCTTTCTTCTGGGCTTCCGGAGGCCTTACTAAGAATGTCTTAGGCCTGCACTGCTTCCTACATAACCTTCTTTCTTTCCAAAGGAAGATTTTATTCAGATTGAGGAGGGATCAGATCATGACAGACAGAGTCTGAGACAAGAGGATTGCAAATTGGGCAAGCCTGAGCTATATAACAAGATCCTGTCTCACCCTCAAAAAAAAAAAAAAAAAATTTCAGGGCAGAAGAAGAGCATGACTTGCAACTTTTATCTTCCTAAGTGAGAGTTATATGAAGTCATGTTTATGAAAATATTGAGCCTGGTTGGACAGTGGTGGTGCACGCCTTTAATCCCAGCACTCAGGAGGCAGACGCAGGTGAAGCTCTGTGAGTTTGAGGCCAGCCTGGTCTACAGAGGCAGCCAGAACAGCCAGGGCTACACAGAGAAACCCTATCTCAGAAAACCAAGAAGAGGAGGAGGAGGAGGAAGAAGAGGAAGAGGAGAAAGAGGAGGAGGAGAGACGGAAAGGAAG
This sequence comes from Rhynchomys soricoides, assembly GCA_019843965.1. Classification (NCBI taxonomy): domain Eukaryota; kingdom Metazoa; phylum Chordata; class Mammalia; order Rodentia; family Muridae; genus Rhynchomys; species Rhynchomys soricoides. The sequence continues at coordinate 394,773 of JADRCH010007459.1, read as the reverse complement.
ATAATGTTGGAATTCTTGGACATGTGTATGGGTCAATTTTTGTAAAAGCTGTCACCTCACTGATTGCCAAGGTCGTTCCACTAATCTGTCTGGCTAGACGGCTGTCCCCCTTTTCCCTTGATACTCTATATGCAACCTTCTCCAATATGTGGACTGACGCAAAAGGCTCAACTTTGCCCAAAGAGGAGGCCCTTTCTTGGGTCAGGAATATATGAGTAGCTGCACTCCCATGCTACTAGACCCTCCAAACAAGCCCTCAATTCCACTTGAGAATGAAGGCTGGTCAAGCATCCAGTCCTCCAAACACATCCAAAGGAGACCCAGTGTGAGGAATTTATCTTTGAAAAAATGGAGGGTGGGGAAGGGAAAAATCGAAAAAGAATGTGGGGGGAGGAAAAAAGGAGGGAAGGAAAGAGGGGAAGAGGGGTTGGCATTGTAGACCAGTGTTAGCATAGGTAGTAAGCTGGAGGGTAGAGATGGGTTTCATTGTCTACGATAGCCTCTGAAATGCATTTATTTCTAAGCCTATTCTGGTGTTCAAACCCTATGCTTTGCCTTTCTCTTTCCACTCCTGCTTCATTAAACCTGAAAGCCTTCAAAGGAAGGGAGGACCCTAGATTAATGTTTTAAGGTTCATATTTAGAAAGTTATTAGTAAAGCATATTAATATTCCCTATATTTTATATTACTACATAAATGTGCCCAAAACCTTTATTTTTTGTGTTGGGGGTAGGGAGTTGTAAAAGGGTCATATGTAGCCCAGTAGCTTTACTATATACCAATAAAGAATTGTCAAGAAATAAATTAGGGAAAATATCCCATTCTCAACAGTTCAAAAAATCTAAGAATAAATCTCACCAAGAAAGTGTAAATTTCTGTGAAGAAAATTTTTAAACACTTTAAAAAGAAAGTGAAAAAGATACTAGGAGCTGGAAAGATTTCCTGTGCTTGTGGACTGGAATCCGGTAGGATTCCTACCAAAGCCAAGCTACAGCTTCAATGCAATCCTCAACAGATTTTGACAGACAAGGCCGTGAGATGTACATCAGCTCATAGAGCGCCTCTGTGGTATGCATAAGACCCTACATTCCATCCCCGATGCCACACAAACCAGGAGTAGGGTTGAACCCCTGTGACCCAGTATTTGGGAGATGGTGGCAGGAGGATCAGTTCAGGGTGAGCCTTGGTAACATAGGGAGTTCCAGATCAACCTTCAAGAGATAAATAGATATATAGAAATTAAAACCTAAAATCACATGTGAGCAAGACATGGGGTATTGTCCTTCCCAGTATGTTCTACTTCACTTAACAATGTAATACCCAGATCCATCTAATTTTTTTCTGAAAATTGTATTTCTTTTTTCTTTATATTGTTATATAAAATAGCATTGTGGCAAGAATGATGGCTCAGTGGATAAGAACCCTTGCCACTCTTCTCTAGCTCCAGTTCCAGAAGATCCAATTCTGTCTTCTGCCCTCTAAGGAACTAGGCACAAACGTGGCGCACGGATATACATGCAAGTGAGACAAACAATACAAATAATAAGATAATACCAACAATAAAACACCATTCTGTACATGTCATATATTCATTGTCCATTTATGTGTTGATGGGAATTCAAACTGGTTCCCATTTCCTGGTCACAGAATGCAGATGATGTAATGTTAGGTAAGACTTCTACCCCTGAGCTGTGTCTGCAACCCAACATGAATATTGAGGTCATCTTTAGACACTAGCTGCCATGGCTGTATAACTTAAAATTTAGCTTTCTCCTTTTTAAAAATCCTGCTGTGTGGAGAGGCCTTAAACTTGAGCTAGAGATGAAGAGTGAACCGTGGGTGTCAACATCAGAGGTGGGGACCTCTGGAAGACACCAGCTGCGCTCCTGTGAGACAGCAGCAGGAAGAGTGGGGATGTATGTGTGCTGGGCCTCCTGTGTGCCTTTACACACGAGCTCAGCTGTGCACTCTGTGCACTCCATTCATAGCTAACAGGCCATTCACATCGGCTCAGCCTGCCGGTGACTGAGACAGCATACACATTCAAGGACAGGTTATTCTTAGCAAGACCTGGCTGAATTTCACTGCTGTTACAGTAAGCTATTACTATACATTTTTTCAGTTTAATCATTATTTGACTTTGATATAAACAGTAATGTGATCTAAATAAGTAGTTGCACAGCATCAGACTTGGCAATTAGAAAAATCAAGCATGGGATGGCCAGATGGTTCAGCGAGTAAAGGCACTGGCTTCCATGTCTGACAATATGAGTGTGCTCACCAGAACCTGTGGAAGGAAACAACTGACTCACACAAGTCATCTTCTGGTTTCCAGACACATACTATGCCAAGTACACACACACACACACACACACACACATACAATATCCATAAATGTTAAAAAAAATACTGTGCTATCTTTTAAAAAAGAAAGACAGAAAATATGAATCAAAAAAAAAAAAAAAGACAATGGGGGTTCCTGGAGAGATGGCTCAGTGGTTAAGATCACTGGCTGCTCTTCTAGAGGACCCACATTTGGTTCTCAGCACCCACATGGCAGCTCACAAACATTCTAACTCCAGTCCTAAGAAATGCCATGCGGTCTTCTGGCCTCAGACACTGCATGTATGTGGTGTACATACATACTCAAGACAAAACACCCATATACACAAAATGCAAATAAAGGAAATAATTTTAGAAAGAGAGAAAAACTGGAGTTGGTGAGATGGCTTATTGATTGGGTAAAGGAGCTTACGGCACAAGTCTGTTGACCTAGGTCCCATACAAAGGTAGAAAGAGAAAACTGACTCTACAATGTTGTTCTCTGACACAACACACACTATGGAATATGCACACATGCACACATTATGGCATATGCATACATACACATCACACACACAAAACATGTTTAAAAATAAGAGGGGAAAGCCAGGCATGGTAGCACACAACTTTAATCTTTAATTCCAGCACTCAGGAGACAGAGGGAAGCAGATCTATAAGTTACGGGTTACCCAGGGCTATAAAATGAAACCCTGCCTCAGGGGAGAGAGAGAGAGAGAGACAGACAGACAGAGACAGAGACACAGAGACAGACAGAGACACAGAGAGAGACAGAAAGAGACAGAGAATGCACCACAGGATTAACAGGCTCCCGCAGGACAAAGCCGCAGCATAAGTCTGTAAATTGCTAAAGCTAGCAGGTCTTACCTTCAAAAGAAGCTTCTGGTACTCCAGGACTACTGGGAAGATGTTCTCTTGGGTAGGATACAAGGTTTGGAAGGGCTCTTACTTTTCAAATTAAAATATAAATGACATTTTTTTTAAATCTCAGGCCCAGATGGAGTCACAGCTGAATCCTACCAGACCTTTAAAGAAGAACGAATGCTAACACTTCTCAAACTAGTCCATAAAATAAAGAAGAAAAGGACAGTGCCAAATCCATTTGACAAAGCCAGCATCACATTCCTACCAAAGTCAGACAGAAAACAACAGGAAGAGAACCTAAAGGCCAATCACTCTGATGAATATGGATATAAATTTTCTCAATAAAATACAAACTGAATTCAACTACACATCAAAAAGATTGTTACCATGATCACGTAGGTTTCATTCCAGGCATGCAGAGATGCTTCAACATACACAAATCGATATTTGTTTTTCTTTGCATACATAACATTTTGACTGCAGTTTTCCCCTTCCTCCCCTCCACCCACCCTCCACCCCCTCCTTTCCTCTAGATCCACTCCTTCTCTGGTTCCCTTCAAGGAGGGGGGAAGCAGTAATATCAACCAAACATGGTATAACAGGGACTGGGAGAGGAGAGAAGAGCAATCAGGATGTAAAGTGAATAAATAAATTAATTAATAAAAAAACAAATTACTATAAGACTAGGCCCAAACACTCAAATCAAGGCTTGATGAAATGATGCAGTAGGTGGAAAGGATCCCACACCCAAGCAAAAGAGCCAGAGGCAACCCCCACTCCTGCTGTTAGGAGGTCCCACAAGTACACCAAGCTAGGCAACCATAATATATACACGGAGGACCTAGCTCAGACCCATGCGGGCTCCTTGGTTATTGTTTCAGTCTCTGTGAGTTCCCATGAGCTCTGCTTAGTTGATCCTGTGGGTCTTATTCTCATGGTGTCCTTAACTCCTCTGCCTCCTACAGTCCTTCCTACCCCTCTTCTGCAGGTTCACCAAGCTCTGCCTGGTGTTAAGCTGTGAGTCTCTGCATCTGTTCCCATCAGTTGCTGGAGGAAGCCTCTCTAATGATGACTGGACGAGGCACCAATCTATGAGAATAGCAGAATAGTATTAGGAATCATTTCATTTACTCTGTTTGTTTGTTTGTTTGTTTGGGCAGTCGTATTGATGAGTCTCTGGTCTGAGCTATCCAGTCTCTGGTTGTTGGCCATCCCTGCAGGGCCAGGCATGGGCTCCTTCTCAAGGCATGGACCTCACGTTGGACCACTCATTGATTGGCCACTCCTACAAGTTCCATGCCACCATTGCCTCAACACATCTTTGTTTTGTTTTAGTTTGGTTTTGGTTTTTTGAAGCTTTTTAGTTTATTTGTCCTCTCAGAAATCTGCACATCACAGCAGAACATCAAGTTACTGCAGATCTACTCCTCTAGCTGTATCCAATCTCCACTCACTTTTTTGCCAGCACCAACATTGGCCTTTGCAGTCCCCATGACCTTCTTCATTCTGTTCTTGCGTTCCTTTCGCTGTTTTCGGGAGGTCTTTTTCTTCTCATAAAGGCCATGTCTTGCAAGTCTGTGTTTAGGCTCATTCTTCTTTGCATAATCTAAAGAATCATAGATCATGCCAAAGCCAGTTGTCTTGCCACCACCAAAATGGATTCTGAATCCAAATACAAAGATGACATCAGGTGTGGTTTTGTACATTTTGGCCAGCTTTTCCTGAATTTCTGTCTTTGGTACTGTTGCCTTCCCAGGATGAAGGACATCAATGACCATCTGTTTCCTCTGAAGCAGACAGTTTGTCATGAACTTCCTGGTCCGGATGGTTACCGTGTCATTCGTGATGGCTATGGTGCCAGAGCTGGAGAGGAGGAAAAGAGCCTCAGCACATCTTGCAAGCAGGAAATATTGTAGGTGGAAGGTTTTGAGGCTGAGTTTATGTCCTAGTCCTACTGCTGGGAGCCCTGTTTGAACGGATCAATATTGGTGATTCAATCACATTAATAGACTGAGGAGCAATAGTCTCATGATCTTTTCGATACAGGAATTGAATGCCTTTGACAAAGTCTGACATTCTTTCATGATAAAAGTCCTGAAGAATCTAGAAATAGATCGAACATACCTCAACCTAATAAAGGTTACATATGATAAACCCATAGCTAATAAATGCCTTGGTCACGGTGACAAGGCATACTTTCTCCTGATTTTAGTGGAACTGCTTTCTGCTTCTTTCCTTTTGCCTCATGGTGTCTCCTGGTTTTTTTGGGGGGAGGGGGTCTTTTTGAGATAGGATCTCACTATGTAGTGGCCTCAAAGTTTCAGTAATCCTCCTGCCTCTGTCTCCCAAATGTGGTAGCAAGCACAACCCTTCACAAAGTTGTTACATGTGTCCTATTTAACAATTCTTTTTTATCACTCTGTAGTACTCCACTGGATAATGATAGCACTATTTGCTTGTCCACTCTCCTGCTGATGGATATTTGAGTTGATTCCAACCGGAGTTTTTCTGAAGAGAGTTGCTAATAAATATTTAAATGGATGATTTGTTTGTGCATATGTAGGTGTGGTGTGTTTGTTCATGTGTTCTTGCATTTGAAAAATGTGTGTGTGGGTTCAGGAAAACACATGTGTATGGAGGCCAGGGATCAAATTTGGATGTCATTCCTCAAGAGCTATCCAGCTTGGGGTTTTTTGGTTTTGTTTGTTTGTTTGTTTGTTTTGTTTTTTTATTTTTTGAGACAGTTTCTCACTGAGTCCTGGAACCTATCAAATAAATTAGGCTGGCTGATTAGTGAACCCCAGGAATCTGCTTGTCTCAGCCACCCCATTGCTGGAATTACAAATGTATGCCACCACACCTGGCTTTTTACATGGGCTCTGGGGATAAAACTCAGATCTTCATTGATGTTGCTGCTGCTGCTGCTGTTGCTGTGGCTGTTGTTGAGACAGGGCCTCTAACTGAATCTAGAGCTCACTGATTTGGCCAGACTGGTTGCCCATCGAGCTACAGGGATGCACTTGTCTCTTGTCTTCCCTAGCTTTTCATGTGCATGCTGGGAATCCAGATACAGGTCTTCATGCTTATACAGCAAACATTTAGCCCAGTGAGCCATCTCCCTAGCTTCTGTTGTGTATGCTTGTGGGAGGGGAGCAAATGGGTTTTATGGCTCTTTTTAAACATTTTTTTTAATTATGTGAATGTGTGTGTGCCTGTGTTGGGAGTCGTGCACATGACTGCAGTGCCCAGAGGCCAGAAAAGGGTGTTGTATCCTGGAGCTGGAGTTATAAGGGATTGTGAGCCACCTGGTGTGAATGTTAGGAACCAAATTCAGTCTTCTGTTAGATCAACAAGCTCTCTTAAACTGCTGAACCATCTCTCCAGACCCTGTTTTTTGTGATTCTTAAGAAAATACCTAGAGCCGGGCAGTGGTGGCGCACACTTTTCATCCCAGCACTCGGGAGACGGAGGCAGGCTGATTTCTGAGTTCGAGGCCAGCCTGGTCTACAGAGTGAGTTCCAGGACAGCCAGGGCTACACAGAGAAACCCTGTCTTGAAAAGAAAGAAAGAAAGAAAGAAAGAAAGAAAGAAAGAAAGAAAGAAAGAGAAAAAAGAAAAGAAAGGAAGGAAAGAAGGAAGGAAAAAAGGAAGAAAGAAAATAAAATACCTAGATATAAGATTTGTGGGTCCTTGAGATAGAGGTCAAGTTAGGATCAAGAACTTACAAAAAGTTTTCCCAAGTCATGATTTCATACTCCTGCCAGCAGTCTTAGAATTCCACCAGTGTTGGAAAGATGGCTCCTGCCATTAAGAGCAATGACTCCTCCTGCAGAAGGCCGAGGTTTGGTTCCCAGCACCCACATGGCAGCTCACAACTATCTGTAACTTAAGTTCCAGGGATCCAACACCCTCTTCTACTCTCTGTGAGCACCAGGCATACACATGGTATGCAAGAATAGATGCAGACTTGTGAGCTCAGTACTCTATGGGGTGGGTGGAGGTAAAAAGATTAGGAGTTCAAGATCATCCTTGACTATATAGGGAATTTAAAGTAGCCTGGGCTACAAGAGACCCTATCTCCCAACAACAACGAAGCAGTTATCTGGTAGGTATAATGACTCCTATCTCCAACCCTGGTACTTGGAAGGTTTCAGCAGGATAACTGCCCCAAATCCACAGTTTGGGCTACATAGTGAGTTCCAGGCCAGTCTAGACTATAGACTAATACTATGTCCCAAATAATCACAAAAATAACAAAACTTGTGAAGAGTAAAAAAACAGAACCAGGCATAATGTTTTGTGCCTGTGATCCCAGCACCAGAAGGCTAAAACGGGAGGATTACCACGAGTTCAAGGCCATAGTGAATTACAAGCCAGCTGGCTCCATAGCAAGACACTATTCAATAAAGAGGAAGAAAAGGAGAAAATGAAAAGGAAGAGGAAGAAGGAGTAGGAATGGGGGAAACTGATATCTGAGCCTGTGGTCTAAAAGATGCCCATGATGAAACAAATCCATTTGAAGTGCATATTTAGCCAAAATTGCTTTTTATACTGATGCAGTTTCACTGTGAAAAGCAAATACCCAGCCAGGCATGGTGGCTCATACCTATAATCCCTGCACTCTGGAAACTGAGGCAGATACTTTGCTGTGAGTTTAAGACCAGTTATGAGTTCTGGCTAGCCTGGGGTATGCATCGAGATTCTCTCTGTGTGTGTCTCTGTCTCTGTCTCTGTCTCTGTCTCTCTCTCTCTCTCTCTCTCTCTCTCTCTCTCTCTCTCATGAATTTGAGAAAGGGTATCTGGGGAAGCAAGGGAGTAGTTTGAGGAAGGACAGGAATAATGTAAATATAGTGTACTCATGTCTGAAGTCTTCAAATAAATTTAAAAAGAAATGGGGGAAAAAGGCAAAACTTCTCCTCAAATAACTCGGTGTAACTTTCCCAAAGTAAAGTGCTGACTGTGGTGTTTTATTTCCAAATTAGGGTATAAGCAGTTTCACCACAAGCATGACAGCTGGAGGCTATGATCTATTATAAATAAATTATGTTTCTCAAAACCAACCTATCAGATTTTAAATGAAGCTGGACCTGGGGGAACATTGCAAATCATAACAATTTCTATTCCCGTAAAATGAGGCTGAAAGAACAAGAATATATACATTAATTTTTGGTTGTGATGAGGCTGTAATCCAAGGCCTTGAATATGCTAGACAAGAGCTACAGCCCCACACAACAAGCACACACACACACACACACACACACACACATCCGTGTATTTACACTAGTCAATGACTTTTACAAAATTTTAGAAAGATTTGAGTTGGGGACGAAACTGTCAAATTTTATTAAAAGATGCTTACGAAAAGTCCATTTTGTTCACTATCAATAAGCTGGGAGCAATAATGAATGCTTTCAATATCAGCAGTAGAGAGGCAGGTGAATTTGAAGCCATCCTGGTCTACATAGAGAGTTCCAGGCCAACCAGGGTTACACAGAGAAACCCCATCTCAAACCAAAAAGCATTTGGTAGTGCCACATGCCTTTAACCCCAGCACTTGGGAGACAGAGGCAGGTGGATCTTTGAGTTCAAGACCAACCTGGTCTATAGAGTGAGTTCCAGAACAGCCAGAGCCACATAGTAAGATCCTGTCTGGCATCATGAATTTTGTTTGCAAATGGATGGACCTTGAGAATATCATTTGTGTGAGGTAACCCAGTTCCTAAAGGACAGGCATGGTATGTACTCACTTATAAGTGGATATTAGCCATAAAATACAGGTACCATGTTACACTCCACAGACCCAAAGATGCTAAACAAGAAGGAAGGCCCATTGAGCATGGAGTCCTGGATGGAGGATTTGGAGAAGGGACTAAAGGAGCTGAGGAGGGTTGCAGCCCCATGGATGGAGCAACAGTGTCAACTGGATAGACCCCCTGGAGCTCCTGGAGACTGGACCATCAACCAAAGAATACACATGGAGGGACCCATGGTGCTGATCACATATGTGGCAGAGGAGGACATCAGTGGAAGGAGAGGCCCTTGGACCTGAGGGTGTTTGATGCCTCAGTGTAGGGGAATGCTAGGAAGGGAAGATGGGAGTGGGGGAGGGCACCCTCATAGAGGCAGGGGAGGGGGATGGGATAGAGGGTTTCCAAAGTGGAAAACATTTGAAATGTAAATAAAGTAAATATCCAAAGAAAAGAAGGAGGAGGAGGAAGAAGAAGAGGAGGAGGAAGAAGACCCAAGCACAGAAGCTTGAATCTCACTTAGAAGGGGTAATAAAATAGTCATAAAAGGCAGATGGAGGGAGAAACCTGGGAAGGAGAGAGGATGGGGGGAATGGGGGATTCAGGGTTAGGTGTGGAGAAGGACAGGAGTGAAGGCCAGATGACCATTAAAATGAGTGGAAATCTGCAACTTATGGAGGTGAGGAGATGGGGTGGGCATCTCTAGGATGAGACAGAGACCTGGGATAAAGGAGGTGCTCAAGAATCAACAGAGGTGACCTTAGCTGTGACTCACTACATTGGGGATATGGAACTTGAAGAGGCCACCTCCTGTAGCCAGGCAGGAACACCAGTGGAGCAAGAGAGACGCCAGCCCACACACAAAACTTTCAATCTAAAATGTATCCTGTCTACAAGTAATGCAGGGTCTGGGGATGAAGCAGAGACTGAGGGAATGGCCACCAATAACAGGCCCAACTTGAGACCCATCCAATGGGCAAGCAACAATCCCTGACACTATTTTTTTTTCCTTTTATTATCTTTATATTTATTTATTTATCCTTTAATCTTTTTTACAATCCAGACTATATCCCCCTCCTGACCCACCCTCCAACTGTTCCACATCCATACCTCTTCCCCACCACCATCTCCAAGATGATGCCCTCACCCCCACCCCACCAGACCTTCCCACTCCCTGGGGCCCCAAGTCTCTCAAGGGTTAGGTGCATCTTCTCTGACTGAGTCCAGACCCGGCAGTCCACTGCTGTATATGTGTTAGGGGCCCTGACACTATTAATGATACTCTGTAATGCTTGCAGACAGGAGCATGTTATCTTCTGAGAGGATCCACCTAGCAGCTGACAGATACAGATATCCACAGCCAAACAGTGGATGGAGCTTGGGGACTCTTATGGAAGAACAGGGGGAAGGATTAGGGGCCCTAAAGGGAACAGTAACTCTACAGGAAGACCAACAGAATCAAGTAACCTGGACCCTTGGGGCTCTCAGAGTCTAAACCACAAAGCAAAACGCATACACGGGCTGGACATAGGCCTCCTTGCACATATGTAGCAGATGTGCAGCTTGGTCTTTATGTGGGTCCTGAACAACTAGAAAAGGATCTGTGCCAAAAGCTGTTGCCTGTCTGTGGGATATGTTCTTCTAGCTGGGCTGCTTTGTCTGACCTCAGTGGGAGAGGAAGTGCTTAGCCTGGCAGAGACTTGAAGTGCTAGGGTTGGGGGGGGATATCCAGGAGGGTACTCCCCTGCTCAGAAGAGAAGGGAAGGGGGGATAGGGGAAAGATTGTGGAAGGGGTGACCGGGAGGGGGAACAGTGAGCAGGATGTAAAGTAACTAAGTAAAAAACCATAAATGTAAATTAAAAAAAAAAAAAGACCGTCTGGAGCAGCAACAGGAAGGGAGGAAGGAAGGAAGGAAGGAAGGAAAGAAAGAAAGAAAGAAAGAAAGAAAGAAAGAAAGAAAGAAAGAAATCAAAATCTTAACCAAATAAGGTATATTAGAGCTGTAATCCTAGCATTCTAAATTCAAGGTCAGCCTGAAATAAACAATGAGATCTTGTCTCAAAGAAAAAACAAAAGGGGGAGTAGGGCAGCCTGGGGTCTAGGTAGAGTGCTTTGCTAGTATGCATGAAGCCCTGAGTTTGAGACTTAGCACTGCAGAAGCCTAGAATGGTGTCTCGAGCCTGTGATGTCAGCATTTAGGAGGTGAGAGAAGAACCATCAGAAATTGAGGGTCATTCTCAGCTCCAGCATAGATCCTGTGTCAGAATGTGAGAAAAAAAAAGGAAAGAAGAAAGAAGGAAGGAAAGAAGAAGGGAAGAAAGGAAGGAAGGAAAGAAAGAAAGAAAGAAAGAAAGAAAGAAAGAAAAGAAAGAAAGAAGAAGTAGAAAATGGAAAATCTTGTATAGTATAAAGATTATATTAGATTTCTGAGGAAGGTTTGGAGCAACCCATTTGTCTTTAAGTTAGATCTCACTGGTTTCGCTGGATTCTTCCTCACATTGAACATTTGAACGTTTGGTTATCCCATCTTTGCAGGAGAAAACTTGTTACCTGGTATTTAATGCTCTGTGTGGGATTCAGTATCACTGGATGCTATTTTAAATGTGCTGATAGTGTGCAGTCCAATGGCCATCACTCCATTTAAACATCACTTACAACTAGTTTCTTACCTTCTTGGGCATCCATTGCATTATGTTCATGTTGCAACAACTCAAAGTTTTACCACCTTTATTCAGTATATTATATTCAGTCCTTTTGAAGACAGAGTCTCATGTATCCCAGGCTGGCCTTGAACTCACTATGTAGCCAAGATGACCATGAAACCTCAATCCTTCTGCCTCTACCTCCCAGGTACTGGAGTCACGTGTATACCACATTGCCTGGTCTATGTGGTGCTGGGAATGGAACCAAGGGCTTTGTGAGTGATAGACAAGCACTCTACCAACTGAGCTACAAGGCCAGTCCCCTTCTCTCACAGTTCTGGAATCCAGGAACCTGCAGGCAGTGCACTACCAGAGTTAGCTCCTGTCCCTGAGCTTGTGGTGTCTGGGGGAAGTCCCTGGCACTGCTTGATTGATAGAGATACATCATCCCACTCTCTGTCTCCAACCTCATAAGACTTTCTCCACAAGTCTCTGTCTGTTCCCTTTCTGTCTTTTTTAAAGAACATGCCTGACTTTAGGTTTAGAGCCTACCTATTGTGGGATGCTCTTACTGTAAGAGCTTTCTAAGAATTCTAAGAAGGCACTTGTCTCTGATTCTAGCACTCTGGTGGCAGGGGCAACAAGACTGCCACAAATTCAACCCCTGTTTGGTCTATATAGTGAGTCACAGGCCAGCCAGGGCTATGTAGTGAGGACCTATTTTTAAAAAAACCACACTGCTGGAAGCACAGCACAGTTGGTAACACACACAGCTCTGGCTTCAATCCCCCGAACTCTGACTGTGTAGACCATGCCTAGAACCCCAGCACTCAGGAGATAGAAGCGGGATGATCAGAAGTCTAAATGGGGGCTGGGGAAATCGCTCAGTCAGTAAAATACTTGTTGCCCAAGTCTGAGGACCTTAGTTTTGATCCTCAGTATCCACATAAAAACCAGGCGGTACCAGGACAATGATGGTGCACTCCTGTAATCCTGGCACTAAGGAAGTATGAGGTAGGCAGATCTCTCTGAATCAGGTCAGCCTGGTCTACAAAGTGAGTTCCAGGACAACCAGGGCTACACAGAGAAACCCTATCTAGAAAAAAAAAGCAAAACAAACAAACAAACAAAACGCCAGGCGCCACAGCATGCATGTACTTGCAATCCTAGCACTGAGGCAACAGAGACAGGTGGATCCCTACAGCTCAGTGGCCAGCCAGCCTACCAAAATTGATGAGCTATGGGCTTCAGTGAGTGACCCTACCTCAAAAATAAGGTGGAGAATGCTTGAGAAAGACAGCCAACATCAACCTCTGGCCTCGTGCACACCCACAGACAAATATGTATATGTAGACATGAATATGAAAAGCCAACTCATACACACACATATGTACATGCACACATGCACCCACACATGCATGAAAATGAATGCATGAGCTCGTGTGCACACACACAACTACAGTAGAACGGGAACGAGCAGATGAGCCTGCTATACCACTCCAGGCTGTGTTCTGAACTGACTCTGTATCCTGTCACAGAGACACTTTCTCAGTTTATGCAAATTGCTGCTCTTTTCACAAAAAGTTAGGAAGTGGAAACAGCTTAGGTGTTCATCAATTGATGAATGGACAACGAAAATGGAGTGCATATATAGAATAGAATTTTATCCGGCCATAAAAAAACAATGAAGTCATGAATTTCACAGGAAAAGGATGAAACTGTAAATTATTTTATGTATGAGTACACTGCCAGTACTCAGACACACTAGAAGAGGGCATCGGATCCCATTACAGACGGTTGTGAGCCACCAGGTGGTTGCTGGGGATTGAACTCAGGACCTCTGGAAGAGCACTCAGTGCTCCTAACCGCTGAGTCATCATCTCTCCAGCCTCGAAACTGTCAATTATTATCTTAAGCAAAATATCTCAACTTCAGAAAGAGAAATACCATATCCATCCCTCATATGAAGATCCTAGGTTTTAATTCCCCTATACATGTGTGTATGTAAGAGGTGGGAGGTATATGTCAGGAAAAACAAAAGGGGACCCTTAGAGGGAAAGAAGATAATAAGGGAAGGTTGGGGAGCGGAGGAATAAAACAGCATAAAGGGCACATGTGACATGGAAGAAGGAGGGGCCGGTGGTGGAGAAAGGGGGCCAGTGGAGGAGCCATGGGTTAGAGAAGGAGGACAGAGGGAAACAACAGAACAAATACGTTCCCATTACTGTACATACTGATGTAAACTTAGGAAGACTAAAAAAGCTGGGGATGAGGCTGTGGGGCTGTAATCCTAGTACTTGGGGGTCAGAGACAGAAGGATAAGAGGTTTAAAGTCATCCTTTAACTTCACAGTGAGCTCAAGGGCAGCCTCGATGCTTGAGATCTTGCAGTTTATACTTTTGTTTCAAAAAAGACTTAGCCCAGCATGATAGCATACACCCATAGTCCTTGCACTCCAGATGGATCTCTGTGAGTTCAAGGCCAGTCTAATCTATATAATGAGCTCCAGGCCAGCCAGAGTTATTTATTTAGACTATCTAAAAGAGAGAGAGACTTATTTTGGCAAAGTTTTTTTTTTTTAAAAAAAAAATCTAATTCTCCATGTACTTCCTATTCCTTTAAGAAGATGAACAAAACATAGATCCCTTCATCTCTCTTTGGAGCTTAAAAGAATAGAATTTTGGGGTCAGACACAGTGGCATAAATCTGTAATCCCAGCAGTTTGGGAGGCAGGGGCAAGTGTATGTCTACTAGCTCCAGGCCAGCAAGAGCTCCATAGTGAGACCTTGTCTCAAAAAGAAAGAAAGAAAGAAAGAGAAAAAAAGAAAAACACTAAAATATCATTACTATTTTCTTCTTAGTCCAGTTTATTTTGTTTGTTTGTTTGTTTGTTTTGAGATAGAGTCTCATTCTGTAGTCCAGACTGGCCCTGACCTCATGATCTTTCTGCCTCAGCCTCCCAAGTTAGGGATTGCTGTGCATGATAATGATGGTCGTGGTGGTGATTAACGGGACTTGAGGGGGTTTTCATGAGATTTTGGGCGTTTGTTTTGTTTTGGTGGTGGTGGTGGTGATGTGTTTTGGTTTGATTTGGTCTTTTATTTATTTTTTACTGTTTTAGATAGGATGTAACTATGTAGTCCAGAATGGTCTTAAACTCACTATGTAGCCAAGAGGCCTCAAAGTTCTGGTCCTTCTGCCTTTTCCTACCAAATCGTTGGCATTACAGGTATGAGCCACCATGCTCACCTCTTGGTCCAATTTAAATGCCATTTGGAAGCTCTCAAATATTCTATGAAGTGGGGAAGCTCCTGACCAATTGCGCTTATAATTTTAAAACTCCCATTAGGGAAAATGCTAGTCTTGCAAAGCTAACCACAAGCTGTCAAACAAAAAGAAATGAGAACTAAGCCATTTGCAGTGTTAAAAATAGGCATTCCAAATAGTAACAGTATTCCACCCTGCATCCTGGAGCTTCATACTCATTTCTCTCAGCAACACAATTTTCTTAAATAATTGGTTTTTGTCATGTTAAGTGTTGGAAGAATTTTTTATTTAATTTGAGATGAGGTCTCTTTGGGTAGCCTTAGCTGGCCTAGAACTCACTACCTAGGCCAGGCTGCCTTTAACCTCACAGAGATCTGCCTGCCTTTGCCTCCCAGTGGTGATATTAAAGGTATATACTACTATGTCTGGCTTCTACTTTTTTTAAGCTTTATTACATTTTTATTTATTTTTGGAAGGAGGGCATGATACAATATGTGTGAATTTGAGGAAGTCCTTTTTCCTTCCATCATGTGGGTCCTGGGGATCAAACTTGGATTTTAAAATTTTGTTTATTTTATTTGCATGAGTGATTTGCCCACATGTATATCTGTGTCATATGCATGCTGGAACTTGGGTTATGGATGATTGTGAACCACCATGTGGGTGCTGGGAATTAAATCCTGGTCCTCTGCAAGAACAAGTGCTCCTAACCCCTGAGTCATCTCTCCAGCCCCTGCTGTTATAAGTCCTAATGGATACCCATTTCAATAGGGGAAATTGCCCAAGTCTTCCTTTTTTTCCTCCTAACTTGTGATTTCTACATATCAGGCTAAAGCTTGGTCGGCTTCTGTTAAGGCTATGTGGCCCTGCTGGCAGCATAAACAATTGCAGGGGTTTTCTCCCATAAAATTTGCTAACGAGTTTCTAGGATTTCAGGGGTCTTTAGGATTTATTTATAAAGTCAATAAAATGAAATAGAGCCAGATATGGTAACATTTATTTATAATTCCTTAACTCGGGAGTTGGAGGGAGGAGGAGTAGAAGTTCAAGGTCATTCTTGGCTACATGACAAACTCAAGGCCAGCCTAGGATACGTGAGAAGCTGACTCTAAGGGAAAAGAAGAAGGAAGAAGAAAAAAAAGGAAGGAAGAGAAGAAGACAACATAAAAACCTCACAAATTATATATGCTTTGAGAGTGCTTGGGTTACTTGGTTCATATAAACAGTCCTACAATTATGTATAGCTTTTGAGTAAACTTTGATTCCATGAGAAAGATTCAGATATAACCACACATGAGAAAAATGCCTAAGTCAACTGTACTGACTAGTGTTTTGTTTTGTTTTGTTTTTTTCAAGACAGGGTCTCACTATGTAATACTGGCTGTCCTGGAACTCACTCTGTAGACCAGGCTGACCTCGAACTCAGAAATCCGCCTGCCTCTGCCTCCCAAGCGCTGGCATTAAAGGTGTGCACCACCATGCCTGGCTATGTGCTGGCTAGTTTTTATACCAACTTGACACAGTCATCTGAAAGGAAGGAACCTCAGCTGAGAAAATGCCTCCATAAGATCGGGCTGTAAGAAAGACTATAGGGTATTTTCTCAATTAGGGATTGATAAGGGAGGACCCAGCCCGTTATGGGTCGTGCCACCCCTCGGGTGGCGGTCCTGGGAGCTATAAGTAAGCAGGCTCAGCATGCCAGTGAGTTTGAAGCCAGCCTGGTCTACATAGTGAGTTCCAGGATAGCCAGGACTGCACAGTGAGACCCTGTCTCAAAGGGGGTGGGGAGTGTTAATTCTCTCCAAAGGAAATATTTGGCTTCCTTAATCTTGTTATATCTTGAAAGATGTTCAAAAACCAATAGTGGGTAAATCTGTGGGATTTATGGGGGTGGCTAATCCCATTGAAGCAACAGGAACAACGTTGCAACAATGTTGCAACAGGAACAGCAAGAGAATGTGTGGCAGTTTGCCATGCATCAGAAGCAAGGATTTGAAGCTTTATCTCAAAGGGGCTTGGCCATCCTAGACTGGTCAGTTCTTTCTTTCTTTCCTACATAATACTGGTTCAGGGCAGCTATTATGATCAATGATTAATGTACTCGAATCTTTCCAAAATGATTTCCATCATTTCTTTCCCTGTATCCATGCCTTAATTAACCCCTTCACTACCTTGTTCTTTACTCTAGGCAATGTGATAATAACAAACATGATATTTGAAAAATACTTGAATATTAGTGCGGTACCCAGAACCCATGCAGCTATCGCCACATAAGAAGGCCAGGGTAGCCTGTCAGAGACATGTGACTCAGTCACACTCACCACTCTCCCCAATAGTCCAACATGTTTCCCAGGTGTGTAACTGACCATGAGATCAATGGATGTTGCTGTGGTTGTTATTATTTTTGTTGTTGTTTTGAGACAGAGTATCACTATGTAGCCCAAGCTGGCTTAGAACTTCCTATATAGACAAGACTGGCCTCAGACTCACAGAGATCCTCATCCTCTGCCTCTTGAGTGCTGGCATTAAAGGGTACACCACCAGGCCTGGCAAGACCAATAGGTTCTATGAATGCATACTCACTAGAGAAAAGCAGAAATACAGAAATAAGGAAATATTGCTGTGATCATAATATAAGATAGCCAGTATGCATTTTATTGGTCTCTTGATTCCTAATCTTTCTCTCTGTAATATTATTTTCTTTATGGTTGTAACTATTTTATTGCATTTTATTTATTTATTTTGTGTGTGGGCACATAGGCATCATGCTGCACACGTGTGGAGGTGAGAAGACAACTCGTGGGAGTCAGTTCTCTCCTTCCACTTTTATATGGGTCTTGGGGATCAAACTCAGGTCGTCAGGCTTGGCAGCAAGTACCTTTACCCACTGAGTTATATTGCTAGCCTGTAGTCATTCTATATAGATAATTGTATATCCTGATTTTTCATTTATACTAATCAAGTGCGTTTCTCCTAAACTACTCTTCAAATAGTCCACATTTCATGACCAGATAATAGTCCACCTGGTGAATATGAACTGTAATTTCTCTACAGTTGTTGGGCAATTAGGTGTATGATCTGTAAAGGTCCTTCCAAAATTAGGATTCTTTCTTCAGAAGGGTCTAATTGAGCACAGCGTTTGGATGACAAACCATAAGCATTTTCTATTAGTTACTTTTGCATACCTATGACCACAGTGCATGACAGAAATAACTCAAGGGGAAAAAAAACTGATCCGGTACAGCAGCTAGGATCAAGGCAGCAGGATCCTGTGATAGAAGACGGCTACTTACATTACAGGGAACCAAGAGGAGGAGAGTGAGGCTCGAACCAGAGACTGGGCATACTGTTCAGAGTCCCACTCTTAGTGGCTGCAGTTAGGCCATAGGTCCCAACATTTCCAGAACCTCCCAAAACAGCACCACCAGCTGGGAACAAGCATTCAAAAGATGACCCTGTGAGAAACATTTCAAATTCAAATGACAACAAATCTCACTTGGGCCAATATATATTTACAAAAATATTAAAGGATTTCATAATAATTTACATGCCTATGACAATAATTTACATGCCATTGTCTGAATGTTCTTTCTGCTTTGTTTTCTTTCTTTCTTTCAAGATAGGGTCTTGCTATGCAGCTCTGGCTGACCTATAACTCCCTATGGTACAGGTACAGAAATGTCTGGCTCTGCCTCCCAAGTGCTGGAACTAAAGGCATGCACTACCACACCTCGCCCATCTCTTATTTTGTTACATGTTATCTGTTTACTGTGTATGTATCCATGTCCAAGCCCATGCTCCCCCCCTCTGTGTGTATGTGTATGCGTGTGTAGGCATGGGTATTCCACAGCACACATGTGACGATGACGATGAGATGATAACTTGTAGGAGTTGGCTCTCTCCTACCTTGTGGGTCCTAGGAATTGAACTCGGGTCATCAGGCTTGGCAACCAAGGATTTTGTCCACTGAGCCATCTCATAGGTCCCATCTTTTGTTTTTCATTTTTTTTAGGCAGGGTCTGACTGTAACCCCTCCTCACCCCAGCCTCAAACTTGAAGAAATCTCTTGCCTCAGCCTCACAAGCACTGAGATTACAAGTGCAATTAATGTAATTATTGATTGTAATTAACTACAGCTGTATTAATTTTGGTCTAAGAGGAATCGTGGTTTCTTTTTCATTGTTTCCCCAGTAATTAATTGGAAAGTTGTATTTTTTCCATGCCTATCAGAACACTAGGTTAGTTGATTTTTTGGTTTTTTGGTTTTTGTTTTTTGGTTTTTTTTTTTGGTTTTTGGTTTTTGGTTTTCGAGACAGGGTTTCTTTGTGTAGCCCTGACTGTCCTGGAACTCACTCTGTAGACCAGGCTGGCCTCGAACTCAGAACTCAGAAATCCACCTGCCTCTGCCTCCCAAGTGCTGGGATTAAAGGCATGCGCCACCACTGCCCAGCAGGTTAGTTGATTTTTTTATTTTGGTTAAGTTTGGGGTTTGGTTATGTGAGCCAGAGTTTTATTTCATGGCTAGCCTTGAACCCCTGGCTCTTCTGCTCCTACTCTGTGCATGCTGGAATAACATGTGTTCACTAGCACACCCAGCCTGGGTTGTTTGTTTGTTTGTTTGTTTCATTTTGTTTTTTTTTCGAGACAGGGTTTCTCTGTGTATCCCTGGCTGTCCTGGAACTCACTGTGCAGACCACTTTGGCCTCAAACTCACAGAGATCCATCCACCTGCCTCTGCCTCCTGAGTGCTGGGATTTAACCTATTGCCCAGCTGGTTTCTTTTTTGTAAATAAGTTTTCTATTTTTGAAATTGAAATAGTTACATCATTTTGCCCTTCCTTTTCTCCCCACAGCCCCTCCTATATACCCCTCCTTTTTCTCTCTCAAACTTATCTTCTTTTATCGGCTTGATTTCTTAAAATAATTTTCTTCATATGATTCACACAATAGGTGCTTCTAAACTTGTTCCTGTATAGAAAGCGTCTGGAAATAGCTATCTGTTTAAATCTCTGCTTGCACAGCTATGTGCAAACACTGGAAGAATACCAGTTGTCCACTTCTCAAAGTAGACCTGTCAACATGAAGATTACTAGTTGAGGC
This sequence comes from Rhynchomys soricoides, assembly GCA_019843965.1. NCBI lineage: Eukaryota > Metazoa > Chordata > Mammalia > Rodentia > Muridae > Rhynchomys > Rhynchomys soricoides. The sequence goes on along the minus strand of JADRCH010007459.1, from coordinate 374,812 downwards.
CTAAACTCTCTCCTCCACTAGTCCTGACAAAGAAATTCACATCCCACTATTGTCCTGATTTACAGATAATTACCTTAAGTCATGGAGATCTTTGCCTAAAAAATAATTTAGAGTTGGGGCTCTGAGGACATTCCTCTGTGGTAGAATATTTACCTGGGTTCGATCCTCAGCAGCATAAGGTCCCATATCAGAGAGTGCAAATAGACCATCAGGTTAACTGAATGGCAGCCTCTGTTCATACAACAAAATAGCAAATGAAATACAAGAAGGATAAAATGTCTCTGGGCACCGTGGCACACACCCCTTTAATCCCAGCACTCAAGAGGCAACGCAGGCAGGTCTACAGAGTGAGTTCCAGGACTGCCAGGGCTACACAGAGAAACCCTGTCTCAGAGGATGGCAACAAAGAGGAGGAGGAGGAGGAAGAGGAGGAAGAGAAGGAGGAGAAGGAGGAGGAGGAAGAAGAGGAAGGAGTCATTAAAAGATTCTTTTTCTTTGGGCATGATGACACACACCTTCAATCTCAGCATTTTGGAGGAAGAGGCACTAGCATCTCTATGAGTTTGAGGCCAGCCTGGTCTATATAATGAATTATAGGTCAGCCAGGACTACACAGAGACCCTGGCTCAAAGAAAATCCCTCTCTGTATAAACATGTCTGAATTAAATCCATCATTTTGCATATGCTAATATAAGACAATCTATACAGTTTATATCTCTTTAGATATAGCTTTAATTTATAGCTTATGTTAATCAGTTATGCAAATATCAGAAATCTGTAATCACTTAATACTAATAAATGGTACTTTTTATAGGGCCTTTTTTGATTTGTTCAAGATTTATTTTGTTTTTCATTGTGTGTCTATATGGAGGTGTGTACTTGTGAGTGCAGGTGCCTGTGGAGCCCAGGAGAGGGTACCCAAATCCCTGCAACAAGAGCCATGAGCTATTGTTAAGTTGCCTGTCATGCTGGGATCCAAACTCTGGCTTCTCTGTGAGAACAATACATGTTCGAAACCACTAAGCCATCTCTTCAGCCCCTTTTTTATAAGTGGGGGTGGAGGGTTGAGACAATCTCACTGTATGTAGTCCTGGCTGCCTGAATTCACTGTACAACCCACACTGACCTCAACCTCATGGCAATCCTCCTGCTTCAGCTTCCCAAGTGCTGAGATTACAGTCCTAAACCACTACACACAGCTGAAAAGATCTTCTTATACAGTATTTCTCTAATACAACAATTTCCCACATCTCTTCTGCTACCACCCTATGGTGGTGTGAATAGGAATGGCCCCCATAGCCTCATGTGTTTGAATGTTAGGCCCATAAGGCACGGCACTATTAGAAGGAGTGGCCTTGTTGGAGTAGGTGTGGTCCTGTTGGAGGAAGTGTGTCACTGTGAGAGTGGGCTTTGAGGTCCCCTCCTATGCTCAAACTAGGCCCACTGTGGAAGACAGTCTCCTTCTGCTACTTGTGGATCAAGATGTAGAACTCTCAGCTCCTTCCAGCACCATGCCTGCCTGCATGCTGCCATGCTCCCACCAAGATGATAATGGACTGAACCTCTGAACCTGTAAGGCAGCCCCAATTAAATGTTTGCCTTTATTAGAGTTGCCTTGGTCATGGTGTCTCTTCACAGCAATGAAACCCTAACTAAGACAGGGTGGGGGAACCTTTCTTTCTTTTCTTTTTTTTTTCCATTCCCCAAATCTGCTATGGAATAGGCACCATGGGTACTAGATTGTAAAGAAGGACCAAACTGTGCTAGTATCGGACACATTCTATGAAGAATAAACATTAACAAAGAGAAATTCTTCCCAATATGGTCAGTACCTGAAAGAAAGCAGAGGGTTATGTTGGACTAGAAAGTAATAGGAAGGATGCCAGCCAACTTAGATTGAGCGTTGCTAAGGTCTAACTAGGAAAGCGATGTTTAAGCAGATACTTGAAGGAAAAGAGCGGAAGGGTTAGGGCTACAGAGAAACTGAAAAAGAAAAATCAATTCATAGTTCCTAAAGTAGAACAAAAAATTGGCAAGTTCAGTGAACTGAAAGACCAAAATGTTCTTGGCTCTGAAGCAAGGAGAAATTCTGCATGAAATGTACCTGACATGCACAGACATGTCCAATCACGTGCTGCCCTACAGACTCCACTCAAGAGTCTGCATTTTCTTCACAATGAACAGGAAGAGGGAAGCGAAATCATCAAATGTTCCTTGGTGCTTTTTGGAGAGTGGATTAGACTGGTCAAGGACGGTGGTTCTGGAAAAATAGAATTCTGCTCAATCAAAAGACAATGGTGGTTGGGACTAGGTTAGAGACCATGAAGCCGGAAAGAGCTGAGGCTGGAGTTTGACAATAGAGCACTTCCCTAGCATTAGTGCACTCCAGGCTTTTAGCCCTAGCACTGAAAAAACAAAAGAAAAAGGTGGAAGTAGACAGAAGCTGGAGATCTTAAGGCACATTTCACAGGTAGACTCACATCTCTCCTGTCCTTCCCCACACCTGACCCTGAATCCCCCATTTCCCCCATCCTCTCTCCTTCCCAGTTCCCTCCCTCCATCTGCCTCTTATGACTATTTTATTTCCCCTTCTAAGTAAAATTCAAGCTTCTGTGCTTGTGCTTTCCTTCTTGTTTAGCTTCTTTGGGTCTGTGGAGTGTAACATGGTACCTGTATTTTATGGCTAATATCCACTTATAAGTGAGTACATACCATGCCTGTCCTTTAGGAACTGGGTTACCTCACGCAAATGATATTCTCAAGGTCCACCCATTTGCCTGCAAAATTCATGATGCCAGATAGGGTTTTATATTTGGCTCTGGCTGTTCTGGAACTCACTCTGTAGACCAGGCTGACCTTGAACTCAGAGATCCACCTGCCTCTGACTCCCAAGTGCTGGGATTAAAGGCGTGTGGCACTACCATATGGCTTGATTCTTTTTCGAAGCACTTGCATGATAGCACACTCCTGCAATCTCAGCACTTAGGAGATGGAGGCAGGAAGGTCAATGTCAGCCTTGGATACACAGTGAGTACAAGGCCAGTCTGGGCTACATGAGACCTTGTCTAAACAAACAAGTAAACAAAACAAAAAAATGCTTTTAAAATCCACTTTCACCAAATAGGCTCTTTTGTTTGTGTGGTTTGGGTTTTTTGTTTTTTGTTTGTTTGTTTGTTTTTTGTTTTTTGTTTTTTGTTTTTTGAGACAGGATCTCACTGTGTAGCTCTGGTAGGCCTTGACTAACAACTATATAGATCAGGCTGGTCTTGAACTTGTGGCAGTTCTCCTGCCTCTGCCTTCAAAGTACTGGGATTATAGATTCTGGTCCCCAGGCCTGGCTCACTGTTTCCATTTGGTTTGGTTTGAGTGGGTTTTTTTTCTTTGTTGATTTTTGATACAGGGAGCTGTGTATGCCAGGCTGGCCTGGAACTAAGGATGACCTTGGACTTCTGATCATCTTGCCTCTACTTCCCAAGTACAGAATTACAACCATATGACATCATAATCTGATTTGTTTGCTCTTTAATAGTAAAAAAAAAAAAATAATCAACCCTATATGAAAGTGGTGAAAAGAGAGCTGTGGGTGTCCTAGAAAGAAAGGATGTTACACTGTCGGTTGTAATTTAAATTTACAGTAATTACACTGAAGGTATTAGCTGAACATAGTTCATTGGCACGGCCCCATGCAGGGATAAGAACAACTGAGCAAGGTTCGAGGTGATGGTTCTTTGTAAGTACTAAGGACTCAGTTCTAGATTGGATGGCAGAAGACAAAGGAAGAAAAGGAAAATGACTCCCAGCAGTGGTGGGGCCCGCCTTTAATCCCAGCACTCAGGAGGCAGAGGCCTGTGGTTCTCTGAGTTCAAGACCATCCTGGTCTACAAAGTGAGTTCCAGGACAGCTGGGGCTACATAGAGAAACCCTGTGTCAAAAACTAAAACAAAAACAGCTCCAAATTAATGATGACTTAGGGCTGGGCGCTTGCCTCAGTGAAACAGTCTCTGCTAAGTTGCCCCTGCTCTAGGAAATATCCTCTCAGTCATGTTCCTGATGGTAACTCCATTTAAACTCAGTGGCTTACACAGAGAGAGAGAGAGAGTTAAAAATTGGAGGAAGACTAGTTGAAAGGAAGAAGGGATTCAGTGGGAGAAAGAGTGGAGATGAGCTGGGGCAGTAAGGAGTAAAGGAACTGAAATCCATTTTATGGATGTGTAAAACTGCCCAAGAATAAAAATAATTTGTAAAAAACTATCCAAGAGATAGGAGGCAAGCAGTTACATTAAGACAATAAATAACAAAACAAGCCAGATGTGGTGGCACATACTTTTAATTCTAGTATTTGGGAAACAGAGGCAGGAGGATCTCTGTGAGTTAGAACCCAACATGGTATACATAGTAAGACTTTTTCTCAAAAATAAAATAAGTAAAACAAAATAAATTCCAAATTCGTGGTTAAAAAATAAATTTTAGAAAATAAAAAAGTATACATATACATATACATATACATATACATATACATATACATATACATATACATATACATATACATATACATATAAAATTTTTTAAAGGAAATCAACCCTCTAAAAATAAGATGGGCATAATGGCACATACTTGTAAGGCCAGGACTCAGAAGTCAGAGAGAAGCAGGAGGTTCAACAGTTTAAATCATTATTGGCTACCTAGTGAGCTCAAATCCAGTCTCGGCTACATAGGACCTTGACTCCAAAATGGGGAGAGGAGTTGGAGATACAACCCAGTGGCAGAGAGCTTGCTCAATACGCACAGCACCTCAGGTTTGATCTTCAGGTCTAAAGTGGGAGGAACGTCATCTAAAACTACAGAGATAATAAAAACGGAAGCTAGGTTCATAGACACTGTAGTAGCTTGTGATAAATGTAGGCGAAGATTACCTTCTTTTTTTTTTTTTTTTAATGACATTTTTCTCCCAGTTCCAAGCCTGCGTTCTCTGACAGATGAAGACAGGGCAGGGCCTCTGGGAATGTTTGCTTTGTCAGGTCCTCATCTCTACGCTCTGCCAGGAGAGGGCGCTAGAGGGAGACTATAAACCTGGACACGAAGAGACTTGCTTCTGACCTGCTTTGTCTACCTTGGTCTAAGTGGTTCCTTCCTTAGGGGGAGAGCACGCATCCCTGAGGGCGGGGTCCAAAACTCTCTACGCCTAAGTTTCTAAGCTTTAGTAATTTCAGTATCTTCCTCCTATTCAGTCAACAAAGACACGTTATAATTCTCATTTTACCCTATCCTTAAAAATCTTCTACATTAAATGATGTATGCCTAGACTGGCAAAATAGCTTAGCAAGTAAAGGAGCTTGCTGCCAAAGTTGAGGATCTGATTTTGCTCCCTGAATCCTATATAATAAAGGCAGAAATAACCAGTCGTGATGGTGCACTCAGGAGAGTCCAGCCTGGTCTACATACTAAGTTCTGGGACAGTCAAGGCTACATACAAAGATCCTATCTCATGAACAAACAAACAAACAAACAAAAAGGTGGGAGGAGAGAACCTAATCGACAAATCTCTTCTCTGATCTTCATACATGGCACTTTGGCACATGGTGGCACACACCATCAGAAGGAGAAGAAGCCTGATGTTACCTCAACATACCCTACCAGAGCTTCTAACGAGATATGTGGCATCGTAAGGCAGGTGACGGAAAACTTACCTAAAGAACTCTCGGGCTGAAGATCCATATATAAAGGTACACAGAAATACATAAGTATGCATATATATCTTTCTGAATGTCAGTGCAAACATAGTATTGCAATGCCCATAGAAGCCAGAAGATGGCGGCATCAGATCCCCAGGAATACAGTTACAAATGATTGTGAGCCACCATGTGAGTGCTGGAGCTCAAACCCCGTCCTCTGGAAAGAGCAGCAAGTGTTCTTAACTGCTGAGCCATCTCCACAGCCCCATGGCCAGCTAATTTTTGACAAGGGGGCCAACACCAATAAGTTGACAAAGCATATCTTCTATAACAAATGGTACTGAGACAATTGGAAACATAATGCAAAAGGAGGAATCGTAAGTTCTAAGACTGCCTGGGCTACCGACTGAAACCTGTGTCAAAAATTAAACCAAAATGCGCCATTTGACCTAGTAATTCCACTTCTAGGTAAGGGAAATAAAATATGGCCATGCAGGGCTTTATTAAAATAAAATGTCATAACTATCCTCTGAGAGGCTCCACTCAGCAGCCAATGGAAAGAGATACAGAGATGGAGAGCAGAGAGTGCTGGGAAACCGTCAAGTAGAGGATTGGGGGATCAGAAGAGGACATGGACTCCACAGGAAGACCCTCAGAGTCAACTAACCTGGACCCCTGGGGGCTCCCAGAGAATGAACCACCAACCAAAGAGCATACACGGGCTGGACCTGGGCACCCCCCCCTTGTATATAGCAGATATGCAGCTTGGTTTTCATGTGGGTCCCCCAACAGCTGGAGCAGGGGCTGTCCCTTAATCTGTTACCTGCCTGTGGATCCAGTTCCCTTAATTGGCCTGCTTTCTCTGGCTCAGTGGGAGAGGAATTGCCTAGTCTTGCAGTGATTTGATGTGCAGGTGGTGAGGGGTACCCAACGGGGCTCCCCCTTTTCAAAGGAGGAGGGGAGGGGGGAATTGGGGAGGATCTTCATGAGGGGAGACTGGGAAGAGAGGGGGAACTGATATTAGGATGTAAAGTAAATAAGTAAATAATTTTTTTAAAAAATATACTCATAACACCATTATTCATGATCACTCCAAGCTTAAAAAACTAAAATACCTACTAACTGAATGGTTAGACAAAATATGGTATTAAGAAAATCTGGATAAGCCAGCTGGTAGTAGCTCACACCTTTAATCCAGCACTTGAGAGACAGAGGCAGGCAGATTTCTGAGTTTGATTGAGGCCAGCCTGGTCTACAGAGTGAGTTCCAGGACAGCCAGAGCTACACAGAGAAACCCTGTCTCAAAAAATCAAAGAAGTGGAAGAGAATGAGGAAGAGGAAGAGGAGGAGGAAGAGGAGGAAGAGGAGGAGGAAGAGGAGGAAGAGAAGAAGAAGAAGAAGAAGAAGAAGAAGAAGAAGAAGAAGAAGAAGAAGAAGAAGAAGAAGACCACGACAACAATGACCTGGATAAATCAAAATTAATGGTTCTTCTCTGTACTTATCAGCTTTTTATTTTCTTATGTGTGCACATGTATGTGTGCACATGTGTGCAGGTGCCCACAGAGCTGGAAGATGGCATCATATTCCCTAGAACTAGAGTTGTTCAGTGGTTGTAATCAGGTGGTTGGTGAACATAAACCACCTGATTTGGTTCTGGGAACCGAACCTGGGTCCTCTGAAAGAGCAGCAGAAGCTCTCACTTGTTGAGCCATCTCTCCAGCCCCTAGGTTTGGCTTTCTGAGACAGGCTCTCATGTAGCCCAGGTTGGCCTACAATTCACTAAGCAGTGAGGTATGACCTTAACCCTCTTGCCTCTACCTCCCAAGTGCTGGGATTACAGGGGCAGCTCTCGCACACTGCTTACCAGCTTTTGGGGGGGGGGCACAAAAACTAGGTGGGCTGGAGAGATGGCTCAGTGGTTAAGAGCACTGGCTGTTCTTCCAGAGGTCCTGAGTTCAATTCCCAGCAACCACATGGTGGCTCACAACCGATGCCTTCTTCTGGAGTGTCTGATTAAAGTATATTTAGGTGGGTTTAAGTTCTGTTCTCAATATCTATTTATGTAACACACCACAAAGAAAAATATTTACCTGTAGTGTAGTCGTATATGCCAGAGATCCCAAGCTTTTGTCTGTGCATATGATTTTATTGGGTAAGAACATACTGGATCCTGAACATTTTTCATCATTTCTTCACTATATATTTGAACAATTACCATGGGTGGTAGAAAAATCTAAAAGATGCTTTGAAGAAAGAACTCAGAGGCCTCACTGAGAGTAGGGATCCTGTTATCTCACTTTACAAAAATAATCTAATCATTTTGCCATGAATCCCGTGATCCAGGAGCCTGTAGTTGAGTGGGGGAGGTGATATGAACACACACAAAAAAAATTTAATGAAGGTAAAAAATAAGAAATATCAAAAAAATCCGTAAAAGTAGGTAAGCTCATTTCTATGACTGTTTTGCCTTTTCAAGGTTCTGCCTACCCAGGCTGAGTCATCTCTAACAGTGGCATCTCTTAAAATGTTACTGTGAGGGGCTGCAGAGATGACTCAGTGACTAAGAATGTACACTACCCTTGCCTAAGGCCTGAGTTCAGTGTCCAACAACCACTTTAGACAGTTCACAAACTCCAGAGATTCTAAACTCCAGTCTTAAGCTGTTCCGGAGTTCAGTGGCATTCAGCACCTCCAGCCTCTGTGGTGCCTCTAGCCTACATACATGGTGGTAGTTTCTGCAGGCATATGAACCCACACACTCAGACACAAACACTCAGAGAGATATACATTTTCAAAATGTATATCATGGCACATACCTTTAATCCCAGCACCTGGGAGTCAGAGGCAGGTGACTGACTACACAGTGAGCTCAGGTCACCCAAGGCTACACAGTCAGATCCTGTCTCCAGACCTTGTGGGTGTTTTGCCTGCACGTACATAAGTGTGCCGTGTGCATACCTGATACCTGAGGGGACTAGGAGAGGACTCAGATCCACTTGAACTGGAGTGACAGATGGTTATGACAATGTGGGCTACTGGGATTTGAACCCAGGTCCTCTAGAAGAGCAGCCAGTGCTCTTAACAACGGAACCACTTCTCTAGTCCCCACATTTGGTAATGCATAGTTGTAAGTCTAGAAATTAGGAGGTTAATTCAGTAGGATCACTCCTGGTTTAAGGCTAGATAGGCTACATGGTGAGTTTAAGGCTAAATAGGCTACATGGTGAGTTTAAGGCTAGATAGGCTACATGGTGAGTTTAAGGCTAGATAGGCTACATGGTGAGTTT
>JADRCH010007459.1:250835-365843 GCA_019843965.1 Rhynchomys soricoides | reverse complement strand
GGCTACATGGTGAGTTTGAAGCTAGATAGGCTACATGGTGAGTTTGAGGCCAGTCTAGCCTACTAAATAAAATTCTATCTAAAAACAAAACAAGAAAACCATGAAGAATAAGGGGAAAGGAAGAAGAAGGGAAAGAGGAGGTTGTTGTCACTACAGTTAGCCAAATAAAGGCAAAGAAAGTCTCTAGGATCTTGACCACCTTTTAGAATCATCTAGATTGCTTTTTTATTCAAGGCCTCAGGCTGGGATGCAGAGCATTTAAGTCAAAATCTGGGAAGAATGACCTAAGCATCAGCACTTGGAAAGATCCCCTAGGTGATTCCAAAGTTTAAAGTCAGTGGAAGACCATCGTATCAGAAGCCTTAAGCTGTAAAAACACACAAAGTGCATAGCTGTGCTTTACTGATTAATAGTATGCTATTTACAAGCTACACAAAGTCATTTTCCTTGGACGTTTCTGTCTGTCCAAGCAACTAAAGACAAACAGGTTGGTTAGTCATTTGAACTCTTGTCTGTCTGTAAATTATTAGTGCCCACTCCAATAGAGCTCGTGGGCTTAAGATGCAAATGGAAACTGTGAGTTCAAAGCAATCAGAAAGTTAATGATTTGGCTTCTTCCGTTGTTTTAGAAAGATGACTTCGATAACCCTAGTCCTTGTTTTGAAAGCACAGGAGATACCTATCTGTTATAAACAGTGATTCCAAACTCCATTTCTTTCATGTAGAAATCAGAAATGATAACCACATTTTTTAGGGGTTTTTTTTGGGGGGGGAGTGAGGATGGAGACAGGGTCTCTCTGTATAGTTTAGCCTCATTGTCAGGAGTTCTGCCTTTAACATATCAAGTACTGGGATCATAAATGTGTGCCTCTCTCTCTCTCTCTCTCTCTCTCTCTCTCTCTCTCTCTCTCTCTCTGTGTGTGTGTGTGTGTGTGTGTGTGTGTGTGTTTGCTGGGGGTTAAATCCAGGCCTTGTACATGTTAGGCAAGCCTCTACCAGGCTTCATATACTAATTTTTCCACCTAGACCAACAAAATCTTTTTTAGAATCATTTCCATTCCAGGACCCAGTACAACAGTCCACAGGACATTTTCATGGGAAGACACACAAACGGCTTATTGTTTTTGGGGTATGACGTCAGAAGTTTCATGAAGTTAGCTTGACCTATTATTTTATCATTTTGGGAGTTGTTTTTCGTGTTTTGGAGATAAGGTCTTATTATGAAGTCCAGGCTTGTGTGAAACTCAAAGTGACCTTCCCTAGTTCTGGGATGACAGGTATGTACCACCTAGGTTCTGAGCATTTGATTAGAATAATATCTGTTTTTCTCCAGGTTTCTGCTAAAATTACTAATTTCCCTTTGTTGTGCCATTTGTAGGAACTTTCTGTGCTAGGTCCAAGCTGAGGACATGAAATGCTTAGCATAGTCTAATCCACAGTCTCCTCAACCTTCCTAATGCTTCGCCCTTTGACACAGTTGTTCGTGTTGCACTGACCCCAACCACAAAATTATTTTCTTTTCTCTTTTTTTCTTTTCTTTTTTTTTTGTTTGTTTTTTTGTTTTTGTTTTTTTTGGTTTTTTTGTTTTTGTTTTTGTATTTCAAGACAGGGTTTCTCTGTGTAGCCCTGGCTGTCCCAGAACTCACTCTGTAGACCAAGCTGGCCTCGAACTCAGAAATCAGCCTGTCTCTGCCTCCCGAGTGCTGGGATTAAAGGCGTGCTCCATCACTGCCTGGCTCTCATTGATATATTTTAGCTGACATAATTTCTAGTTTACCTGATAATTTCAGTGAGCTACTTGGTAAAGCAATAAATAAAAATAACACAGCATGCGCCAACAAGTGGGCTCAATGGGTAAAAAGGTGTTTATCGCTGGGTCTGTTGATCTCAGATTTCCAGAGTGCACATAATGGAAGAAGAGAATCAACTCCTGAAAGCTGTTCTCTAACTGACAGAAGCACACTTGGGACCACCTCTACCCTCATATACCACATACACACACACACACACACACACACACACCACTAAAAGAAATAAATGTAATTTTAAAACTAAAAAAAAAATAAGTAAAAGTTTAAGTTAGATTATACTTTTAAAAAATCATATTTACAAAGTATTTTTAATATTTATTTTCTCTTTCTGTGAGTTCGAGGCCAGCCTGACCTAATAATGAGCTCCAGGGAAGCCAGGGCTATGTAGAAAGACTCTGAGAGAGAGAGAGAGAGTATAATCTTGGCCTTTAATTATAACTTTGTTTCATCCTCAGAAAATATATGTTTATATTATTACTGTAGATGTGATTTAGAATTTAGGTACCTTTAAATTTTCATCAAAAGTTCAAGGCCAGCCTCGTCCACACAGCAAGATTCAGGCCCGCCGGGGATACATAGAAAGACTCTATCTTTAAACACCAAAAAAAAAAAAAAAATTAATTAAAATAAAATCTACATCAAAGAATATACACCCTTTCTTTTTTTGCTATTGTCTTGAAGTTGGAAGATTAACTTTATTTTTAGCACCTAAAATTATGCCATCAAGGTTTTTTAATGTAAAATGAAATTACAGTGTCAATTTAGTCTAAATGAGAAGAAGAAGAAAGGAACATGGAGTAGGGGGAGAGAATGCAGGTGGATTCAGTTCAGGAGCAAAAATCAAACCGTGCAGGCAGGAACTGGCAGAGAAGAGTTAGCAAAAGCTCCCTCGGGCTCCTAGCAGAGGGGGTTGGCTAAGATTACTAGGAGAGTTTCACTGGCCCCTTTTAGTTTCATCTTGTCCTCCTTCGATCTGTCTCAACACAGAAACTCCCGTGGAGAAAATGCCATTGTGCAATGATGCCCCGCTGCCCTCAGAGTAAAAAGATAAGGGCCTAACGGGGCCCAGGCAGCTGCTCCCACCCACTTTGCTGACCTCTCACCCACCACTGGCCATATAGCTCACTGAGCTCAGCGGGCTGCTCTGTTCTTTTTGTTTGCACCCTGGGGGAACAAAGCAAGCTCTTCCCAGCCTTGCCTTGCACGCCTTGGTGGTCATTAAGCTACTTTGCTTGGCGGCAGCCTAGGACACGGTGTTCCACACTATCAAGGGGCTCTCCTTTCTTTCTGCAGAGGTCTACTTGACCTCCCAGTCAGATAACCCACAAAATGTTCTCTGTTCCCTCGCCCTCCCACTCTGTAATTTTTTTTTTTTTTTTTGAAACCTCATCTCTTGTAGCCCTAGCTGGCCTTGATCTCCTTAGGGCTAAAACGGCAGGAATTCACCACTATGACAGCCCACTTTCCTGTCCTGAGATGTCACTTTTCCAGTTTACTTTTCTCCGGGATCCTTACAAGGGTCGCCCTAGAACAAGCTTCTTTGCTTTGTCCGCTCCACCCTATTGGCATGTAAGCCCCACAGGGTGGGCATTTCTTAAATATTTTGTGTATGAGGGTGGAAGCCAGAGCCTTGCACTGAGCTGCATACTCAGCCCCATGAGGACATTTTTTTGTCACCAGATCCTCAGAACCAGAATATATGTAAGACTCAAGAGGCAGAGGGGGGAGGAGGAGGGGGGAGGGGGAGAGACGGAGAAGAGACAGACAGGGACACAGAAAGAGAGTGACAGAGTCAACAGAGAGAGACAGAGACACAAAAAGAGACAGAGACAGAGAGGCAGAGAGGTATGGAGGAGCTATGCTCAGAAACAGAAGCAGAAAAGAGAGGACAAGACAGGGAGAGAAGAGGAGGGTAGGTCAGATAAAGTGGAGAGAGGTTGGAGCTAGATTCTGTTGACCCTGTCACAAGGATTTGCCGTTAAGTTAATGAGGCTTCAGGAAGAGCCCTGGCAACCTGTTGAAATTTGCCAAGCTAAACCACTCAAACCGTAGTCAGCTACAAGCATTGTCTCTTTCCATTTCCAGCTAGACCTTTGCTGCACACGCTGTGGTTGCTTTGCGCTGTGTCTATTTAGCTAATAGCTGAATGCTGTTTCCCAGAATTCCCCGCCCAGTGTGGTTCTGGCTTCTAGAAGCATTCTGTAGGCAAACCAGAAGGAAAAAAGCTACCCCAACGGGTGTGTATGTGTGTGTGCCTGTGTGCGTGTGTCTGTGCCTGTGCGTGCGTGCGTGCGTGCGTGCGTGTGTGTGTGTGTGTGTGTGTGTGTGTGTGTGTATTAATTCTTGAAGCTTAATTCCAGGCACTGGAGCTGCTCTCACAGAGTCACAGTGTCACTGAGTCACTGATCTGATCCCTCACGTGGCCCTCGTGGGCACTCAAGTCCTACTGTCCCTACAGCTCCCACCACTTGTCTCTTTGGAACAGGCTACACACAGTCTGTCACTCTCCTTCAGCTTTCACAGTGACATTAAGGTGGAAACCCTGAGGTTCAGTGGTAGAGCACTTGCCTAGCATACATGAGGCTCCAAGTCCAACCCAAGACACTGAGTCTGAGTTAGCGTGCCGTGCACCATGTTTTCGGCCACTTGGGGAAACACTGATTACGGCATGTGTAATTTAATATTCTACATTGGGTTAGGATTACCTTAAAAGGCCACTGTCCTTGCCTTAGGAGGAATTTCAAAACAAATACTAAGACACAGGTTGGAGTTTAGCAGGTAAGAGGGTCTGAGTTCAAACCTCCAGAACCCAAGTCAAAAACCTGAGCATGGAGGTGAACATGGTAGCACACACCCTACATCCCAGCATTCAGAAGATAGAAGCAGGAAGATCTCTGTGAGTTCGAGGCCAGCCTGGTTTACATAGCAAGCTCTGGACTAGCCAGGGTTGCACAATGAGACCTTGTCTTTTGAAAAAAAAAAATGCCTACCCCAGCCTAGTTCCAGATTCAATGAGTGACCCCGTGTTAAGAGACTAAGGCAGTCTCCACACTTGGACAACCCTCCCACCCTCCACCCCCACACATGTGCATGTGCCACATGCACATAAATGCCATACTCACCCACATACATACACAAAAGAAGTACTTTTTTTTTTTGGTTTTTGAGACAGGGTTTCTCTGTGTAGCCCTGGCTGTCCTGGAACTCACTCTGTAGACCAGGCTGGCCTCAAACTCAGAAATCCGCCTGCCTCTGCCTCCCGAGTGCTGGGATTAAAGGCGTGCACCACCACTGCCCGGCTACTTTTTAAATGTATTACAAACATGAACATTTTCACTGACTGCATCTCCCCTTGTTCACTAGAAATCAAACCCAAGACCTTGTGTATATGGAGCATGCTCTTTACCACTGACATTCTTAAACTACGTTTTCTCGAATATAAGATGTCAAGATTGTAAGACATATTTTATATTTTAAAAAGCCAAAAGGGGGCCTAAGAGATGGCTCAGCAGGTAAGAGTGCTGACTGCTCTTCCAGAGGACCCAGGTTTCTTTCCCAGCACCCACATAGTGGCTCACAACCATCTTTAACCCCAGTTCCAGAGAATCTGATACCTTCTTCTGGCACTGTGTGGGCACCAACCAACACTCATTACATATAAAATAATAAAATGAATTTAAAGAAAAAACGCTAAGAAAATTGTTGCCAACTATACTGTGGAGTGCTATCTCTTATCAGATGACCCCTAAGTTCACAGATGTGACACACAGGAAATGGTAAAGGTAGACAGTAAGATATGAACTATCCCTTGGAATGTTTGGGCCTTAAAGCATTGTTTGTGACGTGAGGAAGCACAGGTCTGGAAAGACAAATCATCTATTTAAGGCAGAGGTCTAATTAGTTACCTGTGTGGACATGGTGCCCTAGTATGCTGCCTTAGATCAGAGCTCAAGTTAGAAAATTCTATGGATCTGAGGCAGCCTTTCAGTGTTTCTTCCCCCCACCCCCCAGAACAGGCTGTGCTAAAATGTAGTTATCTTTCTAGAGGGTTCCCCCACCTCCCACCCCCAGAAAGCTGCATATTTCCATTCATTCTCCTGGCCTCCTGGGTTTCTCTCCTCCCCCCCCATACCTGATCCTGTTCCCCTTTCCCCTCTCCCACCCAGGTCCCTCCCTCCTTCTGTCTCCCATGATTATTTTGTTCCCCCGTCTAAGTGGGATTGAAACATCCTCACTTGAGCCTTCCTGCTTGTTAAACTTCTTACAGTCTGTGGGTTGCATCCTGGGTATTCTGTATTTTTGACTAATATCCACTTATCAGTGAGTCCATACTATGCATGTCCTTTTGGATCTGTGTTACCTCACTCAGGATGTGAGAGGTTCCCAGGACTCAATGGGGGTGACCTTAGCCAAAATGCCCTACAGTGGGGAGAGGGAACTCAAAGAGTCCACCTCCAGTAGATAGACAGGACCCCAATTGGAGGGATGGGGTTACCAACCCACAGTCAAAATTTCTGACCCAGAATTGTTCCTGTCTAAAAGAACTGCAGGGACAAAAATGGAGAAGAGACTGAAGGAAAGGTTGTCCAGCAACCGGCCCAACTTGGGATCCATCTCAGGGGGGTTGGGGGGGGGAAGCCTGACACTATTACTGATGCTATGATGTGCTTACAGATGGGGGACCTGGCATGGCTGACCTCTGAGAGGCCTTACCAGCAACTGACTGAGACAGATGCAGATACTTACACCCAACCATTGGATGGAAGTTGGGGACCCCTATAGAGGAATTAGGGGAAGAATTGAAGGAGCTGAAGGGGAGGGCAACCCCATAGGAAGACCAGCAGTCTCAGCTAACCTGGACCCCTGGGAGCTCCCAGAGACTGAGCTACCTACCAAAGAGCATACATGAGCTGGTCTAAGGCTCCCTGGAACATATATAGCATAGGACTGCCTTGTCTGGCCTCAGTGGGAGACGATGTGCCTAACCCTGGAAAGACTTGAGAACCCAGGGAAGGGGGATGCTCGGGTGGAGGGGGGAGCACCCTCTCTGAGGCAAGGGGGAAGGGGAATAGGATGAGGTCCCCCGGGGGGAAGAACCAGGAAGGGGGAATGGATGGACTGTAA
Organism: Rhynchomys soricoides; assembly: GCA_019843965.1. Taxonomy (NCBI): domain Eukaryota; kingdom Metazoa; phylum Chordata; class Mammalia; order Rodentia; family Muridae; genus Rhynchomys; species Rhynchomys soricoides. The sequence continues at coordinate 358,908 of JADRCH010007459.1, read as the reverse complement.
ATAAATAAAATAATTAATTAAATACAAATAAAATGTAGCTATCCTCAGATCCAAAAATGCTTCATAGTCCTCCCAAAAGCCATATACTGTCTAGTAAAAACCCCAACATCAGGCATGAGAAGCCCCTTTTTGAGGTATTGGTCAAGGATGTCCAAGAGACCCGCAAAACATAATAGGCTACTGCAGTGGCCCTTGGTTCCCTCTCAGAGGTGAAAAGTAAATTACTATTGCTTAAGATACCATGAACTTTGGACATAGGGCCCAGAGGACATAAGCTGGATCTGATCTGAAAGTCTCCTCCTTGAGGACTAGCTTCCGTGGTACCAGAAGGCGCCATGCAAGCTTCCAAGGGAGGAAGCAACTAAAAGTCCTATCCAGCTCTGACATCCATGAGCTACAAGAATACTATATCTATAGTATTTGCACAAATAACTTGGAGGTAACCAACAGCTCTCTAATTGGACTTAAGATCCACTTAATAAGAGGGAAAAGATGTCTCTTACTGGAAATGTACCCAACTACTCAGGACTAGTGAAATCATGGATCTTGGAGGAGGACCTACAGCCACAACTTTACTAGAACAGCATAATCCCTAACTACATTCTATATTTATTCTCATACTCACAGATAAATGCATTCTCACCTCTCATCAAAGAAACTTCTCTTTGCCACAGACAGATGCCATTACAGAATACCACAACTAATCAAAAGGCAGAGTTGTGGGGATTGGTCCCAACTGATGCATCTACAACACAATTCTTATACCTAAGACTCAGGGACCATTATGCAAGGGGGGCAAAAAGACTGTAAAAGCCAAAGAAACGGGAAAGTTTGCTGTGACATTGCGTCTCCTAGAAACATCAGAGAAGCTATACCCATGAAGTCTCATCAACATGGCTGTCTAAACAACATCTGAACAAAGACAATACCAATGGCCAAGCCCACGAGGCCCCAATCCTAGACAAAGAACTATAGGCAACTCAGGAGTGCTAAGGGTAAGAAAAATAGTCTTCCCCAGGAAAGAGACCCCCAAGTGATAATCCAATGCAAAATTTTCAGCGCCAAAATCATATACATGCAAGTAACGCTGTACAGACTAAGAATGTCATATTTATACAGTAGACATAGACTATATATATGATTATATATGATCTAAAAACAATTAAAGAAAAGGGGGATGTGAATTTGAAAGACAACAAGGTGAGGTACATGGGAGTGGTTGGTAGTATTAAAGGGAAGAAAGGTATGATGTAATTATAAATTCAAAAATAAATAATAAATGTAAAATATGCTAGGTAGGCTAGAATGGCAAATGTTTTTTTAAAAAGTTCCCATTGGAGTTCAGATCTCCAGCAGCCACATAAAATCAAGTATTGGTTTTCTTTTTTTAAATTTTGTTTTATGTGTATTAATGCTTTGCCAACACATGTACCTGGTGCCCACAGAAACTAGAAGACCCCCCTGAAATTTGAGTATACATGGTCATGAACCACCATGTGGGTACTAGGAACCAAACCTGGGTCCTCTGGAAGAGCAGCAAGTGTTCTTAACTGCTGAGACAATGTCCAGCACCCAAGCAGGGGTTTCTATTATAAATTCCAAGTGCCTCTCTTATATCTTTATTAGCATTATTTATTTGTAATAAACCTTAGGTGGGTATATTGAACTCAATGACTCTCTCAATGATTTGTGGCTAGTGGCTTCATCTCTCTGACTTGTTTGCAAAGGGAGCATATTAACAGCCATCTTTCATGTGAATAGAGAAGGTTAACTGAGATAGGTATACACAAATGCTTGGAACAAAAGCTGTCCAATGGTAGGAATATCAGTGTGAGTTTCCCTTACCTCTTAAGCTGTTAATCATTTATAAGTGATTACAAATTCATACTGTCTCTCAGAAAAGTCAATCTTCTTATAGAGTCTAAGGCTCTAGATTTGTTGAATCTAATGTGACTAAAGTTATAATTACACTAAGTGAAATTTAAAATTCATTCCTAAGACTAGGGAGATGGCTCAATGGATCTTAAAGGGTTTGATGCGCAAACATGGCAACCTCAGTTCGGATCTCCAGCACCCACATAACAAACAGGGCATGGCAGCATGCCTGTAATCTCAAGAATTAGGAGGCAGAGTTAGAAAGATGCTGGGAACCAGCAAGAAGACAACTGATGAGAGACTAGGTTCAGTTAAAGGGCCTGCCTCAAATATAAGGTGTAGAACAATAAAGGAAGACACTCTGTGTGCACATAGGGCCTCCACACACCCATGCACAAGTACTGTCACCTGCACACACACACATGTACATACACACACATTCATTTCCAGGCTGGGCATGACTGCACCTCCCAGCACTAAAGAGAGAAGCAAGCGGATCAGAAATTCAAGTTCAGCTACCTATGGAATTCAAGGGCAGGCTGGGCTAAAGGAGACCCTGTCTCAAAACAAAAAGTTCATTTCCTCAGTTGTATGAACTACATTTCAAGGGTTTGGTAGTCACATGTCACTAATGGCTGGTGTGCTGGCCAATACAGATGCACGACTTCCGTCGCCATAGAAAGGGCCACTGGACAATGCTACTCCATAGTAATAATAGTTCGACAGTGCCCAAGGTATTTTTCTTAACTGAAAACACCCCAACATGGAATGCCAACCCTCATTTGCTAATGTCTCTGTGCGCCCTCCTGTGGCTGGAGTTGGGATCTGGTCTGCCCATTCCACACTCTGTGGAACAAGACACTGTTTATAAAACAGAATCGCTTTGACATTTCAAATCTGATCATGGGAAAGAACGGTAGCAATGGCGTGGATGCAGATTGAACGCTCTGGCGACTACTAAGGAAAATCGGTTTGGTTGACCACAAAATCACATTATCCCTAAATCTCAGTACTTTCTGAACTACCTACATTTGTGAGAATGACACTCTCCGTTTAAACAAAGGATGGTACCACATGGCTGTTTAAAGTGTAGGATACCAGCGTCCCGCTAGCTCAGTCGCTGGAACATGAAACTTAAAACTGTAGCGAGAGAAGCAGGATTACAGGAAGAACATGGCAGGGGCTCTCTCTCAGTGGAACCTAGCAACAAACACACAGGAAGCTCACTCCGTGGGCCAATAGGAAGGTTAAACTGAAACTCCACCTCCCACTGGATAAAGGAGACGCCTGATTCTGGAGTGCCCGCCACCTGGCCTGTCCCATCGCTTCCTCTCACAGCTGGCATCTAAGCTCAGTTCTCCAGATATCTGAACCCAAAATTTATAACCCACTTCCTGACTCTTTGTGCAAGGCTGTTCTCATGCTTGCGCAATAAAACATGGAGGCCACTGGTGCTGGGCGGGGCTTCCTCAGGCACAGTTGGCTCCTGAAAGCTGCTGTTGCTGAGCAACGGCTCCACAGCAAGCTGGGAGTGGGAAGTTAGAGTATCTGGTGGGGCTCTTGCTACTCTGCCAAAGGTGCCAACTTCGCCAATGATCCTGCGGTGTTGGTGAGGGTGGGAGATGCCAGCCCTTTTAGTAAAGGTTATTTTTTTTCCTGAATGCAGTATCAATACACACAAACCTGAAAACAGAAATACAAATAAACACCACCCATAATCCCATCAGCCAAGGAGAATCACATAACTAATATACCTAAATATAAGACTGCATTACAGCAGGGCATAATGGCACACACCTTTAGTGCCAGCACTAGGGACGCAGAGACCAGCAGATTGCTGTGAGAGTTCAAAGCAAGCATAATTTTACATAGTGAGACCCTGTCTCAAAGAAAGAAAAAAAATACTGCATTACGTATAGTGCTATTCTAGCTCCACCTCCCAGAGCTAGTTTACTCAGCCTTTAAAAGACATGAAGCAATCAATGTACTTAGCTGAGAAGCAGCCACCCCCTGAGGACTGGACCCTTGGCCAGGTGCAGCTTCCAGACCTTTCCAGCCCCACCCCTAACCCCCAAGCAGGGCGTGCTCAGTACAACAGCTGGGTTGAACCAGACACAAAGCTGTCTCTTGCGTGCAGCATGTGTGTACTAGGCTCGGTACATTGTCCCTGTCCAGGAGAAAATGCCAAGTCATAGCCCTCCTATAGCAGCTGCAATCCATCAACTGGGGAGGGGGAAGGTCACAATGGATGGTTTTGTAAGCCAGGTACAAGCTGAACTGCTAACATTCCAGATTTATTTAAACTCACTGCATTCCAGGGAACAGATAATGTTGCTGTTCTTTCCCCCCACTCCCTTTTTTTTTTTTTTTTTTTTAAAAAAAAGCTTACTGAGCTATATAATTCACAGACTATACCATTCACCCATTTAAAATGTACAGATCGATGGCTTTTCATTTCTTGGGTTTATTTCGACTTTTAAAAGAGAGGTTATTCTTGTGTTTTTGTTTCCTGTAATGAACACAGTAAGTTTTAAAAAAAATAGAGGTCAGTTTTAAAGCCTAAAAAATGTACAAGTGATGAGCTTTTAGTGTTCACAATCTAATAGAAGAAATTCATTCACCTAAAAGAGATCAGACAAACCAGGTGTGGTAGCGCATGCCTGTAATTCCAGGATTCTGGAGGCAGGGGCAGAAGAACCAGGAGTTCAAATCCATCCTGGGCTACATAGGGAGGTCCATGTCAGTCGCAGTTGGGACAATACCATACAGGAGACTGGTTTAAAGCTCTGGCTGTTCTTCCAGAGGATCTGGGTTCGATTCCCTTTGGGTTTTTTTGTTTGTTTGTTTTTGTTTTTGTTTTTTGTTTTTTTTTTAGATACTTTATTTACATTTCAAATGTTTCCCCCTTTCCAGACCTCCCCTTTGGAACCTCCCTATTCCCTCCCCCCTCCCCCTGTCTCTATGGGGGTATTCTCCAACCCACCCACCCACCCACTCTCGTCTTCCCTCCGTGGCATTCTCCTATACTGGGGGATCTAACACCCTCGGGCCTCTGCTCCCCCTGATGGCTAACAAGACCCTCCTCTGCCGCATATGTGGCCAGCACCATGGGTCCCTCCATGTGTATTCTCTGGTTGGTGGATCAGTCTCCGGGAGTATGGGGGGGGGGTCATGCCAGTGGACACTGTTGCTCCCTCCATGGGACTGCCAACTCCCTCGGCTCCTTCAGTCCCTTCTCCAACTCCTCCATCTGGGACCTCACGCTCAGCCCAATGGTTGCTGTGAAGTGACTCTTGGGTATTCCGAACTTTTGGACTAATAATCTCTTATCAGTGAGTACATACCGTGTTCATTCTTTTGTGACTGCGTTTGTAACATCTACATTGCAGCTCATCTGTAACTTCAGGAGATCTTACGCCAACTTCAACCTCCTTGGGTACCAAGTATGGACATTGTACACAGCCATACATGCAGCCAAAACACATATTCACATAAAAAAAAAAAAAAAAAAAAAAACCTCTAACCAGGTGTGGTGGTACACCCCTTTAACTGAAGCACATGGGGAGCAAAGGTAGGCTGACCTCTGTGAGTTTACGGCCAGCCTATTTACATAGCAAGTTCCAGGACAGCCAATGCTACATACAGAGATCCTGTCTCGAAAAGCAAACCAACAACAAAAACTTGGTCCCACACAGTGTAACTGTATTTCCAGTTCTGGGGAGCAGAGACAGGCTGATCCACAGGGCTTGCGGGACAGCCAATCTAGCCAAAACTCAGTGCGCTCCAGATTCAGTGAGAGACCCTGTCTTGATAAATAAGATGAGACATCATAGAGGTACACAGTGTCACACAGTCTCTGGTCTCTGCACTTATCGCACAAAGATAAAATATAATTTTTAACATTTTACAAATTTATTTTTTTGTTTTCGAGACAGGGTTTCTCTGTGGAACATCTTTGACTGTCCTGGAACTCACTCTGTGGACCAGGCTGACCTTGAACTCAGAGATCCACCTACCTCTACCACCCAAGTCCTGGGATTAAAGGCGTGTGCCACCATAGCAGTTTGCAAACCTATACAGAAAAGAAAGGAAATTCAAAGGAACCTATTTTCTCCTCAAACCTAGGCAAGCACTATTTTGTGTCCCTATAGATTTGCCTACTCTGGCCATTTCAAATAAATGGAATATACAATACGTCCTTTTAATATCTGGCTATCTTAATTTACTATAATGCTTTCAAGCTTCATCCCTGTTGTTGTATGTATCAGTATTCCATTTCTTTTTAGTGCATAATATCCCCTACTATAGCTCTACTATACTTTAGTCATCAGTTGATAGGTGCTGGATTCTTTATATTTCTTACCTCTTATGAATTTGCTCCTATGAACATTCATGTACGACTCCTGTGTAAATTTGTTTTCATTTCTCTTTGGAGACTTCTGCCAGGAGTGAAATTGCAGAATTACTTGATAAAGCAAAATTTTGCTGCTTTTGTGTTTTTGAGCCAGTCTCTTATAGCTCAGGCTAGCCTCAAACTCCTTACATAGCTGAAGCTGGCCTTGAACTCCTGATCCTCCTGCCAGAATTAAAGGAGTGAAATGGCATACCTGGTTGGTATGCAGTGCTAGGGGACATGCCCAGGGCTTCAGGCAAACTCTACCAACTGGGGTACATCCCCACTCCATATTTTCACTTCATTTTAAAAATTAATTTCATATATATATATAGAGAGAGAGTACACTGTCGCTCTCTTCAGACACACAGAAGAGGGCATCAGATCTCATTACAGATGGTTGTGAGCCACCATGTGGTTGCTGGGAATTGAACTCAGGACCTTTGGAAGAGCAGTCAGTGCTCTTAACCACGGAGCCATCTCTCCAGTCCTGTTTTCACTTTGTTAATTGTATCATTCACAACACAAATGCTTTTAATTTTGATGAATTATGTTGTTTTTTAAAATCTCTTATGCTTTTGGTACTGTATCTAAGAAACTCAAGGTCATGACTTTTTTCCTAAACCTTTTTTTTTTCTGTTTTTGAGACATTGTTGTGTACAGTAGACTGACCTGAACTTACTACTAAGTGGACCAGGCTGGCCTCCCAACTTGCTGCGATTCAGCTTGCACCACCATGTCCAGTGCCTCCTAAAATTTACCCTGAGTGTTTCATGTAGGTTACCAGTGTGTTACATGTAGGTCCCTGATCTATTTTGCGTTAATTTTTGTGGTGTTGAGGATACAACTTTATGATGGTATTTGTTGAAGACTCGTCTCTCTCTCTCTCTCTCTCTCTCTCTCTCTCTCTCTCTCTCTCTCTAAATTATCTTAGCAGTCCTGTCAAAAGTCAACTGACCACAAATACACTGTCTTATATCCAAACTGTCACTTCTGTCCCATTAAGACATCCTCGTACTGTTCTGCTTGAGAGCCACAACTTTGTTGTTGGTCTTGATATAGGGGTATAAGCCCTCAAGCTTTGTTTAAGATGATTTTAGCTTTTCAAAGTCTTTTTGACTTTCCATATGAACCTGAGGATCTGCTTGTCACTTCCACCAAGATGGTAGTCTGGGTTCTGATCGGGATTTGATGGACTCTGTAGGTTACGGGTACTGTTTTTAGGGTGTGGGGTGTTGGTTTGGTTTGCTTGCTTATTATTTTTTTGTATTTCTTTTTTATTTTAAATCAGATGTACACATGGGGTTATGCACATGGATGTGGAGGGCAGTGCCTGCAGAGTCCAGAAAATGAGATCATATCTCCTGTAGTTGTAGTTACAGACAGTTGTGAGCCATTCAACATGGGTGCTGAGAACTGAACTCTGGTTGTCTTCAAGAGGAAAACCTAATATTAGCCATTGAGCAGCCCAACCCAATAATGGGTTTCATTATGACATTTTCACATGTGTACATAAAGCATGTTGATCCTATTCACTCCCCTTGCCTTCTCTTGCCCCTCTTCCACTCCCCCTGACCTACTTCCTCTTCCCGACCAGGCCCTCTTCTAACAGCCTTTTTTGGTGTTTTTACTGATGAGATTCAGCGGAGTTGCTTACAGGGTTATAGGTGAGGAGTCATTTACAGGAGTGTGGGCAACTTACCAACGGCTACATTGTTGAAGAAAATGTTCCCCCCTTAACTGTGTATCAATCCTCAGGGAGTAGGGGTCCCGATGAATCCCCCCGAGTCCACAACAGGGTGTTTCTCTAGTCTTTTCAGATTTAATCTGAAGGATCCCTGTATCACTGCAGAAGTCAAGCTGAATTCTCTCTCAGCCACTACCTTTCCCCAACCCCAACCGGATGACTCATAAAGTGCCTGTAGGTAGAAGGAAATTACAGGTCTTCATATTTGAGGACAGAGGTTGACAAAGTCTGTAAAAGGCCAGAGCAGTACATGTTCTTAATGCTGAGACAGCTCTCCAGCCTCTTGCTTGGTCTGTTCTTGAGGTAGCTCAGGTTGGCATAGGACTTGTAATCCTCCTGCCTCAGCTTCAAGAATGCTGGAATTACTAGCTTTGTCACCACATCTGGTTATTCATATCATTTAATAAGTGACTTTTTTTTTTCAGCTAAACATATTGTAAACAAGTTTCTATTTCAATAGCCACAAAGTCCACCATTTCTCTTATGTAAAATAATTCAACAATTGCAGGACACAAGATACTCTGGTTGCTTAGATACCAAGATGAATCCTGTATGTATCCCAGCTATAATAAAGAGCTTTCAGCTGGGTGTGGTGTTCCACATTTGTAATACCAGTGATTAGGTGTTTGAACCAGGAGGATCAAGAAGTCAAGAGCAGCCTGGGCTACATAATGAAATTCAGTCTCAAACAAACAAAGGTTGGGAATATTGCTTATTAAATGAACATTTTCCTTTTTCATAAAAGGCTTTGGGTTGGATTCCTAGTACTGCCAAAAAACACAACAAAGCAAAAAAAAAAAAAAAAAAAAAAAAAAAAAAAAACCAGCTTTCAAGGATGGCAAGGTCAAGGCCAACCTGAGAAAGCTGACAGATAAATAAAGCCGGACATATGCTTTTAATTCCAACACTCAAGCTGAAGAGGCAAACAGACCACCATGAGTTTGAGGCCTGCTTGGCTTACATAGTAAGCTCCAGGATAGCCAGGGCTGCATAGAAAATCTATGTCTCAAAAATAAATAAATCCACCTAAAATCAAACAAGCAAGAAAGTGATTTATAAAGAATGAAGTGAAACTTCCACATTGATATAACCACTCAGGAAAATGGTGGTTTCTTAGCCTTAACATCATTAATACTTAAGGACCATTTGTCATGAGGAGATGTCTTGAGTGTTGAAAGATAGTTAACATCCTTTTTCTCTATTCATTGACTACCAGTTGTTCCTCCACCGAAGTTATGTCAACCAAAAATGTTGCCAAACACTGTTAAATTGCCTCTAGTTGAGAACCACTGTGTGCTTGGTGCTTGTCAGGGTCTTAGGGTGGAAACCCTGACAGCATATTGAGAAATCCCCAACATTATATATTATCCAAGATGATAATATTGGTCCTAAGAATTAGCAAGTTGTAGATCCCCCAAATAAAGGTAGGTCACTCTGTTGGCCATAAATATATAGGGCTCCTTTCTCAATAACATTTGCAACATAACATCTGGAGGTATTCTCTCTGCACAAATACACAGTAAAGAGTTCCTAAAGGTCCCAGAGAGTACAGCCATATGGATTCTCAATACAAGTGAGGTTTAATAGGGTTAGGATTTTTCTTTTTATCCCAAGAATAACTTCGGAAGAGGCATCCAGTTAGGTCATTTACTTCATTTTTGACAATCTTGACACCAGGGGTCTATGGGTCCTTGTGGGAGTCACATATCTTTTGGGAGATATATGTACAGAGTGTCCTCCCATTGGAGTTAGAAGGCCCCATTGGAGCGGCAGGTGTATTTCTTGTAGATGAAATGTACTCAAGCTGCAAAAAAATACCACTTGGGCTAGTTGGTAAAGATCAACACCAAGGTTATGCATCCAAGTGTCTAATTGTTGGGTCCATGATGTCTCAGCAATTAATATTTGAGCACTCCAATCCCTGATTGGGGAGATTTTTCTTGCTTTTTGTTTTTTGAGTCATGGTCTTGAGTAGCACAGGCTAGCTTCTAAGTCACGATGTAGCTGAGGCCAGGCTTGAACAGGATCCTCTAAGCCGTGGGATTACAGGTATGCATCAGCACACCTGGCTCATGACTTATTTTTTGACTGATTTTTTACATAGTACTCAGTACCAGGGAAAAGAAAGAGAGCAAGATGGAGAGGGCCTGAGTAGGGAGAATGAGAATAAATGTATGTGCCGTTGTAGGCTACAGCCAAGGTTTAAAAGCCAGCGCTATAAGCAACCTAAATCTATGTACTTAACATTCAGTTCTATAATGGATGAAGTGACCAAGTCTTTTCTTTTCTTAAAATAGAGTAATTGATATAACCTAAGCAAGAGAGTCATGGTGGCCCATGTCTGCAATCCCAAACACTTGAAAAGCCGAGAAAGAAGGATCACTGAGTTCAAAGGCCATCTGGAGCTACAGAGTAGGGCCTTGACTCAAAAAATAAAATCACATACAGACAAATACATACTCTAATCAAAAAATACCTCCCCAAAAAGGCAAGACTATACAGTACGAAATAATATTTAATGTAAATTTAAGGTCAGGGCTCTACTTCAAATTGTCCTGACTCCTTAAGAATTAATACAGTGATTCTTGATGGCTCTGAATCCAACTTTTGTGTATCTCTTTCTTCATTCAGTTTCATTCATTGAAATTGTCACTGAACTTGTATGACATGTATACAACCCTGGGTTCAGTCCTCAGCATTCCCTAAAACCTAAATTATGATTACTGGCTATAAGGAAGCCAGGGCAGTCATTTATTTATAAGTATGCCTCCCTTAGCAGGAAGTTAACATAGCCCAATGTATATAATGATGACACTCTTGATTGTCTTTATTTCATGTCAGAAAAATATAATTTTACATTACTATATAATCTTTTTGTTATTTGATTGAAACAAAGTCTTATTACATATCCTAAGCTTTTTTTTTTTTTTTTTGGCAATGTCTCACTATATAGATCTGACTACTCTGAAACTCAGAGATCTGCTTGCCTCCGCCTTCTGGGTGCTGAGATCAAAGTGGTGTTACCACCATAGCTTGGGGATGCCTGGCTTTTTATGTGAGTCTGTATGTTCACATAAGACTTAACTACTAAGATATTTGGCTATTAGACATGGTTAATAGAGGATTTCACTGAAATTATAATTTAGAATATTTACTTTGACTTGCAATCATACTTTTTTCTAGATCACTGAAGCCAAAATTAAGGAAGAATACACAAAATGACTTTCAAACTAAAGTCATATAAACAGAAAACATCCGATACACATAAGAAGTTTTTCCTCAAGGTTTTAAAAAATATTTTCAAAAATACTTTTACATTTATTTATTTAGTGTGCGTGTGTACACGCGCACATGCACACACACACACACATGCACGCGTGCGTACATGTGCACATGTGTGCCCATGTGTCCCACAGTGTGTGTGCAAAGGACAGAGGACAATTTGCAGCAGTTGGTTTGCTCCCTCTACCATGTTAATCCTGGGAATCACAGTCAGGTCTTCAGGCTTGGTAGCAAGCGCCTTTTCTCACTGAGCCATCTCATCAGCTCAGGCCCAAAGCTGAATAGCTCCCCTAAGTGCCAGAAGGTGCTATGTAGGCTGCTGGGGAAGAAAAGACATGCATAGTATGACAGTATGACACAGCAATGACTCCTGATTGTTACAATGCTGGCCTGCCAGGCAAGCTGTGCTCACTGGTGAACTAGTGGCTATGAATGTTCTGAGTGTAACCAACTACCTGCTGATTGGATTTGAGGCCGCTCCACAGGAGGAAATGTATGCCTGGTATTGTAAACCTGGTTGGAAACTCAGTTTGGGAGATCATGGGCCCTGGGGGAACCTACTACTGTTGTTTCACTAAATAGACGTGTCAGATTGCCTTCTAAATCTTTGTACCTAAGTGACTGTTACGGGCTCAGCCCTAAATGGGGCATTTCCATCAACCTCTCCTTCCCAAAAGGCTCTGGAAACACTGTAGAAGGGGCAGAAAGAGTGTAAGAGCTGCAGTATAGGTGATATGCTGCCGTCTGGACTAAGCATGGTTATTGTACTCATGAACTCACTGTAAGATCAAGTCATCAGAACCAGCTAACGGTCTAGCAGACAGCACTAGCTATGACAGTGGGGGGAGAAATGTTGGAGTGTGTATGGGAAGTAAAGGGGGTGGGGTGGGGTAGAGATGAGCATGTTGTATTGGATACATGTATCCATAAAAATATTTTTAACTAAATAGTTAATAAAAAAGATTACCTGAAGAAATACTGGTTGTTAGCATTCTGTCTAAACTCCACCCCACAGTTCCCTAGCAACAGCCAGTTATGCTCCTCCCCACAGTTACCTGGCAACAGCCAGGTGGGCCTGGCCCACTATAAAAGGGGCTGCTTGCCCCCTCCTCTCTCTCTCCTCTCTCTTGTCCTCTTGCCTTCCCCCTGAGGGACCAGCCACACGATGGTATAGAACAGAGTTTATTCAGGGAATGGGGAGGGGAGTTAAAAGGGTAGGAGAGGCAGAGAAAGGCAGAGAGAGAGAGAGGGAGGGGGCAAGCAGCCCCTTTTATAGTAGGTTAGGCCTACCTGGCTGTTGCCGGGTAACTGTGGGGTGGAGCTTAGACAGAATGCTAACACTGGTACCCAAAGAATATGCCACTAGCCTCACGTTATAGATAGGAGAAACTGAGGCTAAGGGGTTAAACCATTCCCCCAAGTGAAGAGCTGGATTAGCACCCGGATTCTTACTTTATAAAGCGGTTCCCATGTTGGGGCAGGTAATATTAATCTTGGGAATCTTCCCAAGAAAGCATTGAGAGAGAGAGAGGTTTCTGGGGGACTATGATGAGAATGTTTATAGCCTACCCTTGCCAACTGCCAACTAGTCTGCTTTGCTCTACGACATTAGCATTTGTGGGTCTGGATGAATCAAATGTGCCCTCTTACTACCAGTTATGGCACTTTAATCCCAGCACTCGAGAGAGGAAGAGGCCAGCCTGGTCTACATACTGAGTTCCAGGTCAACCAGGGCTACATGGTGAGACCTTGTCTTAAAAAACCCAACCAAACAAAAAAAGAAAACAACAACGCGCTGCCTATGAGACCCCCATCCCCCCATCCCCCCTTCTCGTGGTGCCAGGGATTAACCTGCGGCGCGGCGCCGCAGCAGCACTCTTTGCTGGCGCATAACTGGGGCCGCCTGCCCTTCGAGGGCGACCCTTTTAACCACTAGCTACAGGCTAAGAAGAAGAAAAAGCCCACCACCACCACCAACAACAACAACAACAGCAACAAACAGCTTTATCGTGCTATGTTCCATCTTTAGTGAACTAAATGTTAGATTTTCTCCCAGCATCACACATCTGCCAGGCCATGCTTTGGCTACTCAAGACCCACAGTTCTTTCAACACTCCCCAGTAAATCCACATTGCTGGGATGCCACAGTTCAGAAGAGGGCCTTGCTTCCCTTTCTTGCCTCTACAGCCCGGTCTTTGTTACCCCCATTCCAGGAAGCCTGGCATCTATTAGTGCTGCAAATCACAGAGGATACTTCCCAGAACTCACTTGCCCTCTGAGCTCCAGAGTCTCTTTTCCCTTTGAGGGACAAGATGGATGGGAACACTATTATATTTTCTATTATAAAGACACATCTGTACTCCATATTGTAGAAAAGAATCAGCCCGTACATGTTATTCCTTAGCTTAGCAGTAAACACTGTTAATGGTTTGTTTGTTCTGTGCTATCTCTCTCCCAGCTCAGCAAGCCTGATACCAGTAGAAACTATAGTTTCAAGAGCCCAAGGGGAGAGTACAAGGGTTGATAACAGAAAAGGCACAGGCATCACAAGTTTCAGCTACGTGACTGACCACCTAAGCAGAGGGACAAAACAGAGCTGGAGAATGATTGATTGCCTGTCCCTGCTCCCCACCCCCTTCCTCCCCGTATAAGATAGGTGATAAGATAGTAGACAGATTCTCGGGAGGTTAAGTCACTGTCTTCTTAGGTTGCCAAATCTCTGAATAAAACGCAGTTTTGAAAATTCAAAGAAAAGTTAGCTGAAGCTGGGAGTGGTGATGCCTGCCTTTAATCTCAGGACTTGGGAGCCAAAGGCAGGAGGGTCTCTGTGAGTTTGACCCCAGCCTGGTCTACAAAGCTAGTTCCAGGATAGCCTTCATAAAGAACATTATCAGAGAGGTTTGACTGAGGTAGGAAGACGCATCCTCAATGTGAATAATACCATGGCAGTAACATGAGCGGAGGTCTTAGACTGAATTAAAGGGGTGGGAGGATCACTCAGTACCAGCATTCCCCTGGTCTGTGGAGTTGTGAGCAAGAAGCCTCATGCTCTAGCCTCCATAGCTCAGAGCCTTTCTGTTGCTAAATGCTTCCCACCATGATAGACTGTACCAAACTATGAATACAATAAATCCTTTCTCCCTTAAAAAAAAAAAACATTCATAAAAGAAATGTTTCTTAATCTTTTCTGTGAGCCCATCGTCAGTGCCAGAACTGCCATAGCCAAGTGATAGCAGCTCAGCTGATCTACAATGCAATAATTGAAGGCCACAAGGCAAGGAGAAACATAACAAAGGGAAAGCTTTAAGAGATACAGATTGAAAAAAAATTAAATGACTCAGTTGAGAGAGAAGCCCAGTGGTAAAGTACTTGCCTACTATGCACAAGGACCCAGCGCAAGTGTGCACACGTTCACACACGCACACTAAATTCAGCCAGGTATAGTGGGTCTTGCCTGTAATTCTAGTACTCAGAGGACTGAGATGGGAGTTCAAAGCCAACCTGAAATCAGGTTCAAGTACCCACTTCAGAGATGAAAAAATTAAGACCTGGAAAGATTAAGACACTTTTAATCGTCTTTAATGAGATAGACGTTTTATTTTATTTATATGAGTATACTGTAGCTGTCTTCAGACACACCAGAAGAGGGCATCAGATCCCATTACAGATGGTTATGAGCCACCATGTGGTTGCTGGGAATTGAACTCAGGACCTCTGGAAAAGCAGTCAGTGCTCTTAACCACTGAGCCATCTCTCCAGCCCTTGTTGTTGTTTTTCAAGACAGGGTTTCTCTGTGTAGCCCTGGCTGTCCTGGAACTCACTTTGTATACAAGGCTGGCCTTGAAATCTGCCTGCCTCTGCCTGCAAAGAGCTGAGGTGAAAGGCATGCACCATCACCACCTGGCTTGTAATTTTTTAAATAGGTATGTAGGGCTGGGAGTAAGGCTCTTGGCAAGAAAACATAAGGGCCTGAGTTTGGACTCCTAGAACTCAGGAAACACCCTTAGTCTCGGCACTCCTGGGAGATGGGAATGGGGAAAAGATAATCGCCTAAGCTGGAGAGCCTAGGCTAGCCTAGCATGTACAGTGGGAAAACAAAACAAAATTATAAAGTGTACTTATCTGATTCAGATTTAATAGGCAAGCATTCTACCAACCAAGCCACATCTCCAGCACAGTTTTCTCCTAGTTCTTGCTGAGTAGCATACATGGTGTGCATTGTGTCACATTTAGTTTAACTATTCACCAGTTCAACGGTAAGCTGATTTCAATTTGGGGCTATTATAAATAAAGTTATTGTGAACATTCATAGATATACTTTTCTTTGATTTTTTTTTCACTTTTTTTAATTGAGTGTGTATGCTGACATGTGTGTGTCATGATATATGTGTAGAAGTCAGAGGAAAGCTTTCAAAGTTGGATTTCTGCTTCTACCATGGATTCCAGAGATTGAAATCAGGTCATAAAACAAGTTGTCTCACAGACCCTATAAAGACATTTTTCATCCAATGTTTTGTTTTGTCACAGATATAATAAGTTCCCCCTTGTAAAAGAAACAACCAGCCTGGGCATAGGGCACACACCTTTAATCCCAGCACTTGGGAGGCAGAGGAAGATGAAGCTCTGTAAATTGGAGGCTGGCTAGCTTGATCTGGTCTACGAAGTTCCAGGATAGCCTAGGCTACATAGAGAGACCCTGTCTCAAAAAGAAGGGGAAGAGGAGGAAGAAAGAAAGAAAGAAAGAAAGAAAGAAAGAAAGAAAGAAAGATGGAAAGAAGGAAGAGCGGAGGGAAGAAATAAACAAATTTACTTACTTACTTACTTACTTACTTACTTTTCAGGACTGGAGAGATGGCTCAGTGGTTAAAACCCTGGCTGCTCTTCCAAAGGACCTGGGTTCGATTACCATGAATCCACATTGCAACTATTACCTTCTGTAGTTCTCGTTCCAAGGGATCTGAGACCCTCCTTTAGCCTCCAAGGACACCAGGCATGCACATAGAACACAGAGATTCATGTGGGCAAAACCTACCTACATACACACACACACACACACACACACACACACACACACACATATAATTTTTTAAAAATCACAACAAAAATTAACCTTGTATTGATTAATCTTAGCATTTTTAGTAATTTTCCAAAGAAAATCTGTTAGTTTGGTAGATTTACACATACTTTTTTCCAATGATCATAATGAATTTCTCTAATTTTTCTTCCAACAGCTCCATTTTGTCCCTGGGAATCAAACCTAGAACCTGTTCAAACTAGACAGTTGTAGCTACTAAGTTACATCCCCAGAACTTTTCTAACATCTTTTGAAAGCAATTTTCAACAGGAATTTGTAAACGACCTTACAATTACAGACCTTTTGATGACTATGATAGCTTTACATCAATGCCAATTTCCTCTTTGAAATAAACAGAACAATCTTGCTGAACCTCCTGCACCTCATATGTATGCATGAAGAGACAATTTTCCCAGCTGATATGTCCATACCATTATTAAATGCTAGAAAATGTACACGTTCCAAATTTGTACCCTTAGGTCTTTAAGCATAGTACAATGATAGCATAATTTATATCCAGCTAGGGTTACATTGAAATTTTCCAATTAGCTGGAGGGTTGTATTTTCAAAAAATATTAGTGATACTTCTAAAAATGAGGTGAGCTTTTCTGTTGTTTTTTGCCTCTCTCCTGTCAGCTCACAGACAACCATTTTTTATTTCATTAAGAGATATTGGTGCTATGAATTGCTTTCTCCAAATTCCCATGCAGACTGTCCTCTCATTAGGTGCCATTAACACAAGGTTTGTTGGGATATTGGACAGAAAGAAAAAGCACTTCTATTTGCCAGGTACCCAAACCCCTTCAGCAATTAAGAAAATGCTCTATAGGCTTGCCTGCAGGCTGATCTTATGGAGACATTTTCTCATTTGAGGCCCCCTCCTTTCCAAGGACTCTAGCTTCTGTCAAGTTGACAAAAAACAAGCAAGCACAACCACCATGCCTAGCTGCAACTTTTGCCCCATATCTTATCTATATCTAACTAGCAGGGTCACGATCCTTATTCGGGATGGTATGTGCTTGAATTCAGAAATGGACAGGTCTAGGCAAACACTGGATTTCTTTTCATCAATAAGCAAGAAATGGAGACTCAGGCTAACTTCAGGAAAAGGAGAAATCTCTGGAAGAAGGTGGGCAGCTCACAGAATTGCTGATCTGGAAAGGGTGGGAAACAGCCATTCCAGAGACCTAGAAAGAGGGTCCCCCGGCCTGGAGGGCCCTTCTTTTCACATCCATCAAACATACATTTCAGGAAGGGTGGGACCTACTGGGGTCAGATGCCTACACCTTGGCTGGTGGAGAGCTGAGCATCCTGATAGACAAGTCCTTTTACACTGTAACTGCTTCTAAAAGAGTAGTCCACCTAAAAGAAATATATCATGGAGGAAGAACTGGACGATGGCTGGTAACCATAAGCTTTCCCTTCAGTGAACTTCAGTTGTAAATAAGAATGCCTTTATGTTGAGGACGTAGCTCAGTAATAGAATACTTGCCTGCCATGTGTAAGGCTGGGTTCAGTTCCCAGCGCTGGGAAAAAAAAGAATGTGCTGTATACAATCTGCTTCTGTTAGAAAGTTCAGAGTCATGCTTTAAAATATTCTATGGTTGAATGGGAGAAATAACTGCAGTAATCTAAATGGCACAGAAAATCTACTAAACAATTTATTCTGAATTTCAAAATTGCAAAAAATATAGATTTTTTAATGTTTTCATCACAAAAAATGGTAGGTATCTGATGCAACAGATTTGTTAATTGGTTTGATTTAATAATTCAATAACATAAATGTATCAAAACATCACATTATACCCCATAAATATACACAATTGTCATCTGTCAATTAAAATTAAAAGGGAAATAAAGTTTTATCTGGGACTGGTGGTTCAGGCCTGTAATCCCAGCAACATTCAGGAGGTCAAGGCAGGAGAATCACAGACTCAAAGGCCACCCTGGGCTATAGTGAGACCTTGTCTGAATGAATGAATGAATGAATGAATAAAGATGGGGCTAGATATGGTAGTACATGGCTATGACATCACACTAGGAGATAAGGTTGGAAGAGTGCCAAAAGTCTGAGGCTAGCCTGGTCTATATGAGTGGCGGGCTAGCCAGGGCCACACAGCAAGCCCTATCTCAAAAATAAAATAAACCCAAACCATTTCTCATGTGATGCCTTCTTATCATTGCTTACTGGATGGGACAAACTCAGAAGGATTTTCTTATTCATTATTTTTCATTTGACAAATATTTATTTACTACGCCCCAATGATTCTAAGTGTAAGACCCAGTAATTGCCATCTAGGTCATTTCCTTTATTTGCTGTCACCAATGAACCAGTGTGAAGCTCTGGGTTGTTTAACATTAACAGCTAGCACAAAGGGATAAGCTGGCCTTTTAGAACCCACAAGGAAGCCCCACAAGTTAAATATTAATGCATGTGTGCATAGAAAACAATTACTTTAACTAAGAACATAACAGTAAATGAAAGAGTATAAAGTTCAAACAAGCACAATGTATTTTCAATCATAATCATTTTCCTTCAACTCTTTTGCATAATCACATTAAACAATATTGAAGATAATTACTTGGAATTCTGTCTTCTCATTTGTATTACTTCTCTGCCATTCCCTTCTACAGTTTTCAAAAGAGCATGGCATTTTTTTTCTGCTTTCAGAAGCACAATGTGCCCACTGGAGGAAATTTGAAAATAGGTCAATATATATGAAGGCTAAAATCATCATCATCCTGGGCTACAAATGTAGCTCAGTGATAGAGTTCTTACCTAGCATGTGTGGGACTCTGAGTTCAATTCCTAGTACTGTAAAAACAAAAAAATCAAAAAAACCCAACAACCAACAATAACAAAACAAACAAAAATAACCTTCATCTGAGAATGAAGAGACTTCATATATTAATTAGTTTTTATTTGCTCCCAAGGATTTGGATAAAAACTGAGTTTGGAGGGCTCTTCTTGCTTGTTTGTTCCAAGGCACGGTTTCTCTATGTAGCCCTGGCTATCCAGAAATTCACTATGTAGCCTAGGCTGGCCTGGAATTCACAGAGCTCTCCCTGCCTTTCCTTTCAAAGTTCTGGGAGCTAAAGGTGTGCATCGCTACGCTCAGCTTGAGAACTGTTTCTTTCTTCTTCTTTTTTTAATAAATCCCTCTTCTTAAAGTTTAAATTTTTTAATGTGTGTATTAGTCAGTGTTCTCTAGAGTCACAGAATTTATGGATAGTCTCTATATATTAAGGGAATTTGTTATAATGACACAGTCTGTACTCTAACTCCCCAACAATGGGCAGCTGTGAATGGGAAGTCCAAGAATCTAGTAGTTGCTTAGTCTCACAAGGCTAGTTGTTTCAGCTGGTATTCTGTAGAAGATATGCCAGCAAGTAAATGCAAGCAGGCAAAGAAGAGCGAATCTTCCTTCTTCCAATGTCCTTATGTAGGTCTACAACAGAAGATACGGCCCAGATTAAAAGTGTGTACCACCATGCCTGGATCTGGGACTTACTTTGTCCCAGGCTGATCTTGAACTCAGAGATCTCCTTGCTTCAGTTTCCTGGGATTAAAGGCATGTACTACTTTGCCTGGCCCTAAGCTTTTCACGGCCACTATGCCTCAAGATCTCCATGCCAAGATCCAGCTCAGAATCGTGTCTTCCAGCCTCAAGATCTGGATCACAGGTGAGACCTCCAATTCTGGATTGTAGTTCATTCCAGATATAGTCTAATTGACAACCAGGAATAGCCATTACAGTGTGCATGGGTGTTTTGCCTACATGTATTTGTATGTTCAGCACAAGCATGTCTGGCATTTTTTGGAGGCCAGATTCCCTGGAGCTGGAGCTACAGACAGTTGTGAGCCATACCATACTAGCGCTGGGAATCAAACCTGGGTCCTCTGAAAGAACAGCTTAACCATTGAGCTTTTCAACCTAATGAAAACAATTTAGCTTGAATCAAAATAGGTGTTCTTTAATGCTGTTCTTTTGTTTTTGTGATTCATAGACTTTTCAGCAAAGGAGCTGTGCTTATTTGTTGTTGCCTATTGTTCCTCAGAGCTGGGCATGCAACCCTGAGGTTTCACATGCTAAGTAATTGCTCCCCTGCAGGGTTACAGCCCCAGAAAAACAAACAATAACGAACAGAACAAAGAGTGAGATCTCAGGATTTCCTTTTCTTCCTCATCTCAAATTCCTACAGCAAAGTTTGGCACACAGTAGGGATTCCAAAGTAATTTCTGCATGCCTAATAATTGTGCCCTCAGCTAGTGAGACAGTGTTGTTGATAAACGTAAAATCACTCTGAAACTATTTTCTGCTATTATTGCTCTCTCGTTTCCAGTAAGCACTAACATACATTTCATTCTAACATACATGTTATCTTGATGTAAGACTGATTAAATTCAAATTGCAAGTCCTACCCTCAAGAACTATTATTGTAACTATAGCAAACCAAAAACACCCCCCCCCCCCCAAAAAAATCCTTATGCTCGATCTGCTTCATCTTCTTCATCTGGTGAGCTCTCATCCAGGAGCTAGGGTTTATAACAGAACCAAGTTCTCAAATTTATGGTCCTGTGTAGAGCACAAACACGAGCCAACATTTGTCAGGTGGTGAGAAAAAACAAAGGGCTAAACTGGATAGAAAACAATTCCCTGCGGAGACACATTGGGCTTTGTTGCTGTTTTATAAAGGGTAATTAGGGACAGTGAAAAAGGTTCAAAACCTACAAACTTCAAGTTCTGACTCAATGGCTCAACACAGTGGCTGAATCAATGTAGAAGGTGAGCTGCCTTTTAAAAAATGAAATAAAATACCAGAGTACATATCACAATATCGAAGCTCAGCACTTGTTTCCTGTCATTTGTTTCGGTTTATATACACATGGACCAGTCTACAAAATTTACTGTCAGTCAAGCTTGAAGAAAATGGGGGTGAATGCTGTGGCAACTTTGAGTACTGAGGACTGGTACCTAAACACACATATGCACTCATGCACACACATGCACACAGAGGCCAGAGGACCGTTGGTGTCTTTCTCTACTGCTCTCCACTTTTTTTTTTTTTTTTTAAGGGCAGGGACTCTCACCGAACTGAAGCTTGCTGCTTCAGCTAGGCTGGCTTGCTGGCTAGGGAGCTCCCAGGATTTATCTGTCACTGCAGTCCCCCACCCCGCAGCATTGTTGTGACAGAGCAAGTGAAGACACGTCCAGCTGAGTGCTGGGGACTGAAACTCAAAGTCCTCTTGCACAGCAAACACTGTTATCCACTAAGGCATCTTCGAAGATCCATAAACAGGACCTTTCTTAGTTAAGATAACCCATGGCTCATGCATGAAACTAGTTGTACTTTCTTCCCACTAGGACTTAACCATACACAGGAAAAACAAGGAAATAACCACAGAAAAAGTGCCAAGGAAGACCAAGAGCTTGGGGAGACAGTTAAACAACTCAAAAGAGAAGACTGGTGTTAGAATTTTATGTAAAAGCACATAAAAATAGATTAGTATCAGCCGGACAGTGGTGGCGCACGCCTTTAATCCCAGCACTTGGGAGGCAGAGGCAGGCAGATTTCTGAGTTCGAGGCCAGCCTGGTCTACAGAGTGAGTTCCAGGACAGTCAGGGCTATACAGAGAAACCCTGTTTCGAAAAATTGAAAAACCAAAAAAAAAAAAAAAAAAAAAAAAGTTCAAGCAGGAAGTGGTGATGCACGCTTGTAATTGCAGCATTTGGGAGACAGAAACAGTGGATTTAGGAGTTCAAGGCTAGCCTTAGCTACAAAGTAAGTTTGTGGACAACCTGTCATAAAAAAACCAAAATAACAAAAAACAGGCCAAAAAAAAAAAAAACCCAAACTATAAAGTTAATGAAACATGGTTTATACGAACCTTTCAGATTAAGTGTACAATAGCATGTGAATAATCTCAAAATTCCTGAAATGTCTGCTGCTCCAAGCTTCTTGCTTGTCATGTGCAAGGCCCTAGATTAGATATCCAGGACTGACACACTCTCTCTCTCTCTCTCTCTCTCTCTCTCTCTCTCTCTCACACACACACACACACACACACTCCCCCACCCCCGTTTGTACACAGCTTAAACTAAATTCATACTGTCTGGGAAGATTTACTTGTTTTTTGAGACAAGGTCCCTAGGCACTCCAGGCTGGCTTTTGAACAATGATCCTCTTACCTCCAGCTTCCATGTACTGGGATTACAGGCATGTACCACCACACCAGGCTCGCTCAGTCCTTTAAACGCTTATTTTGGAAATCATAGCTACCCATCAAGACGAGCAAATTATATTAGAGACAGGAAATCACCTCTCAAGTCTTCTCTGAGTACACATAGTTCCCACTGAAGCAGAGCCTGTAGGACACAATTATTATAGAACAAGGTAGACAAGCTACAGTCCTTTAAATATCGCTCACCAATTGGCTTTTGCATGGCCCTGAAGTGGAGAATGATTTTTCCATTTCTAAGTGATTGGAAAAAAATGAGAATGTTTTGTGACCTGTGAAAAGTACACCAGGTTCAAATTTCAGTGTCTATCGTTTTACTGGAAGATGGCCAGGTTTATCCATATTTTCTATGGTTGTTGTACTACAACACGGAGGGCTGCCAGGCCCATCTCAAAGAAAATGCTTGACCACCAGCGTTCTAGAACACGGAGGACCCATGCTACAACACCCTTCTAACCTCCCCCTCCCGCCTCCAGCCACCCCATTCAGCCTTAGTCACCAGCAAGATTCTTGGAGCTGACATGGAGGGAGGGCGTTATAATAATGAATTGTACCACATGGGAAAACAGAGACGCAAGACAGTAAATTTCTATATAAGGGAATATGACTGTTTCTGTCACATACTAGAGTAACGTCTGAGTTTGTTTCCCGATCAGAAAAGAGGGCATCAGCGCGGCCTCTGCATGGTTGCGTTTAAGCATGAAGACTCTTGGAAAGCTATCAAGGGAACAAATGTTCTGGGGGTGTTTTTGCAAGGAGAGCCTCTGAGTTTAGACGTAGACTGTGGTTCCCTTTAAGTGTAGGCGCCTGGACCCCTCTGCTCTGGCCCTCATTTTCTCCCTGGGATCAAGTGGCTCTCTTTTTCTTCACCCCCCCCCCCAGGCTAAAA
Source organism: Rhynchomys soricoides (assembly GCA_019843965.1). Lineage (NCBI taxonomy): Eukaryota > Metazoa > Chordata > Mammalia > Rodentia > Muridae > Rhynchomys > Rhynchomys soricoides. The sequence goes on along the minus strand of JADRCH010007459.1, from coordinate 335,407 downwards.
ACCATCAGAGAAAAGCAGAGCTCATGTACGCAGGCCTAGATTAGCCCAGCCCAGCTCTCTCCAGTTCACCAGCCAGTTGCCGGGTCAATATGGGACCCCCTCAGGTGACAAGAATGACTCAGCAGGGGCCTAGGCAGGAACTGAGATAGGGAAGCACAGGCAGGCACAAAATCCCCTGCTGCAGCAGGAAGCTAACAAATCAGTACGTTAAGGACGCGAATAGGTGAACAAACAAAAATTAATTTAAGTCAACTTTAGGCCATGGGCGGATTGAAGGCCTGCGCCATCGCAGGCCTTAAATAAAGGCCTGCCCAGCTTCTGACGAGAAAAAAAAAAAAAACAAAAAACCAACGCCCAAAGTCTCTCCTAAAGATCCCTTTCGCTTAGGACAAATGTCACCACGGCTAGACTTGGCCCTCAAAACGATGGGATGGGAGCCTTTGAGGGGTGCAGAAAACTGCGTGTTCGTGATTATCTGGGGGACTTTGAGGGCACTGTAATCTCTCGAGAACAGGAAACCATTTTCCTCGCTAGCTCTGAGATTTTGCTTTGCTAAGGCGGCAGCAGCTTCCCTGCCCCCCTCGCACCCCCCGCCGCCGCTGCTGCTTTAAGCAACCACGCCCCGCGGGCCCCAGGCTTCTTGGCCCTGGGGCTCGCAGCCCCCGCGCAGCCTGCACACCGCGCTCTCATCCGCCCCACCCCCGCGCGGGCCCACCCGCCCCCGCGGCCAGCCTGGGGAGCGCCGAGTGACGCCTTGCGCCTGCGCCTCACGAACTTCCTGCCGCGGAACGCCCCACCCACTCCCGAGATGCCCGCCTCCGAAGAGCGCGTAAGACCCTCCCGTTGCACGCTATTGGTCGAGGCAACCGAGCCGTTGGCTCCCAGGCCCGCCTTTTCTCCGCCTCTCCAGTTTCCCAGGGCGGATGCGCCTGCGCTCAGCAGCCTGGGCGGGCTGAGAGGCGCGGGTTGAAAAGTCTCGTTCCAAGTTTGGCGAGAGGGAGAGAGAGGAGAGCGTCTCAAACCTCGCTACCCGCAAGCGGGGAGGAGGCAGAAGAGAAGATCGCGGCGTCTGGGGAGCACCCGGATCGCCAGACCGAGCTTAGGCTTTTCGAGCTAGGAGTGCGTGACGTGCCTGGGAAAGGCAGGAGCGCCTGCGATCGGGCTGCTCTTGACTAGCGAGAGAAGTCTGAGGCGGCAAAGGGGGGCGAACGACCCGACGCAAGATGGCGAGTAAAGAGAGTAAGGAGGCCCTGCGGGGCGGCGCGCGCCGGGGCTACAGGGGGCGGCGGGCGCGCGCCGGGTCTACGGGGGGGGGGCGCGCGAGGCCGCGGCACGCGCCGACGAAAGGCGCGAATTGGCGTGAGGAGCAGGGGGCGGGGCTGGGCGCGAGGCTAGCCGCGCGCCTGGAGGGGGCCTGCGCGGGACAGGGCCTGTTCGCCGAGGGCTGTGAGCACTTCCGGAGCCAGGCGCGGGGCCGAGGGGTAGGCCCTCTCCCCCATCCCTCCCAACCCCCCCCCTCCCGCGGCCTAGCTCCCTCTGACGCCCTTGGCCCGGGGGCGCAGGCAGTAGCAGCGGAGAAAAGTAAGCGCAGCGGATTCTTCCATGCGCGTGTTCATCGTCCGTCTCGGGGTCGCGGCCCTTGTCCGTGTTGGGAGAGGGGGTGGGGAGGATCTGGAGCCCGTCGGACTATGGCTGCCAATGTTGGCGTGGTGGGAGCTGGGGCCTTCGCTGAGGTGGGGGTGGAGGAAACAGGCCTATGGGCTGCAGCTACACGTGGATTTTGTCTGTTCGAATGGGTCGTGGCGCCCGTTTGCAATACAGGTCATCTTAGAACAGGTGCGAACAGCTATAAAAAGGCCGAAAATCTCGATGTTAGTGCAATTAATGACCCAATTCTGTAGGCGCAGGAGATCGTAGTCTTGAAAGTGGAGGTGCAAACGCTTCCTGATGTTAGTCTTCTCCTCACTTTGTGGGAGAGCTGTTCGTGTGCGCATAATAGGTAAAAGGAAAGAATAGATAAGGTGTGGCCGTTTCGAGGTGACCTCCAGTATCCGTGTCCATGCTTTGATTCCGATCCTTCTCAGCCACTTAATTGTGGGCTTTCTCCAAATTTCAGTGTTTGAAGATACTGTGGAGGAGCGTGTCATCAACGAAGAATATAAAATCTGGAAGAAGAATACACCGTTTCTGTATGACCTGGTTATGACCCATGCTCTTCAGTGGCCCAGTCTTACCGTTCAGTGGCTTCCTGAAGTGACTAAGTAAGGGTTTCTGGCAACTTTTATTTTATGTAGACTTAAGTACCGTTTAAATTTCTAGGTATTGTTGATGACGATGTTATTTTACACACAGAACATAAATGTGTAATTGGTTAGGCCGAGGTGGGGCGGCATTAAAACTTAAGATGGTTTCTATTATAGAGGTGTGTTGAGAGGAGAGAATATTGTGATACTAATGGTGTGTATAGCAAATGCTGAACATTTTGCCGTTTCATGAACTGTATTAGACCAGCATCTTTGGGCTCCAGATCAATGCATTATTTTCAAACTTAGTAGGAAAGATTACATATGTAACAAATTAAAAGCTATTATGGCTTGATGCATTTTTGGTAACCGAATACAATGTGAATACACCTAAACATATATTTAGTTATTATTACTAGCAAAAGGAAAAGGAATTTGGTAATAGTTAACCAAAGATAAAGAGTCGTTTGCTTCCAGTATAGAATTCAGGTTGAGATTCTTAAGTGATTTTCTTGAATATTTGTAAAATTTGGCATAATTGCTGATATTTACAGAACACTTAGGATATTAGGACCTGACACATCTGAAGAGTTTTAAGCCTCATAACAGAACTGCAATTGTAGTTCAGAGATTTATCAGTGAGGAAAAGGGCTGAGAATTTTAAGCACTCTGCTCAGGTGCACACTACTGGTGATCTCATAGCTTACAAACTAGGGCTCAACCAACCCAAACCGGTTGGCTCCAGAATCAAGGCACCTCCTTCATTAGACTACCTTCATCTAGGCATTCACCTTTTCTATAGGAATATGGGCACATACCTTAAAAGTATGTTGAATTTTTGTATTGTGAGCCTACAATTAGGATTAAATAAAACTAAGATACAAGGAATATTTTTGTGACCAGTGGTAAAAGGAAGCCAGTTTTAAGCAAAATCACTTGTAAGGGCTAGATTCCATATATGAAATTTCCAGACATGGACTTTCTGTCTCAAAAATCTCATGTATATATTTGCAGGTTTTTTATATTAAAATTCAATTTTAAAAATCTAAATGTCCAATGAGAAGAGTCTTTTTCTCTTTTTCTTTTTTGGTTTTTTGAGACAGGGTTTCTCTGTGTAGCCCTGGCTATCCTGGAACTCACTCTGTAGACCAGGCTGGCCTCCAACTCAGAGATCCACCTGCCTCTGCCTCCCAAGTGCTGGGATTAAAGGCGTGCGAGACCACTGCCTGGCCGAGAAGAATCTTGAATGGCTAAATAATGGGAGCTTCTAGGCATTGGTTTTATTTTTCAGCACTGGAGGTGGTTCAAACCCAGGGCTTCAGCATGGTAGGTGTGTACTTTGTGGCTAAGCTGTCTTTGAACAGATTTCTAAAATAGACTGAGGGTTGGCAAGGTGGCCCAGCATGGTAAGGCACTTGCCTCCAAACCTAAGAACTTGAGTTCAGTCTCCAGAACCCACATGGTAGGAAGAATTGACTTCTGCAAGTTGTCTTCTGATCTACACATGTACAGTGTTGTAGACCTATGTATCCACTCATAAAAATAAAATAGTACAAAAAGTAAATAGTACAAAAATAGATTGAGCTGGGTGTGGTGGCACATGGCTGTAATTCTAAGTTATAGGCCTGCCTCTTAAGACCCTAGGGTGTTTTTTTTTTCCTCTTTCTTTTGTTTGTTTGGGGGTTTTTTTGTTTGTTTGTTTGTTTGTTTTTTTGAGACAGGTTTTTTGTTTGTTTTTTGAGACAGGGTTTCTCTGTGTAGCTCTGGCTGCCCTGGAACTGGATATATATATATACACCAACCAGGTTGTCCACTAGCTCACAAGGATCCACCTGCCTCCCAAGTGCTAGTATTAAAGATGTGCCCAGCCACCACCTAGCAAGACCCTGTTTCCTGGGAAAAACAAAACAAAAATTCCAAAGGGCAAGAGAAAGTTCAGTGCTTAAGAAGAGCACTGGCTGTTCTAATAGAGCACCTGGGTTTTTGATTCCCAGCTCCTATTTGATGTCTCACAACCTTTTATAATTCAGGTCCTAAGAGATGTGATGCTCTTTTCCTACTTACACAGGCATGAGGCATTCACGATGACATATTGATTTCCTACCTCATCCTGGTTTTAGTCTGTCTACCTACCTACCTATCTTAAACTCATGGCTTTATTTATTATGTATACAGCGGTCTGCCTGGATATATGCCTTCAATCCAGAAGAGGGCATCCTTCCATTACAGATGGTTGTGAGCCACCATGTGGTTGCTAGGAATAGAACTCAGGACCTCTGGAAGAGCAGCTGGTGCTTTTAACCTCTGACTCATCTCTCCAGCCCTTATTTATTTTAAAGACTATGTAGCCCTAGCTGGCCTGGAGCTCACTGTTCATAAGGCTAGCCTAGAACTGTTACACTCCTGACTCAGCTTCTAAAGTAGTACTGGGATTAAAAGTGTGTGCCATCATGCATGCCAAGCCTGTTCAGAAGTAATAAGGGTTGAAATACCACTTTTTTTTTAGAGACTTCATTGAAAGCTTTTTTCTTTATATATGGTCCCATTATGTATCTTTGACTAGCCTAAAACTCCCTGCCTATCTCTGCCTTCTGAAAGACTTCTGTTAATCATACCCAGTAAAACCTTTTTTTTTTAAATTATATTTATTTTATTATATGACTACACTGTAGCTATCTTCAGACACAGCAGAAGAGGGCATCGGATCCCATTACAGATGGTTGTGAACCACCATGTGGTTGCTGGGAATTGAACTCAGGACCTCTGGAAGAGCAGTCAGTGCTATTAAACCACTCAGTCATCTCTTTAGCCTGTAAAAACTATTTTTAATGTTACCTCTGATGTATTTTGCTTAAAAGATTTTAAAAAATACAGACTAGGTATCCCTTATGACGTGTTTGGGAGCAGAATCTGCATTTTGGAGAGTTTTATTTGCATATATTTAATGTGTTATCTTTGAGAATGGTCCTATGTCTATATATACCCTAAAAATAATTTTATACTGTTATTTTCAATTGTACCTGTGCTTGATTAAATAGTCACATGAGGTCAGGTTTGGAATTTTCCACTGGTATTTTGGTATACAAGAAATATCAGCCGGGCAGTGGTGGCGCACACCTTTAATCCCAGCACTTGGGAGGCAGAGGCAGGCGGATTTCTGAGTTCGAGGCCAGCCTGGTCTACAGAGTGAGTTCCAGGACAACCAGGGCTACGCAGAGAAACCCTGTCTCGAAAGAAGGAAAAAAAAAAAAGAAATAGATAATTGGAGCATTTTGAATTAGGGGTTCTCAACCTGTAATTTTCTGTGTTACCCTCAGCATTTAATCTTCTATTTATTTATATGGGGATGGATGCACCATGGTATGTTTTGTAGGTCAGAGGACAACTTTCAGGAGTCAGTTCTTCCTTCTGCCATGTGAGTTCTGGGGTTCAGACTTGAGGTGTGAGGTTTAATGATTATCTTAACCAAAGATAAATATTTAGATTTTTTTTTGAAACACTTTTTTTAATTATATACCGCTGCTTAGTCTAAAACTTGCTACGCAGAGTAGGCTGGCCTTACTTAGAGGCCTCTGCCTCCCAAGTGGTGAGATTAAAGGCATACCCCACCATGCTGTACCTTACAAGTGTTAACTTGTATATAAAGAAATTGTGAGATAAAATTGTGGGGTGTTCAGAGGTTTGGAGATTGTAAGAAAACACAAAGCGCATGAAATATTGAATCTTGAGGACTGCTGTGTGGTGCTTTGTTGGGTTTCATTTTGAGGGTATGGAGTGACTTGTTTATTGCCATATATAATAGTGGAAATATTGGCTGATTTTTACAGACCGCCTGTCTTTGAATAACAACATGTCCTGCTTATATTTAATATACTTTCTAATGATTACTTGGACTTGTTTGAACAATTGATTTAGCTTTTTGAAAAGTTTATATAAACTGGAAAGTGAACCCAGCCTCATTCAAGGCATGCACTCTACCACTGGATTATATTCCTGTTCCTTATTAAATAATTAAGTAACAATACAGAAATATATGGTACGAAGAATAAGTTCTCTTCCATGCCAGTATTCCGAATTCCCTCTGCCCTAGTGAAAGCAGTTGCTTTACATTTTTGGCCCATCTTGAGAGAATTATAAAGGTGTGTTAATTTTTTTTGTCCTGAAGATTTAATCCAGGGCTTCATAATTGCTGGTCAAGCACTCCACCACCAAGCATTAGTCCCAAACGTAAGAATGAATACTTTTTAAAATTTGAAATGAAGTCTCAATTTCTGGGCGTGGCCTTGAACATGAATTATATGGTGGCATATAATTTTAATCTCAGTGCTTGGGAGACAGACAGCAGAACCTACCTGGTCTACATACAAAGTTCTAGGACAGCCAGGGCTGCATAGGTAGGCCATGTCTCTCAAAACAAAGAATATATTGGAGACTCTACTATCTATATAAGGACACATACCAACTCTTTATGAAGATGCCACACAATTCTACTTAAGAATACAGTTTATGCCACTGTTAACTTGTTGGTGGCTATTTAGGTTGTTTTGGTCTTTTGCTTCTGTAAACAGTGCTACTGGAAATAGTCTTGTAATACAGCATTTTTTTGTGATTGTTGGGTCGGTTTCTTAGCATTGCAGTTACATAGTAAAAGGATTTTGGTACAAAAGATAGATGGGGTCTTTATAAACTTGAGATAGGGTTTATCTCACTGTGTAGTTCTGGCTGACCTGAACCTCATTGTGTAGACCAGGAATGTGGTCTACTTTCAGAGATCCACCACCTGCCTCAGCCTCAGAGTACTGGAATTAAAGGTGTGTATCACCATGCCTAGCTTAGATTGTTTTGTCATCAGTGCCTTTGAGTGTGTCCAGTATTGAGGAGAATAATATCATGAGTTTAGAAAAGTAGGTTTTTCCTTTTTTTTTTTTTTTAGATAGGGTGGTTTTTTTTTTTCATACTATACATTCCCCCCTTTGTTTTCCCCTTTCCAGGTCTCCCCTTTGGAACCTCCCCATTTCCTCCCCCTCCCCCTGCCACTATGGGGGTATTCCCCCACCCACCCACTCTCGTCTTCCCTCCTTGACATTCTCCTATACTGGGGCATCTAACACCCTCAGGCCCAAGGGCCTCTCCTCCCCCTGATGGCTAACAAGGCCCTCCTCTGCCACATATGTGGCCAGCACCATGGGTCCCTCCATGTGTATTCTTTGGTTGGTGGATCAGTCTCCAGAAGTATCGGGGAGTCAGGCCAGTTGCCACTGTTGCTACCTCCCTGGGGCTGCAAACTCGAGATAGGGTTTTTCTGTGTAGCCTTAGATGTCATGGAACTCATTCTATAAACCAGGCTAGCCTCAAACTTAGAGATCCACCTGCCTCTCTGCCTCCCAGGTGCTGCGGTTAAAGGTGTGTACCACCATGGTCTGAAGTAGGTTTGATTTAATGATTGAGATAAGGGACTTTTTAGTAAAACATAAAAGTAATCTTTATGTGAGAAACATGTGAAACTGGAATATTTGAATTTGAATCGAAGAATTTTTAAGATTCCCCCAGTTTAGCTGGTACAGTGCTTAGATCATCATAGACTAAACTATCTACCTGCTTTTATCATACTTGTCTTCATTTTTCTGCTTAATCCCACTAAAAACAGTCACTTTGGTTTTTCCCCCATGACAGGTCTCTTTTGAGATATATTTAAGATCCCTGTAAAGGTTTTAGTTTGTCCATGATCTAAAGTGCATTATTTAAGGCCTTTCCCTCTCTCTAACTCTAGAAATTGAACCCAGGATTTCATGCATGAGAGTTGAATGCTATACTACCAAGCTATATTCCCAATACTCTACTTTTTTTTTGAGTGGAGGCCTCTGCACACTGGGCCTTGAACTCACTGCATGGTTCTGGTAGGCCTTAGTTTGTGATCTTCCTGCTTTAGCAGCCTGAACAGTTGAGGTTGTAGATGTGGCCCGCCCAGCCAAAGCCTAAAATTTCCAAGTTAATTTTTCTGAGTAAAAATAAATATACATATGCCTGCTCTCACCCCAAGCCATATTATATTTTGGCTTACTGTGTATATGCATGAACCAACACCTACCCCCCCCAACCTTAGTATTGCTTAGCAACTCCTACCTATTCTTTTTAGGAGTTGTGTATATTCTGTTTTATCATAAGCTAAACTTGAACTTGATAAGAACTTAATTTTGTAAGTTATTACTAAATGACATGCATGGACATAATCTCCAACTCTTTTGGTTTTATTTTAAAAAGTCACAGATTCCTTTGTATAAGTGAAATTTAGGAACAAACATATATGACCTAACTTGTCTGGTGTTGGGACTTAAAATCTTACTTCTGTGGGACAGTGAGGCATAGTTAAAAATTGTTCTAGATAAGACAATGGGAAAGCATTGTTTCATAGTTAGCAGTGTAAAAATTGCTGTTTAGTCCATGGTGCCCAGAGGCACTGGCAAGGTCTTCAGCTTCAAGGTGAATTTCCATAGAGCAAGGTAACAGAATGTTCATTACATAGGTATCATAAACAAAAATAAATGATTTTATATCATGTCATTTCACTTAACCTATTTTTAGGTGAAGAAGATGAGACTGGAGAGAAGTTGTGCATATAGTTGCATATAGCTAGTTTTAGTTTGAACCAGGATATAAACCCCCATCCCTTACTTAACACTTCACTCATTCAATTTTACCTTATTGTCTCTTACTGGGAAAACAAACATCTAGCATATTAAATGTCTGCTATAGGCTGAAGGTACAAATTGAGTGAGAAGTCAAGATATATGAGTAGAGAGAGGATCAGTGATGGACTTACATGTAGATAGATGTTGATATAGTTGGTGAGTTGGGATCTACTGTCCTTAATGCTATTCTAGGAAAGGTAGCATTCACAATGATAATTGAGGGCAAGGAAGATGACTCTTCAGGGAGGAAAGAGAAAACAAACTCTTAAAGTAGAATTTTTACTTAATTTGAAAGTGTGGGGATAATAAAGTTGGTAATTAGATGGGAAGCAGGTTTGTAGTTGGTGTTCTGTATATATTTGCTAAAGAAATGTTCATGTTAATTTTGAGGGAACCAGACTGAATTTGTTAGCAACTGAAAATTCCTATAGAATCAGTTTGACTTTTTTTTCTTCCTAAACAGACCAGAAGGAAAGGATTATGCCCTTCATTGGCTAGTGCTGGGCACTCATACATCTGATGAGCAGAATCATCTGGTGGTTGCTCGAGTTCATATTCCCAATGATGATGCACAGTTTGATGCTTCCCATTGTGACAGTGACAAGGGAGGTGGGTATATACATATTTCAATATTAATGTTAAAGGGAATATTCATCTTAGCATGTATATTAAAAATTTGTAGTTAGCTTTTAGCTTAGCAATGTAACTTAAAGAACTAGTCACTCAACATGTGTGAGGTTTTCACAATAACATTTACAGTACCAAGAAATTAGGATCAGTCTAGCAAAATATGAGGTTCATAGGAAATTGGTTAAGCACATTATAGTGTGTCTAAAATATTACTCAGCAATTAAGAATAAGAAAAACAGGCTGGAGCCATGACTCAGTGGTTAAGAGCACTGACTGCTCTTCCAGAGGTCCTGAGTTCAATTCCCAGCAACCACATGGTGGTTCACAACCATCTGTAATGGGATCTGATGCCCTCTTCTGGTGTGTCTAAACACAACTACAGTGTACTTATGTATAATAAATAAACCGGGGGGGGGGGATGAATAAGAAAAACTATATGGAACCAGTATGGAAGGTGAGATTTTTGTGAATAATTAGATCTTAACTAAAAAGGGTAGTTTTTAATTTTTTTAATATCCAAGGTAGAGCTAACTATTAACTTAACATGAGGTAGCAATCCATATAATGCAAATGGGCTTTGAGAATAATTTCATATAACAGATAACCTGTATTTTGGAGATTTTCTTTTTCTCAGTTTGTGTTCTATTCTGACAGGGTAAAATTGGTTGGGTTGATTGAACTAAATGACTCGTGAGTTTTAATCCCGAATGTATGTTTTGTTTATGTCTCCTCACATTAGAATTTGGTGGCTTTGGTTCTGTAACAGGAAAAATTGAATGTGAAATTAAAATTAATCATGAAGGAGAAGTGAATCGTGCTCGTTATATGCCACAGAATCCTCACATCATTGCCACAAAAACACCATCTTCTGATGTTTTGGTTTTTGACTATACAAAACACCCTGCAAAACCAGGTAGGTAATAATAAAAGCCAGACCATTACACATCTTTCTTGATTTGAGATGATGATAATATTTTTAAAATAAAGTACTGTACTGTGGAGGCTGGAGAGATGGCTCAGCAGCAGTTAGAAACTCTGGCTGCTTTTCCAGAGGATGTGGGTTCAATGCCCAGCACCCACATGGCAGCTCACAGGCCTCTGTAACTCTAGTTACAATTCTTTGGGCCTATGGGCACCATGGATGTGTGTGGTACACAGCTATACATGCAGGTCAAACACTTGTATGTGTTTGTATAGAAAGTATGGAAGTCATTTACTCAAAATAAATTTGTAAAATCTAAAGTAGTATATGGTTTAACTTTAAAAAGTGAGGGATCTCATAACCACTTGTAAGTTTGCTGATTCACTAGAACCTGACAGCAGATTATACTTGTAGGTGTGGTTCATTTCAGCAAAGGATCCGGAGCAAAAGCAGAAGAAAAAAAGGTATTAATGAGGTAGATATGGGCAGTAGATAGGTCTCCAGAGGGGATGCATACAGGCTTCTGAGTACTTTCTTTCTGGGGTCAAACAGGACATGCTTTTTTATAGCAGAGAACTACAGGAATTTTTGCTAAGTGACTGTCCAGAGAAGCCTATTTGAGACCCAAGGTCTGGAGTTTCTAATGGAAATATGGTCACAGGCTCCATGTGCACTCACGGTAATGAAAACCAACAGCTTCAACAATGAAGTTAGATGAATCTTTGATAAACTGTACCATAACAAGTTGCTGCAGCATGCTTTTACTGCTCTGAGCATGCCACATTCTGAAAGGTTGGCCAAGAGTCATTCATGGTTTCAGACTACCCCAAGTATGCAAGGACTAAATGAGTGACCAGACATGTTAGATATATTTCTAAAAATTGCCTTGGGATAAGATGATGGGGTAGCTACTACACAGATTTATAGAATAGCTGTAATTGTGAACATTTCTGTATTAGTGATAGTATTGAGTTTTCAAGCACTTGTGGGTTAGATGTAGGCCTTGTTCTTGTAGAATTGCTATTTGGTTCACTCAAAGGAGTCTGAAGCTTTGCTCTTACCAATTCTGATAAACTGAAAACTTAGTGGTTAATGTGTTTCTTTTTTCTCTTAGATCCAAGTGGAGAATGTAATCCTGATCTTAGATTAAGAGGTCACCAGAAGGAAGGCTATGGTCTTTCCTGGAATTCTAATTTGAGTGGACATCTCCTGAGTGCATCTGATGACCATGTAAGAGCTGTGTTTTTCTTAATCTTCTGTCTCTTATATTGAGAGTGAAAGTGTCCTATTGAACATTTTCTAAGATAACATCGTAGATTATTGTGTTAACAATTTCCTAGGTTTTAAAACAATGGTTTCAAACTACTCTTTAGAGTTTTAGGATTTCACAAAGCTCCTTTGAAGATTGGAGGGTTACCATCATTTAAAAGAAGACTGCCAGATTTACCTTTTCATTTATTATTTGTGTAAAATTCCACAGATTCTATTTTCAAAAGCTGTGCATCTATTGGCACTAATTTTAGATTATTTTCATTATGTGTCTGAAAATGAAATTCCATGGATGTTAAGTAATTACTCCTTGCTTTCCATATGCTAACAATAGCTATAGCTGTGTATGGCCTGTGGCACCCTAAACTGGGCTTACATGGGCTTATACCACCAGATTCTCTGCTTTGGTTATGCCTCTCACATCCAAAGAAGAAAACGATCAGTCTTTCTATAACAGTCTTGCAGCTGTTGCACCAGTGTGCACATCTTGTCTTGGTTTAGAGCTGAATAAATTAGTGATCTCTCTCCCTAGCTACCAGCATTGCACCTTCTGACTCCAGGAGGGCTATCCAGCAAGTAGCAATGTCCTGCAACCATAGGATATATTGTCTTCAACAATAGGATCCTAACGATCTAATTCTGGTAGACAACCACAGTAGTAATTGTCTATTTTGCTTTAGGGAGATGAATATGTTCTTAAATTTAAATAAGATGTTACCTTTTAAATATGGCATTTTCATGGCTTTTGTTCTTTTTTGTTTTTTCTCAGACTGTCTGCCTGTGGGATATAAATGCAGGACCAAAGGAAGGCAAAATTGTGGATGCTAAAGCAATCTTTACTGGCCACTCAGCTGTTGTAGAGGATGTGGCCTGGCATCTGCTACATGAGTCCTTGTTTGGATCTGTTGCTGATGATCAGAAACTTATGATGTAAGATGGAAGGTTCAGTGGAACCTGTGATTGGTAGACAGATTGAGTTCTGTTTCTTGAAAGTTACATTGTAGCTTTAAAATGAGAAATAGCTTTTTGTGAGTTATACCTGATATATAATTAGCTGCATATGTGTGTAGTGAACAGTTTATTAAAAATTAAGAAAAATTGTTACACAAATGTGAAGAAAGGGGCTTGAATAATGATAAATTCTAAGTTTGTGATCCAGAGCTAACTGATTAGAGCTAGGGAGGAAGAGAGTGTTTCCATCAGAGTGTGGCCATGGAGCTGCATTAAAAATCACTGAATATCTTGAAAAAAAATCACTGAATAACTCCTGTTTTATAAATAACTACTGAGGCTGGGAGAACAATATATTGAAATTTGGCAGGGCTAATTATAGGTAAGAAAATGTTGGATCTTGTAGTTTGTATTTTGTGTACATTTAAGATGGTATGTAGTTAAGATAGAAATCCAATAAAAAGGAACTAGCATAATAGTCCTAGTTATGTGGAGGTTTAAAATATGTCATTTAATAGACAAAAGCCCAATTTGCTGACTGTGTGGTTTGTATTTGTAAATGGGTAAGCATATCAGCTTCATATAGAAAGAAATAACTTATACTGAGCCAAGCATTTGGGAGCTGTAGGTGCTGTATGCCTTGTCCTTTTTGTGTTTCAGATGGGACACCAGATCCAATACCACATCTAAGCCAAGCCATTTGGTGGATGCACACACTGCTGAGGTCAACTGCCTCTCATTCAATCCTTACAGCGAGTTCATTCTGGCTACTGGCTCTGCAGATAAGGTTTCATAGTTTTCTTTTTAGTGTTTACCAAGTCTTGTTTTGTACTTTGAGGCATTTTAAAGTTCATATGTAAAGTATAGAAGTCATTTTCATTTGGTTTCTTCTGTATAGACTGTAGCTTTATGGGACCTGCGTAATCTGAAACTAAAACTCCACACTTTTGAGTCGCATAAGGATGAAATTTTCCAGGTATGTGACGGTTTGGATGGTATCTGTAATTATTTTATTTATAATTGTGTGTATATGTATGGGCATATGCATGCTGAAGCAGGCATTGTGGAGGGGGGTTGGAAGACGCTTTCTGGGAATAAGTTATCCTGCTATCTTGGGGGTGGGGGATCAGTTGCTGAACTCAAATTGTCAGGTTTTGTTATGGCAAGCAGTTTTATTGATTAAGCTGTCTTGCTTGCTGGCCCAGTTTTCAGATTATCTTTATGTCAAGGACTTCATGAGAGGAGAGAATATTTGAAGTTAATTATTTTGGGGGGATTTGGTGGGTCTTATACATAGTTTTAGAATAGAGATATAGGTTTGAAAAAGCTAACTTTAAAGGTTTTAGGAATGGTTATGGGTCTAAAGTTTTCTGGGTTCAGTACTAGAGAACATGACTTCCTGCCTGCAGGCTCAGTGAGTTGGGAGTACTTAAGGACTTGGGGGATATAGCTCAATGGTAGAGCAAGCACAAAGTGTTGGGTTCAGTGCCATCAAGGTAGATTGGTAGAGGTCACTTGAAAGCCTTGGACAGTGAGATCTCTAGGGTAAAGTGTATACAGAGGACTCTTTAAATAAGTTTTCAAATATATCTATTGGTAGGTCCACTGGTCTCCACATAATGAAACTATTCTGGCTTCAAGTGGTACTGATCGCCGCCTGAATGTGTGGGATTTAAGGTAATTTAGGATCTGGTGACAAGGAACTGCATAAATGTATCATCTAACAAATTATTTAACAGAACTCATAAACCAGGAAAGCAATTTGCCGATCCAACTTCAATAAACACTTAACTACCTAAGAGTTTCTGTTCTGAAATATAAAAGTAAATCAGCAAATAACATAAATTGGTCATGTAGTTTGTATATGAGTGTTTTGCTTTTGTGTATGTGTGTGCAACACATGTGTGCTAGGTGCTCATATCAGATCCCCAGAACAAGGACTATGGGTAGTTGTATATGGACAGTAGTGTGGGGGCTGACATCAGCAACAAGTAGTCTGCACTGCTGAGCCACCACTCCAGCCCTGAGTTTTGTTGTTGCTCCAGTGTTAAATTCTTTGTTATGTGTGCTTAGCAAATTAAAATACCTTTTTACTACAATTGACTAGAGATGTAGCTCAATGATAGAGCTAGCATACACAAGGCTTTGGGTTCAGTCTCTAGCACCACAAGCAATAAAATACTTACTGCTGGTGTCTCCTTGGAGTAACATATAGCATAGATAACAGAATTGTTGGATTTGGGTGTTTTCTTTTTTTCATTTCTTGTGACACAGGGCCTTGTGTGTGTAGCTCAGTTCAGACTGGCCTCAAACTCCTGATATTCTTGACTTTTCCAAGTATTAGGATCACAGGCCTGTACTACCATGCTCAGGCCAGGGGCTGCAGTGGACAAACATAAATTCAAAGCTATCATCTCAAACCAACAAAATTTAATTTCTTTGGGGCAGACAGAGAAAGGCTAACTAAGTAGAAGACATTGCCTGCCATATGTGGGAATCTGGGTTTAAACCTAGCCCCCCTTCCCCACCTCACCCCAAGATTCCTAACATACCTTTCCTTGGCTTATACTTCTAATTCATTAAAGTCAGAGTTTAAAAGAAACTGAGCTAATGTTTATTATGAGCAATATTTCTTCATTCTGCAGCCTTAATTATGAGTGGCTCCAAACCATTTCCAGGAAAGAACTCATAATAAGTACTAAGTCTGTTGTCAACATTCTTAATGCGGCGACCCTTTACAGTTCCTCGTGTTGTGGTGACTCCCAATCATAAAGTTATTTTTGTTGCTACATTATAACTAATTTTGCTACAGCTATGAATCATAATGTAAATTTGTGGCAGCCCCTGTGAAAATGTCATTTAACCCACAAGTTGGGAACCACTGTACATCTCATAGAGCAATATTTTATGGGTTGATAGAACATACATTCATGCTATAAGACTTTGCAGTAATGAAAGGTTTGTTTTCTTTCTTAATAGTAAAATTGGAGAAGAACAATCAGCAGAAGATGCAGAAGATGGGCCTCCAGAGCTCCTGGTATGCATTAGATAGATTAAATGTCATATGGACACTTGATTATTTTTTTACTAGTCTATCTTAGGAATGTCAGAGCTTCAAATTTTTGCTTGCCAATGATTTCAAAAAAGGAAATCCAGGAAGTTTTTGTGATTAGGCTGACATTTATCACAAATAGTAAATGTAGCCGCATAAGTTTTTGGAATGTTTCAGTGAGGGTAACATGAGCTCCTGTTGATTTCGGGTATGATGTTTTTTCTTGGGGGAAGTAATGTCACTACTATTTGATTACCAGCTTAACATTTTTCTCTCTAACCCTATGGAAGTTATCACTTTTCTATGAAATACTGACAGGCAGTGGCCCCTTTTTCTGAATAGTTCACCATTTGTCTCCTCCAACCATTTGGTCATTGTCTCTAACATATGCCTTAGCACTTAGGTGATTATTAATTTATGGTGCATGAATTTTAAGGTGTAAAGAAAACCTTTGAGAGTAAGTCAGAGACACAGAAGGTGTTCACTAATGCCTACTTACTGTAAGCTCCTTTGGCTTCTTTGTCCAGCAACTCCAGGCAGAAATGAGCAAGAGAAGGATAGGAGCCTTAGACTAGCATGTTTGGCATTTATATCACTGCTGCTCTAAAGAATAATTCTACAACCCAGGAGGCTCAAGGAGGAAGGTCATGAGTTTTGAGATGGGGAATGGGGTGAGGTGGGTGAGTCCTCAATAAACTACCATAACTAGATGGTAGCATTTAAATATTTTATTGTGCATGACTTCATGATTTTAAGTATTTTTTACAAAGGCCTCTGTCTACAGCTTGTTTTCTCTGTATATATATTTTGAATTTGCAATAGTTTTATAGTACTTAAGGAAAACCTTTCCGGGGCTAGTGAGGTAGCTCAGCAGTTAAAAATACCTACTGTTCTTGGCAGAGGACCAGAATTCAGTTCCCAGTACTCATGCCAGGTAGCACACAATGGCCTAACTCTAGCTCCAGAGAGATCAGACATATCTGGCTTCCGTGGGTCCTGCACTCATGTACATAGTCACATATACCCATATAATTGAAATCTATTGTGATTTTGCTGTATTCATAAGAAAGCTTGAAATCAAAGCACATTTAAGAGTAGTGGGGTTCAACTGATAGAAGCTAAGGGGTAGGGGTCATAGGTTTAAACCTGGCTTACAGAGCAAGAGCTTGCTCCCCCCAAGGAGAGAAAAACATAAAAGTTTATTTGTTTAACATACCATTTCACTTATATGGAAATTGCTTTTTTTTTTCTTTTTGGAGATGGTCTCTGTAGCTAAGGCCTCACTCTAAAGTGATCCTACATCTTAATTTCTTCTCATGTGTTTTTTAACTGTTAAAATGGTTAGGGCATTTTATTTGGCTTGAATATAAGTTAATTGGCAGTGAGCTTATTGACAAACTAAAAGAATTGATTATCTCTAAGGTTTGTTAAGCACAGTGCATTCTTATGAGGTAGTATCTTGTAGAAAACAAGATCCCATCCTTTTACAGTTCTTCATTGGCCTATGCTGCAAGTCTGGACCTTAAAGGTCTTAATTTTTTTTTTTTTTTTAGCAACCCTATTACTATACTATGCTTTGGGAATATTGAGAAGAGGCTACTGTGAAAGAAGACTAGAGAAGAACCAGGAAGGTTCCTCAGTCAGGCCCATGAAAGAGCATATGAACTTTGGAACTGCTTGGTTATTCATTATACTCAGTTTGGAAGCAGTGGCATAGTTAAAAGGGAAATGATACTATGGGCAGAGGCCAGAACACGTAGGGATGAAATATCCTACCTGGAACTTAACATATAAATAATGTGCTGAGACATTTGAATGTATGGACAGAATTCTAGTCCTTTTTCTTTTTTACCTCTAAATTATGGGACAGGCTAAAAATAAGAAGATTGTTCTAGAAGCTATTTTAAAGTCTTGGAAGCCTTAATGGTAAAGGATATGAAATCAAGACATTTGTTTGTTTGTTTGATTAAGTTTATTCATGGAGGACACACTGCCAAGATTTCTGACTTTAGTTGGAACCCCAATGAACCTTGGGTCATTTGCTCTGTGTCTGAAGATAACATCATGCAGATATGGCAGATGGTGAGTTGAAATATTTTTTTCATAACTCCTGTAATACCATTTCACTAGTGATAGAATGTAATAGAAATCTTTCATTATTTAGGTGACTATTAAAATTTGTAGTGTGAGAGCAGCCCCTTCTTTTATGATTCTTTATTATGACCTAAGATCAATATGCTGGGAACCCATATAACCCAACTTACCAAAATTGTCTTCTGAACTCCACACATGCACATCACATGTATGTATACACATAATAGTAATATTAATTTCTTAAACTTTTCCCATTTTTAACAACCTAGTAAGGTTTAGCTCAGTACCATTTTATATGCACTGTGTGAACATTTGTCATGTTGTTACACATATGTGAGGGAAATAAGGTGTTCAAATAATGCTAACTTCTCTGATGGGGAATACAAAATATTTGACATTCCTAAGGTTCTTGGTCAACCAATGCTCCCTCTCAGTGATGCGTGAAGTGCTTTTGAACAGTGACTAAATAGTGCATGGGTGACTATGTCTAGGCAACTACATGCTGGCAAATAATTTAAAGGGTCACTGAAACACATTGACAGTAAATTCTGATTTTACCTGTGAATTTATTTGGTTATCTCCAGGCTGAAAATATTTACAATGATGAAGAGTCAGATGTCACGACATCGGAACTGGAGGGGCAAGGATCTTAAACCCAAAGTATGAGTTGTTTCTATTGAATGTATTGCTACATGAATGCTTGATTTGTCAAGCGCCAAAAAGGCATTGTATAGTAGGAAATGTAAGTGGGATGGCTTCTGGCATTCTTTACCCTCTGATTCTAGCACTTTCAAGTGAGCTGTTGCGTACTGTATCATATTGTAGCTATTAGGGGAAAAAAAAAGGAATGTTGCTTAAGAACGGACATCATTGTTTTAAAACACACATTACTGGGTATTGCCTTTGATTCAACTGTCATTTTCTCAAACTTTTAAGTGCTTGCTCAAGTTCCCAAATATGCGAGGATAACTTTTACACTTTTTCCTTCCAACACTTCTTGATTGGCTTTGCAGAAATAAAGTTTTAAAATAAAGTTTGTTTTGTTCTTTTAGAAGATGGGGAAGGGCGGGTGGGTGTGCATGCTCCCATATATTCTTTATCCGGTAGAAAAAGATAGGTAAAATTGTTCCTTTGGATTTGTATGCAGTTAAGGCCACATGGACAACCAAAGAATACACAGAAGCTGTTAAACTCATCATACATATTTACTTAATCTCTACAGAATTGAGTAGATAAAATCAGATTCACGTTAGTGAAAAATCTCTACAAAATGTCTTTGAAAAGCAAAACAAGACTGCCTCTTAACAATTCATATCCTCATGAAAGACGTGGGCTGTAAAAATAAAGCAGTGTGTTTAGCACAAACTAGAAGATATCTGCATCATTTTTTCACAGTTATTTCCATCTACAGTCTGAAAGAGGTAGATTTTTTTCTGCAACACCTGAGAATTGAATTGTGATAACCAGGTGTGTAATAAAGGCAGTTGCATACATAACTAAAAATATAGGTCTCGAGACCAGAAAATGTACTTCTACAAGTCTGAGGATGAAATAGCCTGATACCCAAGACCCAAGTTTTCGCTACATTTTGGGGTCTACTGCCACTAAAAATATACATCAAGATTGCATGGTAGTGCACCATATGCAGTAAGTGAATTCAACATTTAAACCTTTTCTGGGCCAGCAATAGCATTACAGTGTTCTAGAATACGGTAGATACAGGGCGTGCTACAAAGCCACAACACTGGGCTGGTGAGGTGATCAGTTTAGGGGAGGGTATCCTTCTCTGAGATCCCATCTTTTATTCACAGGGTAAGGGGAGGAGAGCTTCTGCATGTATTTCATACAGAATCCCTGTCCTCTAAAGACCTAGCTAAAAATGCATGTAAGCTGGAAGCAGCAGGCCAGGACTGCTTATCACATTGCTTTATAAAGCCCTTGAAAATAAGCAACAGGTTGAAGATTTACAGTCTTCCACACAGGACAAGCACCACAAAAGAAATGTGGCAGGCTACACACATGGCTTAAAATGTTAAGAGCTGTGTATCCAGCAGACTTATGAAATGTGATCATTAGTAGTAATTTCAAAGATTATATTTCTGATACATGTTCATGGGAAATGAGTCCAGTATTTCATTTAGTAGCTGAAGGCAGGAGGGTATTTATAAAAAGGCTATTTTTTTGTTTCTAACTTCACTTTGACAGTAGTAAGATTACTATCTACTTTATGAATTTATCATTTTCTACTTTCTGACCCCTTGATTAACATAACCAATGATAAAAGTTTACAAAGATATAATTCTCTACTCCAGGGACAGTTTTTGGACAGTTTTCAATTCTTTGAACCTGGTTTTGACCATAAAATGTACCAGGAGTTTACAAATAAAATTTTAAGCAAAGAGAGATGAAATCTAATTCAGTCAAGTAACCAAGTGTCAGTCTGATAGTTTTGCTCAGTAGAATATGGTGCATTGGCTTTACTTGAAACTTTAAAAATTTAAAGCATTTCCATGTAAATTATACCAGAGATAATAAAGACCTAGTAATTTGCATGACTGAGCCACAACTAAAACTCTTTCTTGCATGCTTAATTTTGAATTCAAAGTGTAGAGACATTAATACTGGTTTTTGTTGTTTTAAGTGATAGCTAGCATAAAAGAAAGCTAAGATGTCTTTTTGACTATGTAAACAATCTGCCAAGTTTTCCCAAGAGAAAAAAAATTGCTGGTTCCAGTGTTTTTACTTTGGAATTGAATGGTTAGTGCCGGTCTATAATTGAAATTCTCTATTAGGAAATACCTAGTGTTCCTTGCTGATAAAAAAACTTGTCAACCCAGGGCCTCTTATGATACGCAAGTGCTTGCCACTGAGCTACATGTACAGACCTGCTTGGTGAGTCTTAAAGCAAATGAACACAAAGCCAAAATGTAATGGTGGAGGGGGGGCTCTTATGATTTTGCCCTAAACTCACAAAGTACTGCAAGAAAGCAGTTTTCAAGGAATGATCACCTTTTGGTGGGGGTGGAGAATTAACCACCATCTTCTACAGTCATCATCAGGTAGTCCAAATTTCACATGTCCAAATCAGCATAATAGGACTAGTTTACAAGTAGCATCTTAAAATATGTTTTGTCAGAACTTGAAGGTTATATGGTCATATCAATTTGCCAAGTGAATCAAGAAAAGCTGATTCGAATGAAAAATGTTTGTTTCTGACCAGTTCCCCCATTCCCTTGTATTTAAGTGTTTTTAAGTGTATTTAAGTATTAATGGTATTTTCCTTTGACTAATATTAATGGGCTAAGATACTTAAATTTATTTGTCTTCACATCAAGGAGCCATCAGGTGAATATAATTCCTAATGGCTTTGTTTTAAATGATATTTTAGCTAGGAAAATTATGTGCAAGGAGCAGGAAGCAAGAACAAAGCATTGAAGGCATGCACTCCAACAAAGGGGGAAAATGAGGCAGATGTGCAACATAGTTGAGGGAAATTTATAGAGTAAAACTATTCCAAACTGCTAAGCAGCCTCCTGTACCACATAAGTCCAGTAGTTCTAAGAAAATACAGATATGGTAGAAAAAGTAAGAAAATTTTCACCACAAAACCAATAGTTACTACTAACAGAGGAAGTTATACACAAAATATATCTCTCAATACAGTGATCATACTTCACCCTAGTCAACTGACTCAATGCCTTGAGCAGCAGAACCTGAAGATGAGGGCTTTTGTGCAGCACTTCTCTCACTCATTGACTTAGCCTTGGCCCTAGCCTCCAAGTGCATTCCCAGGGCTCTTCTTGAAGTGTCTTTGAAGGAATCCAGGACAGCACAGGGCTGTGTTGCAGGTGACACCAAGTCCCCATCTGCTGCTTTGATAGAGACCTGCTCTTTCAGGACTTCGACCTTCTCGTTGAGCTCATTTCTCTCTGTCTGAAGAGCCCTGCACAGCTTCTCTAACCGTTCCAGTTTTATTTGAAAGGCCTTGTACTCTTTATCACGGACAGTTTTCTGTTGTGTGTTTTTTTAAAATGAAAAACAAAACCAGTCGAGAGTTCCATAACCTCATTAAATACAAATCAGGTATTGTTTGTAAACAAAATAACTGAGCTGAATGAACCACATTGGAAACCTGTTATATTGTCTACTATACATGTTTAGTTTCCTCAGAAACCTAACACCCAATCTAGTTTACCCTTGACTGCATATGCATCTTAAGTATAGGACTGCTATTATTTAACATGTTTTAAATTCTGTTTCTTGAAAATAGTTAAAATCCCTCTAAAGTTGCTAAGTTTCATGTTAGAGAAATTAAAGGTAGTAGGTAGTTGTCAAAGGCTTGCAAAACTTGAGCGCTTGATCAAAATAAGATTTGGTTTGTTTGTTTGAGACAGGGTTTCTCTGTAGCTCTGGCTGTCCTGAAACTCAAATCCACTTGCCTCTGCCTCCCAAGAACTGGGATTTAAGGGTGTACACTACAACTGCTGGACAAAACAAGATTTTTATGCATGTGTGCTCCAACATCATGTCAAATTAGTTAAGATGTGTAGTGACTGAAGCAATACTTTTTCTCTTGTAACATGGTTAAAACATATTTTTGTTACTTTTTTTTTTTTCAGGTAAAAAGTTATTGAGGTTGTTTGCTGGTAGTCACATTAGGAAGTCTAATGAATGCACCTTCCTAGGCCTGGACTCAACTTTAGCATCTTAGACTTAGCTGGCCTAGAACTATGTAGCTCAGACCAGCCTCGAACTAGAACTCCTGTTTCTGCCTCTTGAGTGTGCTGTTAAGGCAGGCACTTGACCTAACTCAGGCCTAGTGACTCAATGTCTCTGGCTGGTATCTTATAATTGAGAATCTGTTATAGATTCAAGTTTGAGAAGACATCAGAAGATGTTTAAATTAACTGGGTAATAAAAATGCTTCATCCTTCATTCAAGGCCTTCTACCTCTATCCAGCTACGAGAAAAGGCTATCTATTCATTAACTTCCATACTCTATGCATAACTAACGACGAACCCTAATCTTACCTCTTCGGCCATCTGCAGAAGTGCTTTATTATTGTTTTCCCATTTGGTTCGCCATATTATTGTTTCTTTTTCCAGTTTTTTAATTTTCTTTGTCATCTGTGAATGAACATAATTACAACTTTAAAATCCTAAGTTAACAGTTAAAATTTTCTTTGTATGTGTGAATGTTTTGGCTGCATGTATATGTGTATATAACATGTGTCTGGTGCTCTCAGGAAGTGAGACCATCAGATCCCCTGGAACTGGAATTACAGATGGTTGGGCCATTGTGTGGGTGCTGGGAACTGAACTCCAGTCCTATGCAATAATAAGTAAGCTTAACTGCTGGACCATCTCTCCGGCCCCTGAATTTATCCTGTTTCTATGTGCTGTCCAATCACCAAAAAGGATTAATGTTGCCCTTTGCTCTATCACTGTATTTGTCTCTGCCTTCCAATACTAAATATTAATATCCTACCCCAACATCCAGTCATTTGAGGTAGTAGAATTTAGTTATCACCTTGGGAGAAATTAAAGCTATGTTTTAGAACTTGTTATGACCAGGCTGACCTAGAATTCAGAGATCTGCCTGCCTATGCCTCTGAAGTGTCAAAAGGAATGTTAGCATCATGCATGGGCAAAGGAACATTCTTAACCGTTTTATGAGAACTCAACTTTTAGAAGTTGAGAACTGATCTATGCCTATCAATTAGTCATTCTTAGTATTCCTTTTGTCTGAGTTCACACCAGCTATGATTGAAGTCAGGACACTGAGCCAGGTGCTGTTAAGCAAAACAACAAGACAGACAGATGCCTTCTGCTGTGTAGCTAACACAAACTAGGACAAAGGCCATGGAAAGAACTCAGAAGAACAGAGTTGAATACTGACCCACAGTGATCTGTATCTTTCCACCCCACAGGATCCTCCAGAAGGATAGCAAATTTGGGGTGTCCCTGTCTTGTACCGTGTTCCACTTCAACAGTGAGCATGTTCTAGAATTCAGCTAATACTTACTGTGCCTAACAGTTACCCTTCAAACTTAAAGAACTGGTAGGCAACAAATCTGCTTCTCATGGAATTTTCCAGATTAACTAGGTCTAA
Source organism: Rhynchomys soricoides (assembly GCA_019843965.1). Lineage (NCBI taxonomy): Eukaryota > Metazoa > Chordata > Mammalia > Rodentia > Muridae > Rhynchomys > Rhynchomys soricoides. Next base: position 311,445 of record JADRCH010007459.1, on the reverse strand, counting down.
AAATACCTCAAGGTGGTAATCTGAGCACCGTTTAGTTCACAGTAATTGAGCACATGTTCAGTGTGCCAAACACTACCAGAAATTGGTGGGTCTTCACTATTTTAAAGGGATAGGAGGCCAGTGAGGTGGTGTTTGCCAGCAAATCTGATGGACCTTAGTTTTAGCCCTGGAACCTATATGTTTTAAGGAGAGAACATACAACACAATAAGTAAATGGGGGTGGGTGGGGGCGCACAAAGTCAGCAACTCGACTACAATCACACTTTTTTTTTTTTTAAGATTTATATTTTATTCATGTGTATGTCTGTGTGCATGTGGCCTTGGGTGCCCATGCAGACCAGAAGAGGGCAGTGGATTTCCTGGAGCTGGAATTACAGGTATTTATGAGTGACTTATGGGTGCTGGAACTGAACTGAGCCCTCTGGAAGAATAGCAGGCACTATTAACCACTGGGTCATCTCCCTACCATGTTGATTTCTTTTTTATTTGTGTATAATCATGGGGTGGGGCATGTGCACAGACACCAGAAAGGACACCAGATCACCTTGAGTTACAGATGGTATTGAGTCACCCAACATGGGAGATGACCCAGAGCATGCATTCTTGGCTACTAAGATGGAATAATGGTCATGGCTTACAACATACATTATGGTACTTTTCAGCACCACTTTCAGCACACAGTAGTCTGACTGATATGTACCTGTAGTCCAGTTAACTAAACTGGGAAGGCTGAGGATTGAGGCAAGAGGGCTATTTGAGTCCTAGAGTACAAGACCAGCCTTGGCATCATAATGGGAGAAAAAAAAAGTGCATGTGATGGTACAAGCTTGTAGAGCATCAGATGTTCAAGGTCATGTCAAGCTACACCAGTCTGGGCTACACAGTCTGTTTTTGTTTTTTAAAGATTTATTTATTATTTATTTTATAAGTATGCTGTCACTGTTTTCAGACGCACCAGAAGAGAGGGCATCCTCTTACAGATCCCATTATAGATGGTTATGAGCCACCATGTGGTTGCTGGCAATTGAACTCAGGAACTCTGGAAGAGCAGTCAGTGCTCTTAACTGCTGAGCCATCTCTTCAGCCCCCAAGATCTGTTTTGTTTTTAATGCAGGCAAGAAAAGGGTTTTTGTGAAAGGAAAAGAAGTAAGCCTGTAAAGTAATTAAAATATATTTCTAAAAATAAAAATTTATAGTAACTAAGGCAGAAATACAAAGATTAGCTATTTGGGGACACATTAAGGAATAAAGTGACCAATAGAGGCCTGTATTTGGAAAGTTACATAACAATATAAACTCACCCAAGTAGTAATAAAGAATTCATGAGGTCCCTTTTATATTTCAGTCTACTAAAATATATAAATACCTTTTCCATTTCCTGCCTGAAGGTTGTAAAAAGTTCATTGCTTTTTGCCATAGTAGTCTGGAATTCTTCAAATTTATCCATATAAAGAGAAAGCTACAGAACAAAATAGAAAGTCAGTTATTCTGAGTAGGTAAACAATTCAAACTCAAACTACATGACAAGGGTAAAATGTCATGGCTAAAGTTCTAATAACTCACAAGAGATCCAGTACTTGGGAAGCTTATTGCTATTAATATAATGCAGAAACAGTATTAATTATAACCTCATTAATTAAAATCCAGTGGATATGGTAGTCAGAAATTTTACACACCTGCTAATATTTCCAAACTGTAAAATAACAGCTCTTAGCTTACTATCGAGGCAGGGAGGTAGTTGGCTACAGTGAGATGCTCAAGAACAAAAACTAGGAAATGGCAGTTTTAACTTAAAGTCACACACTCCAACCCATAGAAAAAAAGGGAAAAGCTTTAAGTTCCAGGAGGGAAAATGGTCTAATGTCATTCATTACAAGGAAACCAGTTCAGAGGATTTTTTTCCTCCCAAGAGCACAAATTATAAATAAAGGGGCAGGCTGGTGTTCTTGCAGAGGACCTGGGTTTCGGTTCCCAGATCCTCAATGAAGACACATAACTATTTGTGACTCCTCCTGTAACAGACACATTCACACAGTCAAGCAAAGCACTCATACACATAAAAATTTTAAGTCTATGGCTACAGCTTAGAATGTTTTCTAGGTGTGTTCAGGGCCATCAACTTCAATCCTCAGTAATGAATCAAATAAAGGGAGAGGAATACAATTCATCAGACACCAAAAAACCATGATATGATAGGAATATTATAGGAAACAACAAAATGTGGGAGGCTGCGCTGGGAGATCATGGAAGATGGCCCACCCACACACAGTTCCTGGGTACGTGTCATATGGGAAGCACTTGAAGCAGGTGCTACTGTGGGGCAAGCAGCAGCAGATAGTTCATCAGGCTAGAAGTAATCAATGGAAGATAGGCAACAAGCAGTGCCTGCAGAAAAGTGTAGCAAAAGAACAGAAACTGCAATAGAATGCAGGACTGAGCAAAAGCGAGGTTGGTGGCCCAAAGTCTGACAATGGTGGTACTCAAGGAGCACTTTTGTACTCAAACTTCAGTAGTTTCAGTGAGATCTGCTCTAACTGAAGATGGGACATCCGTGTAAAAGGCCGTATCATTAGAGTTCAATGCTGGCCCACAGTAGTGAATAGATGCCAACTACCCACTTGGACCAAGGCACATAAATAAGTGTACTGGCAACTACCGTTAAATACCACAAAGCAGCAAATGAAATCAACTCTTGCAAAGGATGGTAATGTTTGGGTAACAGAAAAATGACAGCAAAGGAAACCCAGTAAGATGTTACAGATCCCAGACAGCACCTGCAGAAAACCACTTAAATACAGACTTTATACCTTATCCACATTGAGTTTCATCTCCATTCACTTGGACAACTGAATGTATAGGACTGACAAGTGATGGATTTGAAGTTCCTACTAGCCTTCTGGCAATGATTATAACCTATGGTGAAAATTCCAGAGACTTCTGATAAACGTGTTAAAATGTGTACCCTTAAATACAGCTAACTTTGTAGGAAGTTAGTATCACCAATACAGTAAAATGTCCCACCCTACACCCCCAAAATAGTATCCAAGTGGTAATTATAAAGATTCATGCCCAGTTTAATGTATTAGTGTATTTAGGGTCTTATTTTAAAGAGACTTAAACTTTAGTTTCTTTCAATAAAACCTAGCTAGCTAAAAAAGGACAAGGGAATCTTTCTTGTACCTTCTCCTCAAGTAAGGAGATGGATGGCACACACTACAGGTATTCTAAACAGATTGTACCAGAACACCTGCATAGTGTGGAATGAAAAGGGAGGGAAAGCCTTAGCTGAAAGTATCTCACAAAACTACCTCCAAGTGGAACTATGATTAGTACTAAAACAGCTTAGGTGACAAATTGGCAACTAGGTTAAGATATGTGAAACTGTAACATTCTTTAAATCTGGAAGCTTGCCAGTTTCCCTTACTGTGGGATATGAGGCAAGACACTTCAGAATATACTGGAACAGAATATACTTGTCAGGCGTAGTTACCATTTACACAAACCTTCCAGGAAGTAGACATGGTTGAATACTTTATTACTTTTACTGCTTAAGTACAAAAAGGTACAGTGGAGGCCTAAAAACAATTTACAAACATCAGGTTTTGGGTGGATACAATCATGTCTAATATTAGCAGAAAACATAGCTAAGTACCTCACACGTGGCTGAGAAAGCTTCTCTACTACCTGAGGAACAAGGTAAGATGGGGTGAAAGGGTATGGAGACAGGTAAGTGTCTGGGAAATGAGAACCATTAAAGATGGATAACTAACCATCCCAGGTCAGTTGAGATTTGAGAGTGGGAGCCACTACTACTAAGACTTAGGTCTTTTAGTACTAAAACCAGGGACACTCAAATTTGGATGGTTACCCTAAATGAAAAGACACCTAAGAGAGATTCAAGACTGCTCCCTCAGCATTGTGTCAGCTCTTTCTGGGAACAAGCAAAACCACATTAGAGGAGTTTCCAGGTGTGTATTAAATGAGTCATTTTTTTAAAAAACAAATTCTGCTATCCCAAACTATCAAGTTACCTGCTGTTTTAGTTGTACTTCTTGCTGTCTCATTTGTTCATATTTGTGCCTGGATTCTGTGGCTTCTTTTAATAACTAAAAAACAGAAACATCCTTGCAAACATACTAATAGCAATTACAAGTATTAATGTCAAATACCATAGTTACTCCACATCCTTCAGCTCACTATTTTAGCAAGAATGACTACCCTCCAAATGGAATACCTTCTTTCCACCAGTTACCATTCACACCTCCCATCATTAGGAAGTAGAAATGTTTGAATACTTTATTATTAGAAAAAGGTACAGTGGAGGCCTAAAACAGTTTACAAACTTGAGGTTTTAAGGATGGTGTTTTGAGTGAAAATAATCACATGTCTAATATTAGCAGAAAACATAGCTAAGTACCTCACACATGGCTGAGAAAGCTTCTCTACTACCTGAGGAACAAGGTAAGATGGGGTGAAAGGGTATGGAGAAAGCAGTAAAGTTTAGAGAACAAGCAAAACAAAACGGGTGGAAGACTGGAGATGTGCTTGCTTTATACACAGAGAGCCTTGGGTTCGATCCTCAGTACTTCCTAAATTCAGTATGGTGCTTCAAGGAGTTCAAGGCCATCTTCCAGCCAGGGCTACAATATGAGACCCTGACTCAATAAAATTACAATTACACCAATGAAAATAAATCATTTCCCTAGTGTCAACTTCTTGAAAAACAAAACAAGGGCAGGGTATGGTATTGCATGCCTTATTATTAATCTAGCACTCAAAAGACAGAGGCATGTGGATCTGCAAACAGAAATAAGTAGCCAAAAGCCTTCTAGTGCTTTTCTATCGTACCCCAGGAATGACACTGAATGTTTTAGTTAAAATACTGGCAATACCTTTTCCTTTTTTTTTCTTAAGGAAGAGAACTTACAAACTCTCTCTCTCTCTGATGTTTTTCATCAGCTTCTTTTATCAGCTGTGTTGTTTGCTGAAGTTTGGCATCCACAAGCTGTTGTTGCAATTCCTTGTGTTTGAATACTTTATCAATATGCTATGGAAAAAGAATTCCTTCCATCACTTTATGAAGACAGGAACACATTGGGGGAGGAAATATAAGATGTTACAACACTCTGTTTACCCTGCTTTCCTATTAATACCACACAGTTAAGAATACTAGGTCTTTCTGTCTCTGCACCTAAAGTAGTATTGCTATCACCTGCAAAAGTACTGCCCTTTGGTCAGCCCTGTTGGAGCTAGGCATCATCACAGGACAAAAGAGATCAAACTAAAAAGCACACGCAATGATTTTTCTGCACATTCCTTTTTTTCCTACCCACTAAATTTTGCTAAATTCATCAATTGATGGCAACATATGACAAACTAAATGATATGAGTCAAAGCCAAACTAATGTGTGACACTAGGGAAATTTCTGTCCTGCTAAATCTCAATGCCAGTATCTGATATAATCATACCCAGATTGGCTGACCTATGAGAACCACTTAAGGTGCTTGGTGCCATACAGACATTTGGCAAAAGCTTGCATTTCCAAGAACTGTTACGTGGCTTGCTATATACACCGAAGCCATCAAAACATGCATGCCTTCTTGGAGCTAGAGAATTAGGGTTCTTCCAGTTATAGTATGATATGTGGCAGGGAGAATACTAATATGCGATGAGGTAGCCTAGGTATTAACATGGCAGATGATTTATTCATTTATGAATATGAACATGCCATGGTATTAATCACAAATAACAGGATTCAAACAGGGTTTTCTAATTTGCTACACCTATGGGGAAGCAGATAGCCAATTAATAAAATTAAAAGAATCATAATAAAATGGGGGGGGGGGGCTAGACAAGATGGCTCAGCAGTTAAGAGCACATCCAGAGGACCCATGTTTAATTCCCATTACCCACGTGGCAGCTCACAACTGTGACTCCAGGTCCAGAGGCTCTGATACCCTTACACAGACACACATGCAGGCAAACACCAATGCACATGAAATTGAAAAAAGAAAATTAGGGCTAAGCCCATGCCTTTAATCCCAGTAGGAGGATCTTTGTAAACTCAAGGCCAGCCTATTCTACGTGGTGAAGTCCACAACAGCCAGGATTACAGAGAAAACCAAAAAGAAAGAAAATCAGGGCTTTAATAATTTAATAAATTTTAGCCTATATGACAACAAAACCACAAAACTATTTAATAAGCTCTTCAATAATAAAACAAGACAAAGAAATCTTATATTTTGGAGATCAGACATAAACTAGTAAAACAGATAGGCTTTATTTGGTTCTTAAATCAGACTTTTGTTTTTTAATGACATAAAAATAGGAATGGTAAAGAGCTCTTGCTGCTCTTCTTGTTGTTGCTCCTGCAGAAGACCCAACAATGGGTAGCGCACAACTGCATGTAATTCCAGCTCCAGGGACTCCAATATCCTCTTCTGACCTCTAGTAGCACCCACACACATAACATTTTAAAAGAAAAGCAGATACATTCTAGCAGTGATTAGATTTAGCATTAAACAACCACTCTTTAGATGTGAAAATGATATGATCAAAAAGAATTTTGATTTATACACTAAATATCTACAAATGGGGCTGGAGTGGTAAAGACCACTGGCTGTTCTTCCAGAGAATTTGGGTTGAATTCCAGCACTCACATGGTGGCTTGCAATCATGTGTTGACTCCAGTTTCAGGGGATCTAACATGCTTTTAGCCTCCTTGGGCACCAGACACATGAGAACAGAACATCCATATACATAAGACAATTTACATTTTTTTCAATGAGTTCAAAACAGGAGCTATGGACATGGCTTAGAAAGTAAATGCAAGTACTGTTCTGAGCTTGGTTCCCAGCACCCACCTTGGACATCTCTCAGTCACCTGTAATTTCAGTTGCAAGGGATCTAATATCTTCTTCAGGCCACTGTAGCCACTGCACTTGTGAGTAAAACCAGACCCAGACAAAGACAAACATACATACATATAATTTAAAATAGACTTGAAAAATTTAAAATATGTTCAAGGTTATAACATTGTCTGAAAAAAACAAAAACCAAAACACCTGATATCTTAGAACTCAGGAAGCAAAGATGAGTTCCAGGCCAGCAAGGAATACAGTGAGTTTCAAGTCAGCCTGGGCCACAGGTAAAGATCATACCCAAAACAACAGAAACCTCACAAAAGACCAGGTGTGGTGGTACATGCCTTTTATCCCAGCACCCAGGAGGCAGAGGCAGGCAGATCTGAGTTTGAGGCCAGCCTGGTGTACAGAGTGAGTTCCAGGACAGCCAGGCTACACACAGAAACCCTGTCTCAAAAGACCCCCTACCCCAGCAAAACAACAAAAACAAACAAACCTCACAAAAGACAGAGGCCTGGGGTATAATAAGTTAGATGGTAAAACATACATAGCATACACAAGGTCCCTTGGGATTGATTTCAGCACCAAAAGATAGATTAAAAAAAATAGGGTTGAAGGTAGCTAGCTCAGTAGTAGAAAGCCCTCAGAGTATGGCCAAGGCCCTGGATTTAACTAATAGCACAATTAACCAAAAACCTAAGTAAAAAGGAAATTAGGTTTTTAAATGTAAAGTTGGGCATATTTTATACATGCCTGTGGTCAGCTACCTGGGAGGTTCAAACATGAGATCTACTTAAGCCACCCACAGTGATAAGCAAAACCCAATTTGAATGACAAAAACAAACAAACAAAAAAACCCCAAACCAAAACCTGAAACATAGATATAATGAAATGGCTATAGATACTGTATAATCACAAATGTTTGAGATACAAGGTATTCTGGGGCCAAATATTTAATCATTATTGATCAAGATAAAAAAACAATCTGTGTTGTGAGAATTGCCATCTTCTAGTATTACATGGAACTAGTATTTAATAAGACTCCTGGAAATTATCTTACCTGTTCGTGCAGATAGATTCTCAATTCTTCTGGTTATGAAACGGTGTGATGCTTTCCCTAGTTGATAAACCCACTTCTGTTACACATGGACAGAAGTTCTAAGACATCCTGCAGCATTACGTTTACTATAGTAGTAAACAGAGAACTTGCTACTAATAGTGATAAGCAGTATAAAACAATCTAGTGCTATTACCTCTTCCCTTAGTGCATACTGCTCAATAAGTTTCTTCAGCTTCTCTCCCAGTTCAATGTTTTCCTGTCGCAGCTTGGCATTGTGTATGTCATGTTGTTCCAACTGAGCTTGGATTTCATTTAGAGTTATCTGGAAATGTGCTGTTGCTTCTTTACGTCGTTCTTCTTCCTCTCGTGCCTGCTGCATATTTTCTTCCTTAGTACCCAAAAGAATTTCTGTTAATAAGAGACCTATGGACAAAATGCTCAATGAAGCTGCAGTGGCCAGGCTACTCAGGAGGCTGAGAAGAAGATCCCAAGTTTCAGGCCAGACAGTGGTGGTGCATGCCTTTAATCCCAGCACTTGGGAGGCAGAGGCAGGCGGATTTCTGAGTTCGAGGACAGCCTGGTCTACAGAGTGAGTTCCAGGACAGCCAGGGCTACACAGAGAAACCCTGTCTTGAAAAACAAACAAACAAAACAAAACAAAAAAGACCTGAGTTCAAATTAATACCCATATAAAAAGTAGAACATGGGGCTGGAGAGATGGCTCGGCGGTTAAGAGCACTGACTGCTCTTCCAGGGGTCCTGAGTTCAATTCCCAGCAACTACATGGTGGCTCACAACCATCTGTAATGGGATCTGGTCTTCTGGTGTGTGTCTGAAGACAGCTACCGTGCATTCATCATATATATAAAATAAATAAATAAAATATATTTTTAAAAAAGTGGAACATGGCAGCCTGTGCCTATAATCCTAGCTCTGGGGGGGGGGGGGGGGAGAGGATTCCACATGCACACCCATACTACCACCCCCAAAACACAAAAGGACATACACATACCAAAATAAATTAAAAAAAAAAAAGAGATGGAGCTCAAGTAAAAACGTGTTTGCCTAGCATGTGGGGAAAGAAAAAAAAAAAAGCTACTACCACCACTGCCCTGGAACATTATTATGTCTAAGATACAGTTTGTCCCCCTTACTTAGGACCAGAAAGCTTATTTAAAAGCATACTTCTTTTCTCTTTTCCCATACAGAGCACTGAAATATATCAATTGAGGATAATATATATGACTGTCCACTAGAACAGACGTCTTGATAACCACACAAAGAATCAGATCAGTCTGAGCAAACAGCCCCTCTTTCAGTCTACTTTCTAGGTCAAACCTCTCACTCCTGAGAGGTCAAGAGACCAATAGCATCCTTAGTTTAAAAAGCTTACCTTTAAGTATATTTTACTACTCCATTCAAAATGACTACTTGGGGTGGGGATAGCATCTAACTTTTTATTTGGGAGGTGGGATGGGATTAGGTTAAGTGGGATTGAAACAAGGGCCTTGAGCACACTGGACATGTGCTCTCCCAATAGGCTATATCCCCAGCTCAGTTTTTAGTTTTTATTTTGAGACAAGATCTCATTAAGCTGTCTAGGCTGACAGTGAACTTGCTCTATAGCGTAGGCAGGTCTTGAACTTGTAATACTCCTGCCTCAGTCTTCCAACTAGCTGTGGTTATAGGTCTGTGCCCTTAATCTAAGTACCAACTATTTAAGATCTAATTATAAAGGTTCAGGACTAGGAAGATACCTCAGTGGTTAATACTTGTTCTTGCAAAGGACCTAGGTTTGACTCCCAGCACCCACATGGTAGCTCACAACCATCCATTAACTCCCAGTTCAGGGTAATTCCAATTTCTGATGCCTGCTTCTGACCTCCACAGCCAGCAGCTATGTATTGGTGCACAGATATATATGTAGGCAAAACATTCACACATATAAATACATCTTTTTAAATAAATTAATAAATATGAATGATCAGTAGTCAAAAACGAACTGAGAAGATGGTTCAGGGTTTAAGAGCATTTACTGTTTTTCCATAGGACCCAAGTTCAGTCCCTAGCATCCAAATCAGTTGGCTCAGAACCACCTGTAACTCCAAGGGATTGAGGTTCCCGTCAAGAGCATGCAATCACATACAGACCATAAATAAAACCTTTTCTTAAAAAAAGAAAGCAAAGGAGCTAGAAAGATGGCTCAGAGATTAAGAGCACTGATTGCTCTTCCAGAGATCCAAAGTTCAAGTCCCAGCAACCACATGGTGTCTTATAACCATCAATGAGATCTGGTGCCCTCTTCTGGCCTGCAGGCATACATGCAGGCAGAAAGCTGTATACATAATAAATCTTTAAAAGGGGGAGAGGGTGCTGGAGAGATGGCTCAGGGGTTAAGAGCACTGACTGCTCTTCCAGAGATCCAGAGTTCAATTCCTAGCAACCACATGGTGGCTCACAGCCATCTGTAATGGGATCCGATGCCCTTTTTTAGTGTGTCTGAGGACAGCTACCATGTACATTAAATAAATAATTTTTTGTTTTTTAAAGGAAACAAATGATAACTCCCATCTGGTGAAAAATCCACATCCTAAGTTAAATGCTGTTGTGCCTAGGTCCTTGGGATATAGATGGGAAAGAGAGCATTAGCTCAGAGTTCCAGCTCAGTGCTCTATCCTATTATACAGAAGGACAGGCCAGTTACAATGTTAAGAGGCAGATTCTTCTCATGGCTCTTTTTTCTCTCTTCCTCCATAGATACCAATTCATACCTGCTTACTTTCCCTATATAAATCTGCCAAGATCTAAATGCTATTTATTGCTTAAAGTACTCAGTAACCAAGAGTTAGGAGTGAGCCAGGAAACTTGGGCAGTTGAGTGTTCAGCAGTGCTCCTGTCTCACTGACTCTAAATTTACTAGTTTCTCATTTCATGGCAGCTACTTTAGTGCTCTACAAACAACCAACCAAAAAAAAAAAAAAAACCTGGCAACTCTGAGCCTTTCTAAGCCATGGCTTTGAGAGGTGGGAGAAGGAGGGAGGATTGGAGAGAGAGGTCAGTGGTTAAGAGCACTGCTAGTCTTATAGAGAACCCATGTTCAGTTCCCAGTACCCAGCAGATAGTGGCTCCTAACCATCAGTAAGGAAATTTGTTCCAGGAAATTTGACACCCTCTTCTGGCATCCTCCGGCACTAGACATGTACATGGTACACACAGATTAAGAAAATCTTTTCAAAAGTTAGGTGGGAGTTCCATGCTTACTCCATGTGACCAAATTCCTTTTGGTCCTGTGAGGGAATTCCTTTTCTGAACAGGAAACTCAAATTTAAGACAGTGTTCTATCAGTCTCATATTATATTGCCTTATCCACAACATCAGCCCAAGCAAACCAGAAACAGGGTCATATCTGGTCTCTAGATAGGCACAGATTTCAAACAGACACAAGATGACCTTTTGTGACATCACTTCAAAACAGTAAGTGAACTAACCTTTAAGGTCTTATTATGACGTTGAAGTTCCCTGCAAAGAGACTCCAGTTTGCTTCGTGCCAAGATGGCCTTGCTGTGTTCACTTTGAAGGTGAACTTTCTCTTTCACGATCTGGGCTTGCTTCTTCTGCAGAATCTTCATTTGTTTCTGAACATTTCTGCTTTCCTCCAGCTAAAATTAGTAAGTACTTTATATTCAGAAAGCATAGCAAAAGCCCCCAGACCCTCAGTGAAGGCTAGAACAATCAGTTACCAACTATGTGATTTTCTTTCTTTATTTTTTTTAAGACAGAGTCTTGCTATGTAGCCTAGTTGGCCTACACCCCTCAATCATCTCGCCTCAACCTGAGATCTGGAATTACAGGCATGTGGACCAAAGCCAGCTAAGAGCTGTGGCTGGAGGAATGGCTAAGCAGCTAGGAGTACTTAGTAATCTTCCATGGGACCATTTTGGGTTCCAGTACCCATATCATGTGGCTTAAACTGCCTGTAACTCTAGTTTCAAAGGACCCAATACCCTCTTACCCTCTGCATGTTCTCTCTCTCTCTCTCTCTCACACACACACACATTTTTTTAAGTCTTAAAAAACAAAAAAAGTCTCATCACCCAGAGAGAGGGTCTTGAGAACTGTGCGCATTAATCAAGAGGTCAGCCTGTAATCACAGCACTCAGGAGGCTAAGACAGGAGGATTGTCATGATTTCAAGGTCAGCCTAGAGCTATGAGTACCAGCTCAGCCTGGTTTACAATATGAGTCTCTGTCTTTAAATACAAAACAAAACAAGCCAACTATTAGGCTAGAGAGCAGGCTTAAGCAGTGCTTAAGCAGAGGACCAAAGAGTTCAGGCCCCAGCACAAATACATAACCCCAGCCCCAGGAGTTCTGAGGCCCTCTTCTAGCCTCCTCAGATAATTCATTATACGCACACCAGCCCCAACCCAGTGGTAGAGCACTTGCCTCCTCCAAGTAACACTCGGGGTGAGGATCCCATCCATAGCACGACTAAATGGTAGCAGGGAGCGCCCAATACTGCATACTGCATTGTACAATTTTATTCAAACTGTCTCATGCTATGTGAAGTCACCAACCTCCTCCCTGCTCTAGTTATAAGGAAAGTAAGCAATTTCGTGTGGATGGAAGACAGGGCCTCAATCTTTCTTCAGCCCCTTAGATATTCATCTTCAGAACAACTTTGAATTATTCAAGTTCCACTTTATTATCCAAATTTTCAGGTCAAGAGTTGCCCAAGAGTACAAAGTGAGATGGAGATTGGAATCCTGAAACCTTCCACATTGACCTGGGGACCTTGATTTATCACCTTTGCCTGACTTCAGACACTAATTATAGCTCTTCCGGGTTCAAGTCAGTGATTCATGGGCAATTTAGACTCCTCATTTTCCAACTGTAATCCCGTGTTTTGAACTAATGATGTATTTGATATTTCTTCTCCCAGAGTTTCAACTTTTGAGTTTTACCCTTTGTAAAATGAGCTAACCACTATTGTGGCGAGAACTAATCCAGCCAGTATCTCTTGAATTTCAGTTTGTTGGTTAGCTGTCTATAGACTATTTCCTAGCTATTAAGATTTGCTGAGCTGGGCAGTGGTGGCGCACGCCTTTAATCCCAGCACTCGGGAGGCAGAGGCAGGTGGATTTCTGAGTTCGAGGCCAGCCTGGTCTACAGAGTGAGTTCCAGGACAGCCAGGGCTACACAGAGAAACCCTGTCTTGGAAAAACAAAACAAAACAAAACAAAACAAAAACAAAAACAAAAACCCAACAACAACAACAAAAGATTTGCTGAAATCCAAACGTAAAATACAGGATTATTGGGACTGAAGAGATGGCTCAATGGTTAAGATCACTGGCTATTCTTCTAGAGGACCTGGGTGCAATTCTTAGCACCCACATGATTCTCATAACCACCTGTAACTCCCTGGCTCCATTTCTAGCACGTAGAAGCTGCTTATAACAGTCTGTAACTCTCTCCATCCAGTCCCAGAAGATCCAACACCCTCTTCTGGTCTCTGACAGCACCATCACACACATGATACACAGGCATCCATGTAGATAAAATACCCACATACATAAAATTAAAAAAAAATCTTTAATAAAAAAAAAACAAAACAAAAAAACAGGATTACTGGCCAGGCAATGAATGGTGGCACACGCCTTTAATCCCAGCACTGGGGAGGCAGAGGCAGGCGGATTTCTGAGTTCGAGGCCAGCCCGGTCTACAGAGTGAGTTCCAGGACAGCCAGGGCTACACAGAGAAACCCTGTCTGGGGGGGGGGGGGGACCAACGGGATTACTATGCTTTTGTCTTTTGTCTTTATTTTTATTATAAAAGAAGCTGATGTTGTGTTAACAAGGTAAATAAGATGGCTTAGTGGAAGGCTTGCCATGCAAACCATATGGCTTGAGTCCCAAGAACTCACTCTGAAAAGTTGTCCTCTGTACTCTGACATCCACATGCACACTGTGAGGCTCAAGTGCCAGCACCCTTTCTCACACACACAAACACACACATACATATAAAAGCTGGAATTAATGTGTTACTTAGAAATTAATATTGAATTTTATCTTTCTAAAATACCAACAGACTATTGAACTAAATTTAGAACTTTTTTTTTAAACTAACTAGGACTCAAGGATCCTGCAATTTTAGGTTAGAAGCAAATGAATCCCTTTCAAGGTAACATCTATACTAACAGATAAGATGGCCACCTTACCAACCTTTCTGAACAGCTTTTACTGAAGAAATTGATGCCAAGTCACAAAGAACAAGAGTGCCACCTTGTGGCCCATCAAAACACACCAAAAACATCATTGCAGGATATGGTAGGTCAAATCTGCAATCCCAGTCCTTGGGAAGGTAATGAAGGCAAGATCAGGAGGTCAAGGTCACACTTGACAACATGAGTTCCAGACTGACGTGGGACAAATAAGGCTGTCTATAAAAGACCAAACCAACCAAACAAAAACTTTCCAAACTATCTATTTACAGACCCTTCTCTAGAAACAACTGTTCTCTAGAAACAATTGCTGCTCTTGCATATGCGAAGTTGCCCAGGTATGGACTAGGCATGGCAATATAACTTCAGAGGCTGAAGGAAGTCAGACTGAACTACTAACCCTGCTCCAGGGTTCCCACAACCCTGTGCTCACTAATCCTTTGCTCCCCTTTTTATGTTATTTCATCTGTATAGTCCTAAATACATTTTTTAAAAAGCAAACACCCTTTTTGTTTTTCATTGTTGTGACTTTAGGATGGACTAGCACAACCAAGGAACTGGTATTTTTGCTTTAACAATTGCTATTAATTTACACTAAGCAGCTCCAGGATGTCAAATTCTGGATTATATTGCTACAACTCAACAAAATTGTTGGTATATACCTACTAATTATTGGGGGTACTGTGGGCCACAGGCTCTGTAATATAAAAAAGGTTATTCTGTTTCTCTCAGAGTCAGATGGGGATAAAACTGGAAAGGGTTCCTATGGGCTTCATTCTGATAACTTGAAAGTAAGAAGTGGGACCTTCAGGTTGAAAATTTGAAGAAGGTGGGTATCATAATGCCACAAGCCAAGAAGGGCCCAGGCAGACAGAGATTCTTCTCGGAGTGATATAGTTGTTTTAACTGGCTCCAACTGAGAAAGGCAAAGAGCAGACAAAAGCAGCTAGCCAAGAACAAAAGAGCTCACTTTGCATTTAGTCCCACCAGGCACAGAGGATTGATTCTTCAGGACCAGCTCCACACACAGCACACTGTAAATGTGGTACAGCACATCTCAGATGGAACTCACATCTAAGTCGGCAGTATTCATGACAATGTCATAGTAAATGGAGATTCTAACCGCTAGTTTGGAAAGCCAGAAAGCCATGCTTAATGTCTAACAGAGACACTGACAAATGAATCAAAAGTGCATCTCACACATTAGCTTGTATTCCTCCTCTGTGGAGATCCTTGATTGCTTCTAGCACTCAACATAGTACAAGAGACATGCTCCATGTCTGGTCAAATAGGTATAGGTTTTGGACAGTATCAGAATTGCTGAGTACCTATGGCAAGCCACTTCCCCAGGTTGACCTGAAAATCATAGAGACCCAACTGCCTGCCAAGTGCTGGGATTAAAGGTATATGCCGCCACACCATCCATCATGAACTTTTTAAATGCATTTAAAAACCCACTCTTAGCAGGTGTGGTAGTGAAAGCCTTTTGTCCCAGCACTCAGGAGGCAGAGGGATACAGAGCACTGAGTTTGAGGTCAGCCTGGCCTATAAAATGAGTTCCAGGATAGCCAGGGCTACACAGAAAAACCAAGCTCTGTCTTGAAACCCGCCCCCAACCTCCCCAAAAGAAAAGAAAAAGAAAAAAGAAACCCACTCTTACTTTTGGACAGTTCAGGAAAAAACAGGTTTTAGTTGGATTTAGCCCACAGGTTACATAATACATGTATTTCCTGGTATACACATAAATGAAATTCTCCAGGGTGCTGGCTTCTCTATGTTCAATTCATACGACATTACTAAACTTTTTCCAGAGTTACTGGCAAATCTGTATACCCAATAGCACTGTGCTAAAGATCATGTAGGGACTGCCGAGATAGCTCAGTGGTTAAGAGTGCATATGGCTCTTGCAGAAAATCTAAGTTCTTAAGGACCCAAGGCTTAATTAAAACTTCCTATAATCCCAGCTCCAAGGGATCTGAAACCCTCTTCTGGCTTATGAACATGAACGTGCAAAGACTCACACATACATATGTAATTAACAGTAATTTCTTAAACATGTGGGAAATAAAGACAAGAGACCATGCAAATCTACCCATTTTAAGTATATGAAGATTCTCTTAATTGAACCAGGCATGTGGGTTGGTCAGGTGACTCAACAGTTAAGAACAATGGCTACTGTTCTAGAGGTGCTGAGTTAATTCCCAGCAACTACATGGTGGCCCATGACCATCTATAAAGGAATCTGATGCCCTCTTCTGGTGTGTAGATGTATATACAGACAGCATTGCTATATTTAAATAAACAATTTTTCAAAAAGGTTTTGCAATTGTAAAAGTGCTACCTTATGAGCCAGCCTGATGGTGGTAGCATGAGCCTTTAATCCCAGCACTCAGGAGGTAGAAGTAGGTGAAACCCTGAGTTCACAGCCAGCTTGGTCTACACAACAAAACCCAGGAAAGCCAGGGCTACACATAAAAACAGTCTCAAAAAAACAAAACAACAAAAAAGCACTCGGGAGGCAGTGGCAAACACTGGTGATCTTTGCTGAATTCCAGGCCAGCCAGGCCTACATAGTGAGACCCTGTCTTTAAGAGGGAGGGAGGGAAAATGGCATCTCATTGTGATCTTCCTCTCTGACCACTACATGAAGATAATACTGCTATATGTCCTTTTGGGTCATTAGGCTAAGTTATCTTTGGTTTTCCACTTCTATGAAATGCCTCTTTCCTATCTTCTGCCTCGCTTTCCACTCGTTTTTGTTTGCTCCTTTCATATTTGTAGGTATTCTTTTTCCATATTTTACTGTGCTAGGAATTGAATCCAAGACCTTGTACGTATAAGATAAATGCTCTATGACTGAGTTATACATATACACCCCCAGTCCTAGGTGCTCTTTCAGGTGTATCTTTTAAAAATGTTATGTGTGTGGGTATTTTGCCTGCATATACATGACATTTATGGTACTTTCCTGGTACAAAGGTCAGAGAGGGTAGCATCAGATCCTCTGGAACTGGAATGACAGTAGGTTGTTAGCTGCCATGTGGGTGCTGGGACTCTAGCAGCTAGGTGCTCTTAAAAACTGAACCATCTCCAGCCCCCTTCACATATTCTTGATACTAAGTCTAACTCTGTTGGAAACGTTGTCCCAGGTTTGTAATGTCATCTTTCAAGGTACTTTGAATCCTTTTTTCCTGGTATACACTGAATCTGGGGCTGGCACATGCTTAGGCAAGCACACTACCACTGAGATGTATCTCTGGCTATTTTTTTAAGGCAGGGTCTCACTAAAATGCCCATATAGCCCTCCAACTAGTGATCTTCTTGCCTCAGTCTCCTCAATAGCTGGCATTATAGGCCTGCAGTAACAGGCCCCAGTCTTTAAGGTATTACTGGAGGCACATATTGATTTCAGTAGACCAATTTTTACAATTTTTATTTATTTGCTTATTTATTCTATGTATAGATATCATGGCATGCCTGTGGAAGTTAGAAGGTAACTTCTAGGGGTCAGTTCACACCTTCCACCATGTGAGTCCTAGGGATCCAACTCAGATTATCATCAGGCTTGGCAGTAAGTACCTTTACCAACTCACTCATTTTTTCTTTTTCTTTTTTTTTTTTTTATAAAAAAAAGATTTATTTACTTATTTTATGTATGTGAGTACACTGCCACTACTCAGACACACCAGAAGAGGGCATTGGATCCCATTACAGATGCTGAGAGCCTTATATGGCTGGGAATTGAACTCAGGAGCTCTAGAAGAGCAGCAGAGACTGCTTTGCCATCTCTCCAGCCCATAACTCAGTCATCTTGCCAGCCCATTTTTTTGTGTTATTGTTTTGTTTTGAAGACAAAGTCTTGTTGTATCGCCCAGGCTGACCTCAAACTCACAGCAGTCCTCTAGTCTCAGCCTCCCAAGTGTTGAAATTACAATGTGAACTAGCACACCTAGACGATTTGTGTAAATTCTTTTAAAACTATTTAATTGTGGTGTCTGCATGCTTGAGTGGACATATGAGCAGTACAAGCATGCAGGAACCCACTAGGGTCAGAAGAGGCATCAGACCTCCTGATAATAAAACTGGAGCTCCAGGTGCGTGTGAGGGACCTGTGCTAGAAAGCCAAGCCATGTCCTCTGCCAGAGCAGTACGCATTCTACTGGTGAGCCCAACTTGTACATTTTAATAATGCTTTTCATGGTGTAAGAAACCTATCCCAAAGGTACTCAGTGGGTAAGATTGCTTTCTGGACAAGCTTCAATATATGAGTTCAAATCCCTAGGACCCATATAAAAAGCCAGGCATAGTTATATAAGTCTTACCTGTTATCCCCGTGTCGCTTGGGGGAGGAGTGTGTGTTATGAGGATCACTAGTTCCAGCTTTAGTAAAAAACCCTCTCAAGACAGTAAGATGGAAAGACCCAACGTCCTTCCACTAACTTCTGCCATATTTGTATCATCCTCCCAACACCCCACATATAAGGGAGGGAGCAAGAGCCTTAACACTTACCATCTCAACAAATGGGTTACAGAAGGAACTGTCCAAGGCCAGCTTAGTCCATATATCAAGCTCTACAACCACCAAGGCTACATAAGACTTTATCTCAATAACAAAAACAAGAAAAATAAAGCTTCTCTTCCGAAGTTAGGAAAAATTTAACTATTAACAAATCTAACCCCGGCAGTGGTGGTGCCCGCCTTTAATCCCAGCACTCGGGAGGCAGAGGCAGGCGGATTTCTGAGTTCGAGGCCAGCCTGCTCTACAGAGTGAGTTCCAGGACAGCCAGGGCTACACAGAGAAACCCTGTCTCGAGAAAGCAAAAAAAGAAAGAAAAAAAAAAAAACAAATCTAAATATTGTCTCAAAGATTTTTTTTTTTTTTTTGAATCAAGGTCTTACATCCCAGGTTGGCTGGTCTCAAACTGCCTATGACACTGTGCCATTGAACTGCTAATCCTGCCTCTACCCCTGGGATTACAAGCATGCACCACAACATTATTTTATGCAGTACTGGGAATGGAACCCAGAGCTTCATACACACAGGTGCACTATAGGCACATGGCACACACATGTATGTGGACACACATGTATGTGGACACACGCATGCACACACGCACACACAAATATCCCCCCCTCAATATATAAATAAAATAGACAAATAACTCTTAACACTGAATTTTAGAAAATGTATTCTAGCTGAGTACAATGGTACATGCTTATAATTTTAACTATTAAGACTCAGGCAGAAGGATCACTTGAACCAGAAGCTGAAGACTGCATCCACAATAAAACCAGACCCTGTTTCAAATACAAAGGAAACAATCTATATCACAGTTTAGCACTATGGTGTTCTCTATGTGCTAGAAAAATCAGCTGGGTGTGCTGGCATATACCTTTAATCCCAACACTGGAAAGGTAGAGGCAGAGACAGGCTAACTTTTAGGAGTTATTTAATCCTAACCTGGTCTACATAGCAAGTTCTAGGCCTGCCAAAGCTACATAGCAAGAATTTGCCTCTAAAAACTAATGTCACTCACTCAATCAATAAAACAAAATAATGAAAACCATGAAAGACCAAGAGATCAGAGTCTTTCTTCCAATTTTTGAATATTTTATATTTTAAGCTACATCAAAATTATATTTTAAAAAGCTTATCAAGCACACACAATATATTGTTATATTTTATGGACCTCATGGCTGTGATTGAATACTCACGAGATCAGCATATTTCTTACAGAGAGCTGCCAGCTTCTCCTCTGGGGTTGAAAGGGTGTTTAGCGCTTGCATCAGTAATAAAACTTCTTTTCCTAATGATTAACAAGGTAAGAAATAGTCCTGAATAATAAGACCAAATATGACCTGTGAAGTCTACCAATACTTCCCATGTTCTAATCTCAGAACAAAATAATTTCTACCTACAACAAGAAATATCGTATTTGCCAGTTCAATTTTGTAAGTATTTTGAGCTGGGTGTATTGTCTCAAACCACTAGTTGCGACATGCAAAAGGATCCTCAAGTTCAAGACCATCCTGGGCCACAGAGTGAGACCATGTATCAGAAAATCATAGCCAAATCAAACAAACTATTTAGTGATACAGCTAAGTGGAAGGAAGAACAATTGATGCTCATGTCCTGGGCTTGAGTCTCAGGAAGGTGAGGAGCTACTTTTACATTCTGGATTAACAGACCCTGCTCTGTTTCTCACCCACACGCATTTTAGATTTCTACACTCACTAACACTGCTAAGAATTCTTATGGAAGAGGTAAATATTCCCTTGTCTAACCATTAGGTGTCTATGTTAAGACAAATGGCAAATTAAAAATGGCAAGGAATATTTTTAAAAGCTTCAGTCTGACCAAGTATAAATATAGACAGACTTTCAGTTTGTTTCAGTTGGACATATGCTTTGCCTATCTCAAATGTACATACCTTTCCTATGTGCAATTAAGTAACTTACTTTCTGGTGATTGTTGTACCTGTTAGCCAATGCTATCAAAAGCAAAAGAATAGCAAAACAACTTTTCCCTGGGGTGGGGTGGAGGGAAGGTGTAACAGTATTTTAAGAACTTTGACAAGGAAAATCAGGTAGGGACTGTGTTTCAAAATAGGTGATTTTATATTTTTACTTTTTTGGAGCTGGTTTCTCAGTAGCCCTGGCTGTCCTTTAACTCATCTGCCTCTGCCTCCTGAGTGCTGATACTAAAGGTGTGTGCCACGATGCCTGGCTTAAAAATCACCTCTTTCTTTTCTTTAGATTTGCTTTTGTGTATGTGTTTTGCCTGTACGTATGTGCACCACATGTGGCCTAGTGCCCACAGAGGCCAGGAGTGTCTGATCTCCTACAACTACAGTTGCAGATAGTTGTGAGCTACCATGTGAGTACTGGGAAGTGAACCTGGATCATCTGCATTAGTTTGAACTGCTGAGCCATTTCACCAGCCCCAAGACACCATTTTCATTTTTAAAATGTTCCTCTTACAAATAAGCTATCTCATTAGTGTGTGTACATCAATGACTGGTATATAGATTGTTATGGGAAGAAAAAAATGGAATGACTTCAAAACTGAATGTGAGCACAGTGGTGGTTTGAGCTTGTAAGAAAGATCCCAACAGAATAAGATGCCTTCTTCCACCTCTGAAAAAAAAAAACAAGAAAATTTTTCTATTCACATAATATTTTATTAGCAAAACCCAAAAGCCATTTGGCCCAAGACTAATAATAGCATTATGAGAATTTGTAAACTCAAAACACTTTTGCTTTTTTATGTTTGTTTTCAGTGCTAGGACTTTTTTGTGTGAAATAGAATTTGCATACTACAATTCACTTTTAATTTATTTTTAAATTAATTTTTTTTTTTTTTAGAGAAACTCTGCCAGGTTGGCCTTGAATTAATTCCTAGGCTCAAACAATCCTCTTGCCTCAGCCTCCAGAATAGCTGGGATGATAAGTATGGACTAGTCACCTGAATAAAATTCAGGTTTAAAATACATTTTTTGCCGGGCAGTGGTGGCAGGCGCCTTTAATCCCAGCACTTGGGAGGCAGAGGCAGGTGGATTTCTGAGTTCGGGGCCAGCCTGGTCTACAGAGTGAGTTCCAGGACAGTCAGGGCTACACAGAGAAACCCTGTCTCGAAAAACCAAAACATTTTTGTCTAGAGAAAAGCTAAGTAAAGGAAGAAATTCACAATTTAGTATATTCAGAAGGTTGTACAATCATGACAACTATTTAATTGGGAGTGTTTTTATTACCCCTAAAACAATCCATACCCAATAAGAGTTATTTCTTGCACCTCCATCTACTCCAGCGCTGGCGATTACAAATCTACTTTCTGTCTCCACAAATTTTACAATTCTAGATATTTCATACAAAAGAGAATATGTATAAGGCAGACCCCTTTGTGTCTAGCTTCTTTTACATTGCAAAATAGTTTGCTAGCTTTCTTCATGAAGATTGAACCAACACTCCTTCCTTCCTATGCTATAGTATTTTATCACATAGACTAGACTTTGTTTACTCGTCATCACCTAATGAATATTTGTGCTTTTTCTACTTGAGCTATTAAGAATAATAATGCTATGAACACTATGTACAAACTTCTGTGTATACAAGTTTTTAATCTTCTTGGGTATATATGCCTAGAAATAGAGTTGCTAAATTGCTTGTTCATGTAGTAAAGTACTGATTTAGGAAAGGCATTATTTCTAAAGAATTAAAACTACTTTTCATGTTCCTTAACTTTTACATTTTAAAGAGGAGATTTTGTTAATAAAAAAGGGAAATCAGGCAAGCCATGGTGGTATGCACTTATAGCCCCAAATTGACTTGGGAAGTGAAGACAAAAGGTTCAGGTCAGAGTCACCGTTGGTTACATATTGAGTTCAAGGTCAGCCTGGGTTATATATAAGACCTTGTCTCAAAAGACCAAAACAAAAAAGAAAACCCCTTCCAAAATAAAGGTAACTCTAGACATATATACAACATCTACAGAGCTGTGTGTGGTGGCAAGCACCTTTAATCCTAGCTAAGATCAAGGCCACCTTAGTTTACATACTGAATTTCATATCAACTAGTGCTGCATAGTGAGGCTGGCTCAAAACAAAAACAAAGAAAAAACACCCCTTACCAATCATAGATGTAAATTATGTGGTGGTAAACTTAACTGTAGCACTAGGAGGCAGACATAGATGATTATCTATAAGTTTGATACAGCCTGGTCTACATAGCAAATTACAGGCCAGCCAGGTCTATATAGTGAGACCTTCAAAAACAAAAACAAAAAAAACCCAAAACAACAAAAAAATTAAGGGGCAACCAGTAAGACTAAAAGAAGATTTCAATCTTCTTCATGAGATTCAGCATATCACAAAATATTGCCTAGCATGCATGAGGCCACAGGTTCAAGCCTTGGTATGGAGGACAATGGCACAATACACAACATACATTTAATGGTTTGGCCAGGCATGTATGCCTTGATGCACTTGGGAGCTAAGTCAAGAGGATCAGGAGTTAAAGGCCAGCCTCAGTGATACAGGAGGTTTGAAGTCAGCCCAAACTGTATGAGACCTTGTCTCAAAAAAACAAAAGAGATTAAGTATATCACATTTTTTATCTAAACAAGCTATGTAGAAGAAAGCAAAAAATACCTTTGAAACCTGGTTAATTCACTCTCTGAAGTACAGTTAACATACTGTCTATAGAATTATGTCTGGCCTATTTTTGTTGTTGTTTTATTTTCCAAGACAAGGTTTCTCTCTGTAGCCCTGGATGTCCTGGAACTCTGGATGGCCTCAAACTCAGAGATCTGTTTGCCTCTGCCTCCTGAGTGCTGGAATGTCCAGTTTTAAACTGATTAAATATACAGTTCTCACATACAGTTTGAGCAGCCTAGTAAAGCTGCAAGTCAAATACTCCATCCTCAAATTTTATCAGGAGTTAATTCTTGATTGTATATAGAGATAGCTAAGCTTCCTTCTATTCTTTCCACCTCCTGTACATAAGTGCAGCAAACAAGCTGACTAACCTGAGGTAACAGGGATTTATTTTATAGTGTGTGTGTGTGTGTGTGTGTGTGTGTGTGTGAGACAGTACATGTGTGGATGTTAGAAGACAACTTGTACCAGTTGTGCTACGAGTTTTACAATTGTGGGTCCCAGGGATCAAACTCAGGCTTAGTGCCAAGCACCTTTACCCACTGAGCCGCCTCACTGGCCCATAACAGGTGTTTCAGTTAAGCACACTCAAACTAGCAGTGTTCATGGTCACCTATGCTGGACACACTGTGAATAAAATGAGCATGCAACTAATGAACAGAGCTTATTACCTAAGGTTTTCTCTTTGTTCCTGCTGCACTCGGAATCTTGCTGGCCATCAGGAGGACCTGTTCGGGCTTCTTGTCCAGGAATTTCTTCTCTTGTCTCCTGTGTACAGAATACTGAGCTCACCAAATTTCTGTTCTTTGTTATAAAGTCACTGTCTTCATCCCCTTCCAGTGAATGCTTCTTAGTTGTGTCACCACAACTAGAGTCTTGATGTTGAAGAATATCATTTGCTTGAGAGTTACAAACCATGTCTGCTTTTACTCCTAACCCACAAATCCTAGCTTCTTCCATTGTGCCAATTTCAAACTAGAAGAAAGGAGAGAAAGATGGAAAGAGTTAAGTTGAACAGAATCAATATTTATAACCAACAGTTCTTTTACTTAGTGGTTTGTGTGTTCAATGTAAACAAGGTAGCTTTTAGGTTTCACTGAGACATGATCTAAACTGTTAAGCTGGGGCATAGCTCTGAGGTAGAAGTGATTTGCTTCAAGAGCCCTTGGGTCCCATCTGTAGCACTGCCAAAAGATAAAACAGAGCCTAACTATATGCTACCAAAGGAGGCAAGAATGCCAGTTAGTAATAAGTCTAAACTTATTTCCCTATAAAAATTCATAATTTAAAAATAATCACTATCTTTTAAAGAGTAAACTGTACCGAGTTGATAAATGCTACCCTGTTGTTATCTTAAGGATGATAGGACAAAGCAGCCAGCTAGCTAGGTGACTATCCAGCAAAAACTATCTTCCAAAGTATCTAATGCAGTAAGAACTGAGAGACAAGTGGCAGCATCAAGTAGTAGTCCACTGTATTTTCCAGCCCGTTGACCCCCATGTTAGTCCAGGCTATGAGTGTCACTTTAGCAACCAGATTTTTATTCTTAGAAGGACATGGTCTTTGTCCTCCATCTCTTCTCCACTCTAGTTAAATACAGATGTCACCAAGGTGCTGTAAGATGGCAGGGTCAGAGGACAAAAGCAGCCTGGCCCAAATTCCATGTATATACAGGAAAGACACTCTACCTGCAAAGAAAACACATACTGGAACATTAGGTGAATGAAAATAAACTTCTATCATGTTATACCATAGGAAATGAGAGTGGTATGTTAAATAGTTCTATCACTAATATGGAAGACATCCATACAAAAACAAACAAACAAACAAAAAGCATTTTCTGTTTTCTTCTCCCTTGAACCATTGTTTATGTTCTTTAAGATTTATTTCTTTTTATTTATATGAGTACACTGTAGCTGTCTTCAGACGCACCAGAAGAGTGCATCGGATCTCATTACAGACGGTTGTGAGCCACCATGTGGTTGCTGGGAATTGAACTCAGGACCTCTGGAAGAGCAGTCAGTGCTCTTAACTGCTGAGCCATCTCTCTAGCCCTGAATCATTGACCTTATTCTCTTTTGTCATATCTTTGTTCATGGCAGGGTCTTGTTATGCATAGCTCGGATTGGCCTAAAACTCACTACCCTTCTGCCTGGACCTACAGATGAGCATCACCACAACTGCTTAGCCCTATTCATCTTCTCCATGTCCTAACTGTGACTATTGTTTGGTCACATGACATGTCACAACTATAAACTCTACATTCCCTTTCTGGTTAAAAAGAGGATTTCTAGATGGATAGTGTTGGTGCACAGCTTGAGTTCAAGCACTAGGAAAGCAGAGGCAGGCAGATCTCTGTGAGTTCAAAGCCAGCCTGATCTACATAATGAATTCCAGGATAGTCAGGGCTAGAGAAACCCTATCTCAAACACCCCCCCCCCAAAAAAAACCCAAAGGTTTCTTCCTTTCTGAATACAAGTGAGGTACAAAGTATCTAGTATAGTTCTCTTACCATAATTAGAGAAAATATACTTTGAAAATTAATGGATTAAGGCTGTAGCTCTGTGCAGGGATGCCTAACATGTGCAAGGCCCTGGGTTCAAGCACTAGCGCTGAAAAAGGAAAAAAACCAATACTTTTATTTAAATTACAGTTGCTCAGCCTGGTGGTTCACACCTATAATCCTAACTCTTAAAGTCACAGAGCAGATCTGGGGGGAATTTGAGGAGAGGGAAAACATGGTCAAAATATATTATATATAAAAATTGTTTTCAATTCAGAAAAAGTCAAAATAAATACGTTAAAGCAGGAAGACTGAAGCAAATTCAAGTCCAGACTAGACTGCATAGTGAGTTCCAGACTGAGCTACAGAGTGAAACCGTGACTCACAATAAAACAAAATTAGTGGGACACTAAGATAGGGGAGTCTGAGGGCAGCCTGAGCAAAGACGACAACAATTAACAGAGCTGCTTCCTAAACATCTTTCATTACACTGATTTATTTTTTGTATGTGCATGCGTGCAAGCATGCATGTATGTGTGTGTGTGTAGAAGCATGCCACAATCCACGTGACAAGTTATTAAAGGACAACTTTTAGGAGTTGGTTTTCTCCTTCTATCTTGTGGGTCCCAAGCATTGAACTTTTGTTTTCAAGCTTAGTGGCAACTGCCTTGACCCCCTGAGCCACCTGTTATTTCCAATTATAACATACCAGGGCTACAGAGATGGCTCAGCACTTAAGAGTGTACACTTCTACTCTACAGGACCCAAGTTTGCTTCCTAACAGCCATGTTAGGCAGCTCACACCTGCCTAGAACTCTAGCTTCAGAGGGATTCATTGCTTCTAGCCTACAGAGGCAATGCCCTTACATGTGTACACACACACACACACACACTAAAATAAAAGGTATTTCAAACTGTAGCATATCCAAACTGAAGAGTTAAAAATAATTGAAGACTCCAATGTAGAAGAGAAATGAAGATATTAAGGCCACTACTTATCTCGTATGATCTAAGGTTGTCATAAAACTATTACTGTGCTTTTAGGGTGCTGCTTTCCTCTTTTTAAGACAGGGTCATGTGTAATTCAAGCTGGCCTAGAATCTACTATATCTCCAAAAAGGCTTTGAATCCCTAGTCTTCCAGATACCATGTCCCAAGTGTTGGAATCACAGGCCAGTGACACTGCTTTCTGAAGAACATATTGCCATTCTTTGGCAATATGGATAGCTTCTAACCCACTTAATTCCACTCCTAGGATTTCACCCAAGTGTGTACATAGGTGCACTGAAAGGCCAAAAAATGTTTAAAGCAGCACTACTTGGAATGGTCCTAAAATTAAATCAACTCAACAGAAGAATTATCAGTTGCAGTATGTTCAGAGCACTGAGCCATGAAAATGAACACAATGTAAACACAGCAACATGGCTTTCACAGACCTAACATCAAGAGGAAGGCTTCAAAGAATATTTACTGAAGGGAGCAATTTATGTATAAAAAGAAACTAGGTGAATAGATGGTACTAGAAATGAGCCACTGGATGGGCTTCCTAGAATGTTGGTAATATTTCTTGATACAGATGGGATAACACAGATGTTCACATCCTAAAAATTTATTAAGTCCAAACCAAACGTTCATAATTTGTGTACTTTTCTGAACTTCAGTTTGTTAAAAGTTGTACAAGGACTCTGGGTGTGGCAGTAACTCCCCTTTAATCCCAGCACTCTGGAGGACTATGTAGTGAGATGAGATCCGATTTGGGGATAAGAGGGAGTTTCACAATGGGGAGCTGGAGATATGGCTCAGCAATTATTGAGTATGTGCTGCTCTTTTAAATGACCTGAGTCCTCCAGACCCATGTCAGATAGTTCACAACTATCTGCTACTACACCTACAGGGGATCTGTTACCCTCTTCTGGCTTCTGTGGGTATGCTTTCTCTCTCTCTCTTCTCTTTCTCTCTCTCTCTCTCTCTCTCTCTCACACACACACACACACACACACACACACATACACACACGTTACAATTTACATACTACGTGTTTTTGTTTTTTTTATTAAGTGGGGGTTTCATTATATAGCCTGGCCTGGAACTCACTATATATATTAAATCCCAGCACTCAGGAGGCAGAGGCAGGCAGATTTCTGAGTTCAAGGTCAGCCTGGTCTACAGAGTGTATTCCAGGACAGAGAATCTACTATATCTACTAGATAAGTAGATTCTCAAAAAAATCTACACAGAGAAACCCCATCTCAAAAAAAAAAAAAAAAAGAGTTATAAGGAACGAAACAAATCTTTTTCCCTAAGGAAATTAAAAATCAGTTCCTATGAAAAGCAGCTATAATACTGAAGGAAGCAGGTACCTGAGTATAAGAAGCAGCTGGTGGGAACCATGGCTGAGATGAAGCACTAGATTCGGGTTCCATGGTATGGTGGTGGTTTGAATAGGTATGGTCCCCATACACTTATGTGTTTGAATGCTTGGCCATAGGGAGTGGCACTATTAGGAGGAATAGCCTGGCTGGAGTAGGAGGTGTGGCCTTGTTGAAGAATATGTGTCACCTTGGGACAGGCTATGAGGTCTCTTATTCTCAAGCTATATATACCCAGTGTGACACAGTCTCCTTCTGCTGCCTACAGCTCAAGATATAGAACTCTTGGCTCCTTCTCCAGCACTATGCCTGCCTGCACTCTGCTATGCTTCCCACCATGATGATAATCGACTAAACATCTGAACCTGTAAGCCAGCCCTAATTAAATGTTGTCCTTTATAAGAGTTGCCTTGGTCATGGTGTCTCTTCACAGCAACAAAACCCTAAGAACATTGTCTTCTGACCTCTACATGCACATGACACATCTACATATATACACACACAAACACAATAATAAAAATAAAGAAAAATTTAAAATGCTAAAAACAAACACCTAACTCAAAATGACCAGTGGCACTGACAGAGCACTATCACATCTTGTTTCACTTCTAACTTCATCCTGTCAGTCCCTATGTACTTAATACTTCCAATTGTTTTCATGATTTTTTGAGATAGGGTTTTCTGTGTGTCTTAAAACTTACTCTGTAGAGCAGGTTGGTCTCAAAACTCAAGAGATCCACCTGCCTCTGCCCGGTGATTTTTCAATCTTTGTAGCTACTTCTACCTCTGATTTTGTGTCACATATCAAAGATGTGTCACTATTATTGTTTTATCTTTAAACAAGGCAGGATTACCTTTCCCTTGTCGCCTAGTAACTCATTTTTATACAGTAGTATTGTGGTGTTTTTTTCTATTTGCTAATGAAAGACTTACTTTCTGGTTTTGAATAAGCCTAATTCCACTAAGGTTGAAATCAACAAATGTTACTGAACTAGCAAGTGCATTTTCTACTTACCAGTGTTCTTCAACTTCTATACTGGACCATTAAACAGGAAACAAATTTTTATGCCATCATGTACAAGATTTTTTAGTCTTTCTTGTTTTTCAAGAGTATTCTGTATCATGGAGTCAATGAATTTTCTTAATCCAGAGGCTGGAGTTATAGCTAAATTTGTAGGAAGTCCTGGGCTAGGTTCCCGGGACAGTTTTAAACCTGGCATGAAGGTATGACGCATGCCTGCCACTTAACACCTGAGAGTTGAAGGCAGGAAGATCAGAAGTTCAAGGTCAACTTGGATATATAAGACCCCATCATTAAAATAAAACAAAAAGAAACTTGCTTTCTTACTGTCTCCTAGGCATTCTATGTATGTTTTCTTTCATACGGTCTTTTCTATGAACAATAGCTATAGCAGCTAACATAGGAAATACTACAACCAGGGACCATGATAAGCACTTCCTATTATTAAGTAACTTCATCTACACAAGGTCATGAGGAAAGTTTTATCACTTTCTTGCACAGATAAACAAACTGTGGCCTGGCAAAGTGTATGGTCAAAGGTCACTGTATATTGCAGGTCAAAGATTTGAACCCTAGCAATTTAAGTTTCTCAGTCCATGCTGGTAACCTCAACAACTGACTGCTTCGTAATTATCCTCTATCTACTTCTATACAAACATCTTTGTACTGTGTCCTAGCTGTCTTACCACAGTCTACTTAGTAATAAGGAGAAACTGAACATGGTGGTACATATCTGTGATCTCAGCACTTAGAAGGTATATAAAGAGACCTTGACTCAAAACAAACAACAAAAATCAAAAATAATTGAGAGATGATCTGAAACTAATACTTAAAAGACAAAAATGATAAGCATGGTACAGCTTGGTGGTAGAGCAGTTGGTTTACCATGTGCAAGGAACTGGGTTCAAATCCTAATACCAAGATTAAAAAAAAAAATCACAAGGGGCTGGAGTTAAGATCACTGACTGTAAAAGAAATTTGAGTAATAGAATTTGGTGCTGCCTTCTGTGTCTGAAGACAGCTGCAGTGTACTGACATACATAAAGTAAATAAATCTTTTAAAACAAAAACACAAAACACTACATGCATGTCTTATATTTTATACATATTATATATGGATGTTCATATATAAATAAGCACAATAAAATGTTGAAAGGAAATATATTTTTAAAATGGTTATTTCTATACAGTATTATAGTGGACATCTGTAATGAACTACTTGGGAGGCTTAGGCAGATCAATTTTAACAAATTTAAGGACAATCAGGGCTATGTACTATACAGCAAGATCCTATTACAAGATACTAGGGTAAGATCAAGTAAAGGTGCTTGTTACCAAGTGACAACCTGAGTTCAATCTTCAGAATCCACATGGTAAAAGAACCAATTCTCCCAAGTTGTTCTCTGACCTCCACTGTGTGCCATGGCATATGCACATCCACACACATAAACACATGAGAAATAAATAAATGTTAAAACAAACAAAGCGGGCTGAAGAAATGGCTCAATGGTTAAGAGAACCGTCTGTTCTTCGAGAGGTCCTAAGTTCAATTCCCAGTAACCACATGGTAGCTCATAACCATCTGTAATGGAGATCTGATGTTCAATTCTGGTGTCTGAAGAGAGTAACAGTGTACTCACATAAAATAAGTAAATAAATCTTAAAACGAAGCACCTAGGCATGGTAGTTTATGCCTATAATCCCAGGACTCGGGAAACTGAGGAAAGCAAGATCACTTTGAATCTGAGTAGCCTAGACTGGGACTACACAGTTAATTAATTCCAAGCTACTCAGAGCTTTACACTAGGACACTTGTCTTTTTTTTAAAAAAAAAAAAAATAGGGATCTGGGGGGATGGTATAGCAGTTAAGAGCACAGGCTGCTCTTCCATAGGACCCAGGCTCCATTCTCAGAACCCACGTGGAGGCTCACAACGGTCTAACTCCAGTTCTAGGAACTCCAACACCCTATACATGCATACCGATTTCCACAGAGACCAAACAAAACACACTACTTACTCCCCCTGAAAAAAACCCACTCAAATAGTTTAAAAAGTGTATAATTCAACTAAGTGTCTCCTTTTGTGGGGCAAGGTCTCATTATGTGGTCCTCCCTGGCCTTGGGCCCACAGAGATCAACGTTTCTCTACTTACTAAATAAATACTGGGATTACAGGGGTATACCACCACACCCAGCATTGATGCTTCCTTAAACAATAGTAGGCTTTTCTGTGTTAGACCAGAAGAATGAAATTAAATGAAAAGATTTTTACTTTTAACACATCAAATGATAATTACTATGTACTAGTATATATTAGATTTTGGTGTATATAGCTCTATAATTTTTATGCCAATTTTTTTTGTTTGTCAGTTTTTGTCTTTTAATACAAGGTTACACTATATATACCAGGTGGCCTTAAATTTGTTATAATCTTCTTTGCCTCGGGTTTCAAAGTCTTGGAATTATAATAATGCACCAAGACACCCAGCTTATACCTATATTCAAAAGACAACACATTAGGAACTAGGGAGGTGGTTCTGTCAGTAAGCT
Source organism: Rhynchomys soricoides (assembly GCA_019843965.1). Classification (NCBI taxonomy): domain Eukaryota; kingdom Metazoa; phylum Chordata; class Mammalia; order Rodentia; family Muridae; genus Rhynchomys; species Rhynchomys soricoides. The sequence goes on along the minus strand of JADRCH010007459.1, from coordinate 279,705 downwards.
ATCTGCTGCATGAATAGGAGGACCTATGTTCAGATCCCTTGCATCCATATACAATAGGAACACTGGAGGCCAGGGGTGGGGATAGATAAGCAGACCTCTAAGACCTCACTGGCCAGATGGCTTAGTTGAATTGATGAGCTCCAGATTCAACGAGAAAACTGCCTTAAGCTTTGGGTCAGGCATAATAGCAAATATCTTTAATCCTAGCACTTGCAGGTTTGAGGCCAGCCTGGTCTACATAGTGAGTTCTAGAACAGGCAAGGCTACATAAAGAGAACGGATAGATAGATATATAAGATAGATAGTTAGATAGAGTTTGACGCATAATCACAGATGTTACCTGATATTAACTTCTGGACACAAAATAAATTTTAAAAAATTATTCATGTCGCAAAATATAAAACAACAAGTGATATTTAATTTATATTTTACTCATGAAATACTTATCTGAGAGTTCCTAATTATATTGCACAATGTTCAAGTATAAACCATACAAACATTAAAAATGGTGTCACTTTAAATTGGTAAAGAAAACAAATGATTTAGGACATATCCTAAACCATATTGGGAGGGAGTAGGAGGGAGTGAGGAAGACAAAGTGGTATTCGCACACCTGCAGGTAAAGCCAAACTGAACCATGAAGAGTGAAAACCACAAGCAACCCTGGGGAGGAGGGGCGTACAATCAAGCCACTAAATGGTAACTGAAAAATTCAGACTAACCCAAAAGCCACAGGAAGCCCTAGTTTTCAAGGGTGTGAATAGGTTTATCATAACTAAAGAACTAAAAATGCCCAATAGAGAAAAACATTCCAGCCGGGCAGTGGTGGCGCACGCCTTTAATCCCAGCACTTGGGAGGCAGAGGCAGGTGGATTTCTGAGTTGAGGCCAGCCTGATCTACAGAGTGAGTTCCAGGACAGCCAAAAAAAAAAAAAAAAAAAGAGAGAGAGAGAAACATTCCAACCTTGCTCAAAATAAAAGAAATATGAATAAAAATGTCAATCGGGCTGGAGAGATGTCTCAGTGGTCAGGAGCACTTGCTGTTCTTACAGAAGACCTGGGTGAAGTTCCCAGCACCCACATGGCAGCTCACAACTGCCTTTAATTCCAGGAGAACTAAAGTCATCTACTGGCTCCAATTGCTCCTACAAGCAGAAGGCACACAAACTCACATAGGTGCACACACACACATACATATAAAAATAATAAACATATTTTTAAATGCCAAAAATGGACCTGCAAGATCTATCAGTGGATAAAAGAACTTGCTTCATAAGCCTAACAACCTGAGTTCAATCCTTTGAACCACGTTGGAAGGAGACAGCCAACTCCCAGAAATTCTCCTCTGATTCCCACACATGCACCACATTCATACATGCATGAACACTAATACATTGATTTCTAAATATAAATCCTAATTAAAGTAAGGTATCACTTTTAGCTACCAATATTTGTTGAGACACAACAAATCCCAATGTGCCCAAATGGGCCAATCAGTAAAATATCAAAATATCTAAATTAGTATTTCTGAGGTTTGCAGAGGTAAGCAATCTCTATCAACATCTGAATACACATTCGCTGTCACCTAGCAATTCTGCTTGATTTACTATCCAGATACTCTTACTTGAATACAAAAGGTGATTCACCAAACTACCACTTTGTACCATGCAAAATCTGGAAACAATCTAAAAACTAACTAAATAATGACAATCCATACACGAAAAAAGAATATCACTATTCTAAATAAGATTTGAGGACCAGTTTTGTGGGTAAAAGGCATTGATGCCAAGCCTAACAACTTGATTTTGACAATCCCTGGATCACACATAGTGTGATCACACAAAACCAATTAAGTTGTCCTCTGACCTCCTTATCACACTCACATAAACACACACATACACACCACTAACATAAAAATTATTTTAAATTATCTTAAAAAGGGAAGAAAGCCAGGCAATGGTGGCACATGCCTTTGGCCCAGCTCTTGGGGGGCAGAGGCAGGCAGATTTCTAGGAGTTCCAAGATAGCCAAGGCTACACAGAGAAACCCTGTCTTGAAAAAAATCACCACCACCACCAACAAAAAGTAAGTCTTTGAAATAATTTGAATATACTTGCCAAAAGAATTAGATAGATTCCATGCCAGCTCTCCAAGGTTAATCAAATATGAAAATAAATATATAAATAAAGCAATTATCCGGTAAATACATCAGCAAAAATTAAAAACAAAGAGTCATTGTATAGCATACCTTTAATCCCGGCACTGGGGGTTGGAGGCAGTAGTAGGTGATTGAGAATTCCAAGAAACTTTTGTTGCCATGCGCTATACCTAACAATATTTACCATATTATAAATTATGCCAGAAAAATTAAAATTAAAGCAAATGTATTTAGAAAACTGATTTTGTGCCAACTATCACAAAACTTTAGTAGCTTAAATTATTTATGATCTCAATTTCCTTATTTTGGCAATCTGGGTGTGGCTTGACTGGGTCGTTGACATGGTCCCATAGCTGAAATTATCTGCAGCCTTGACTGAGAAAGATTCATTTCCTTGCTTACTCTTACAGTTGTTGCCAGAGTTCAATTCCATATGGGCTGTTGGACTGAGGCCTCAGTTCCTCATCAGCAGTTGGCCCAAGACCTTCCTTGGTTGCTTGCCATATAGGTCTTTCCATCACCCTTTTTTTTTGGTTTTTCGAGACAGGGTTTCTCTGTGCAGCCTTGGCTGTCCTGGAACTCACTCTGTAGACCAGGCTGGCCTCGAACTCAGAAATCTGTCTGCCTGCCTCTGCCTCCCAAGTGCTGGGATTAAAGGTGTGTGCCTGGCTCATCACCTTCTTAAAAACATGATAGCCAGCTTCTTTAGCATGAACCACAGAGAGCCAACATATACACTCCTTCAGTTTCCCACTCTACCCTCTCTTGACAGAGTCTTGCAGTGTTATAAAGGTTGGTCTCAATTTGCAAAATTGCTGAGCTCAAATGATCCTTCTTTGTGGAAAAGCAGCTGCTTTTCTAAACTAAAAGAGAAACAAAATCTTTCTTTTCTTTCATTCTCTTGTTATTTTATTACTTCTTTTTTATTTTTAACCTTTACTATCCTCAAGAAATGTGTTTGCTAAGAGAACACAAGTGCCAGGCATGGTAACATTTGAAATCTCAGCAGCCGGAAGATGAATGTAGGAGAACCAGTTTAAGATTATCTTCGGCTAAACCTATGCTCCATAAGACAATCTCAAAAGACAACGGGGAAGACCCCAAGATACACGGAATATAGACAATGGCTGTTAAGCCACATGGCAGCTCATAAACATTAACTCCAGTTCTAGGGGCCTGGTGCCCTCTTCTGTCCCACACATACATGCGAACACACATACATAAAGGCAAAACACTAACACACATAAAATAAACAGATGAATGAATGAATTGAATAAAGATGGGTATGGTGGTGCACACTTTGATTCCAGCACTTGAAGAGCAAAGGCAGGTGGATCTCTGTAAGTTAGAGGCCAGATTACATAGTGAGTCCTTGTCTGAACCTACCAAAACAATATAAATAACTTTTTAAAATATAATTTTTAAATAAAGGGTATTTTACAAAAAAAAAACATTATATGCGGCTTTGTGAGGTGGTCCAGGAGATATAGGCACTTGACTCAAAGCCTAGCAATCTGAGTTTGATCTCTGTCTGGAATCTAATAAAAATGGAGAGAACCAACTCTACAAGCTGTCTTATGACATCCACACTTGTGTCATGGCAAAAACTACTTGGACACATGCACACACCATATACACACACAGTACGATTTTTTTAGCATATATTCTCACTTTTAACAAGGCCTACACTTCTGTCCAAACAATCCCTAGAGAAGTGTGCTTGTTAATGGAGCAAAGTCATTCAACCCTATAATCCTAGGACTTGGGAAGCTGAAGCAGGACTGCCACAAGATTAAGGCCAATCAAGCTTACATACATCCTGAGTTTTCAGACAGCCTAGGCTAGGATGGCACCCTATATTGGCATGGTATGGGACAGAAAAAGAAAAGGTGTTTCTAAACTACTGCTCTTTCTCTCTTTTCTCCTTTGACTTTTCTATGAATAAAGATAGATGAAAATGTGTGTTACAAGTAGTTACTATCCATAGAAGAGATAATAAAGGTCATTCTGTAAACACTTTGGAAATACAACATAGAAATCAACACTCAAAACAATAAAGTTGCCGGGCAGTAGTAGCACACGCCTTTAATCCCAGCACTCAGGAGGCAGAGGCAGGCGGATTTCTGAGTTCGAGGCCAGCCTGGTCTACAGAGTGAGCTCCAGGACAGGCAGGGCTACACAGAGAAACCCTGTCTCGAAGGAAAAAATAAAAATAAAAAAAAAATAAAGTCTAGGGCTGGAGCGATGGCTCAGAGGTTCAGAGCACCGAATGCTCTTCCAGAGGTCCTGAGTTCAATTCCCAGCAACCACATGGTAGCTTACATCTATAATGAGATCTGGCACCCCCTTCTAGTGTGCAGGCATAGATGCAGGCAGAACATTGTGTACATAATAAAAAAAAATCTAAAAAAAAATTGTTTAAAAATAAATTCTAATAAAAGTATTTTGACAACATAGGATACATTGTTCATTTTATGTACCTTTTTTCACAACTAATAAAATTTAATTAGTTGCAACTGGAAACTACTTCAACTAGGAATCATAAAAAAATGGTCCAAGTATAAATAGATTATTTGGCTTGTTTTGTTTTGTTTTTTTGACAGGGTCTCATTATGAAGCTCTGGCTGTCCTAGAACTCACTATATAGACCAGGCTGGCCTCCAATTCAGAAATCTGCCTGCCTCTGCCATCACACCCAGATCAATTGTGAGCAGACATTAAGTTTTGCAGGGTAAAAATTAATAACAGCCATTTTGGAAATCAGTTTGAAGATTGTATATGTTTATTGCTGCATTTTTCACTATAACAAAGACTTGGTAGCAACTTAGTTGTCAGTCAAGCAGATGAATGGATAATAAAATTTTGGTTATTTTTTTTTTAATTTTAAAAAGTTAAGAAAATTTTAAAAAGTTAAGAAATTTACTGGGCTGGAGAGATGATGGCTCAGCCATTAAAGGCTAGGCTCACAAGCAAAAATATAAGTAATTTATAGGAAGCCCGGTGTGGTGGCACTTCAGCTCCAAGGACTCCAATGTCCTCTTCTGGTCTCCACAAGCACCCACGCTCACACAGCCCTACACATACACATAATTAATATTTTAAATGAAACCTCAGCAATAGTTAACATAATGTAACCACATCACTTTACTTATTACTATCTATGCCAGAAAACCAGAAGTTTATCAACTTGGCAAATAGAGAAAAAATTTAACAAAAACAATTCCTTCTATTATACTCTTGCTCAGCCCTGACTGCTTTACTACAGAGATTCTGGGAATGGGAAAAAATACAAAGCCTGGAAGATTGATTACAAAATTAATAGCTCCTATAAGAAAGAGCAGGAGAATCTGATCTACCATATGTTATCCCTTCCAAAGTATATAAAACTTTATATACCCCACAATATGCCAAATGTCACATCAACTCATTCCCTACAATAATGCTAATATGGTGTAGAGAGCAGCAACCCCACTTTCCCAACAATCCAATTGAAGCTTGTACCCTGAGAAATATGCCCAAGGTTATAGAGCTATTAAGTGGCAGAGAGCCAAGAGTCTTGACTCTAAAACCCATACTATTTACCCACTGCTACACTACTTATTACCATAGTATAGATGAAAGGGCACTGGGTTCCAGACTTCGCTTCATCCCTTGGGCAAATCACCTGACCTTACCTAGCAGTGTGTCATCAGTAAATGAGGGCAATGTCAGCTACCCAACCTTCTTTACAGCATCTGAGTGATGCTAAAAGAATTAATGCATTTGCAAATATGCTATAAAAATGCTAGGATACTATGTAAATGTAAGGTTTTGATAAGGAGACTCCAAGTATCATATTTTAATCTTCAAAATGGTTTGTAGACCTAAAAGCATATCAATAGTTAAATATGTCAAGATTTTATTTTAATTATCTGGGGGGGGGTCTGTGTAGGTGTCCATAGAGACCAGAGGCATTAAGAGTTCCCTGAAGCTGGAGTTGTAGGCCACCTGATATGGATGCTAGGAATTAACTCTGGTCCTCTGTAAGAGCAGTTATCCTCTTAATGGCTGAGACATCTCTCCAAGGTCTGTCCAACAGAATTTTTCTCAATGATAATAAATCATCTTTTAACATTCCCAAGCAGAACTTTAAACACAAAACCACTGAGACATTTTAGAAAAGACTAAACTATAGAGACAGTTAAATGACCAGTTTGGAAGACACTCTGGACTACAGAGTGAGACCCTGTCTACTAAACACATACATACAGCGGCAACTTGATGTGATGTGATGGCATATGCCTGTAACCCCCCATTCAGAAGGCTAAGGTAGGAGGATCAAAATTTTGAGGTCAGCCTGGGCTACATGGTGAAATACTATCTCAAAAAACAACAGACTACATACAGGCTGGCAAAAATGGCTCCGAAGGTAAAGGCACTTGCTCCCAACGTGAGTTTGATCTTTATAAGGACACACATGGCAAATGTTGTCTTCTGACCACCATATACTATTACGACTGACACTGACATACATACACACATACGTACATACATACATACGTACATACATACATACACACACACACACACACACACACACACAAATAAATATCAACAAAGTAAAAGAAAAAAAATCAGTTGGTGCCAGCAGTTGGGAAGGATGACTAGTTGGAGCACAGGCTACTCTAGACACATGTTGTTATATACTTGTCAAAATGTATACATTATATAACATTAGTGAACCCTGTAAATAATGGAGTTAGTCAGTAATAATGTATCTATGGTGTCTGAACAACTATAACAAATTGTAACACATTACTGCAACATGTAAATAAGGGAAGGGTATATGTGAGTAAGAATAGAGAACTCTGTACTTTATGCTTATAACTAGTTTTGTTTGTTTGTTTGTTTGTTTGTTTTTCAAGACAGGGTTTCTCTTGTATAACAACCCTGGCTGGCTTAGAACTCACTTTGTAGACTAGGCAGGTCTTGAACTCCCAGAGATCTGCCTGCCTTCTTGAAGTTAGGCTAGTATAATTGAAAAAGAAAGTTTAAAACTTTATTTAACTTTAATAAATTGAAGCTGGGCCCAATGGTACAAACCTGCAATCCCTACTACCCAATCCCTAATATTAAATAAGCAAATTAGATTGCTACATGTGGTTAGTGCCTATAATACCAGCAGTTTTAAGGCAATTTCTCAAATGACACCTAAAAATATACTACAATATTACCTTTAGAAGAGAAAAGTCACCTCAAGAGCCTGTTCAAGTGAATATAGTTATGAAACCATGCTATAATTAACTGAGCAGGTCAAGAGTGACTAGGCACTTAAGCCCAGGAGTTCAAGGCCAGCCAAATGAACAAATCAAGATTGTCTCTCTTTTTAAAAGTGGGTGTAGTAATCTCACTTGCACAGTACTTGAGAGGCCAGACCAGACACTGCCTCAGAAAAATAAAAATAAATAGGCAGATGATTTGAACCAGGAACCAACAGAGCCCATCTCCACTTTTCTTCACTTCAAGTCCTATGATATAAATAATAACAAGAAATGACGTTTCTCAATTCCTCCAATACTTTAAAAACAACTGAAATTGTTAAACACCATTTCTGCTTCCTGAAAAACAAAAATATAGAGGTTCAGTTAGAAAAAGGAGTATTTTCTTAGGTTCCTCACCTAGAATCAATAAACTGAAGATCATGAATGAGCAACTAAAAATTAATGTTTACAGCCACAAGATGTTCACCCAATTTTGAACTGATAATTCAAAAAGTAATGTTAATTTCTATTCCATTTTACAGTCAGATAGAAACAAAAAGATTCCCAAAAGAGTATGAGCAAAGAAATACAAAGGTAAAATAAAACACATACAAGACTATTCATATCCAGCCATTAACCAAAGCTCTGAACTCTAAGAGTCATTACCTCTTACCCTCCTTGTTTAAAATACTAGTTGATTAAACCTTACTTCCTAATTCAATGACTTTTTGTCCTTATTCCAGTGGCATAAAAGGGAACTTATGTCCTCAATTGCAGTGGCTTTTTATCAGAGTTCTCCCTTGGGGAACCTATGAAATCAAACACTGAGTTTGGCTCCCCACCCTCAGGGAATAAATGTCCAAAGTGACAGTGTTGAATCCCTAAAGAACTGTTGGGCCACAGCTTCTTTTCCAGTCCTCCAAGCAGTAGGTCCTTTTATGAGACAGAATATAACATGAAAATACCCAGACTTAGGAAAAAAAAAAAAAAGCACCACAGGCCAGAGTGGTGGCTCACTGCTGTAATCTCAGCACTCAGGAAATGAAGGCAAGAGGAAAATGGTAAGTTCAAGACAATCCTGGGTTACACAGTCAAATAAGGCCAGCCTGCTACAGGGTAACCCATTTCAAAAAAAAAAAAAAAAGTGAGGGAGAAAAGGAACAGGCCCCAAAAAGCCAATTCTTGACACTGCTCAAATGTAAACCAGACCTTTGTTCTCCCTTTTGAAGTTCATGAATCGCATTAGAAAAATATTATTTCGTAACTTCATACAGGAGTGGCTTTTAAGATTAGTCAAATACATAATTAAGTAATATTAAATAGCTCTCAGTGGTCAAGCAGGGTGTCCAACAAGTCAAGCGGTTTCAGTATGTTCTCCTGCAAGGCAAAGGGACGGAATTTACACCTTTTCAATACTATACACCCCAGTTCTTGGTTCCTGGGCCTGAAAGCCCTGTACCCTACTCGTTGTGCAATCATTGTCAAAACTCCACCCACTGAGCTCCAGAACAAGTGGATTTCTCCCATTCTGAAAGGGATCTCGATTTTCTTGTATCCAGGGAGGCACTGAAAACTCCTTGACATGAGTCAAGTAAGGCAAGGGGGAACAAATGGTCCAGCTCCTCTCCTGGATTAAGAAAGACCAAAACCGAAGCCCAAGAGGCACTCAAGTTTCCACTTACCAAATTAAAAAGAAAAGAGAGGGAGGGTAGTTGCAGGAATAGGGAGACAGCTATCAGACCATGATGCTGGTTCTCCAGCATCACCACCTCATCCTCAGCCTCACACTCAAAGCAGGTCGGTGATGCCCAGAGACCAAGCAGCGGTGTGGGTCTCAGGAGCCCGGCGGCGGACGCCGCGTAGCCACCCGCGCAGTGTCGCGGGGGGCCGCGGGGGGGAAAGGGGAAGGGGGGGAAGGGGCGAAAGGCAGCCCCGGTTTCTGCGCTGTTATCTTACTGCGCAACAGCCTCAGCTCTGAGGCCGGGGAGCACCCCGCAGCGCGCGCCCTACGCACCTGCCCAACGCTGAGAGGGTGATCCTGTACCCCGGTAAGCCCCCACCCCCACACTGCCACCTCCTTGGGCAGCGGAGTCCCAGTGCACAGTGACCACACAGGCAGAAACACAACACCTGACGACCCGAGGCTGCGCCTGCCGCACGTGGCTGTCACACCTGGAGCGCCCCTGCCTAGCACCCCTTCACTCTATCAGCCTGGGGTCCACCCTGTTCTCCCTCAGCCCCCTACCGCCTAATGTCCCCAAGTCCTAACCATCATCCCTTCTCACCCGACGCATTTCAGTCTTAAACCCCCCCACCTATTCCCAACTATCGTCACTCTTCTGAAGGAAAAGGGGTAAAGGGCCGGATGTTCGTCCCGTAGCTAAAGGTAAAGGGGGTAAGTGAAGAGGTGAACCTCAAAAAGGGTAACCCAATCATCCCCACGACCCAACCACAACGAAGGAGTCCCCTTCACTGACCTTCTGCCGGGGACTACGTCGCCGTGCGCCCCGTCCGCCCTCAATAGCCTCCTCAGTACCGCCGCCTGTTCCCCGCGTTGCCTCCTCAAGCCGAGTCGCCATGAGGTGACGGCAGCAACCAAACAAGCGGCTGGACCAGGGGCACGGAACCTCTCAGGGGCTTCGGCCCCGCCCCCTCTACACTCCAACCAATAGTAGCGTGAGAGTCTTCCCACGTGACCGGAGGAGGTTGGCTCCTGAGCGAAGGCAGTTTGATGGGGGTGGGGAGTGTAGAATTTTGGGCTGGGCTTCTGCAAGGGCCGAAGGGCAGACGGAGGCCGCTGGAGTCTGCGCGGACAGGGAAAGGGAGTAGACTACAAGTCCCAGAAGAATGTGCGGCCACAGCGTCCAGCCATGGATCTGGATAGGAGCGTCCTGGGGAAAGTGTACCCGTTGTGCTCAGTCGGCTGCCTTCTGGGGCTTGTAGTCTCTGAGGGGCAATGTCTTGGTACCGGAAAGTAGTCATTATTAACCTACAAGAAAAGTTTTTAAATCTTTCAGAGTTTGAGAAGGAATAGAAACAGAGACACTTTTTGTGGTTTTGCTTTTGTTGCTGTTCTTCAGAATTGTGCAAGTATGATTTGTGATTAAGAGACCCTAACTTCGCTATTTTTGAGGCGGGAGATGCAATCTCAGAATTTGAGACATTGGACACTTGCTCTGAGTACAGCCTCTCTACCAGAGTTCTCACCAAGGTTTAACTATCCAGAGTTCCTCTGGGCTGGAGGCCTAATCACCTTTGCTCAACTGCTCTGGCTTCAAGCACAGTTCTACACGATTAGTTCAAGATTAATTCGTGTTGAAATTTTCTTGCTTTTTCCACCATATGTTTTGCTAGTTAAGATTATCATGAACTCTGTTTACTAAAACAGTTATTTCTTCTTGATATGGTGGAGAAGGTCACTCACAGAAATATCCCGTTTTCTATTTAATTCAGTGGCCTAGCATCTAGAAGTCTCAAACCATCAGAAAATCCAGACATTGTTTAAAATAATTCACTATGAAAATCTGTGCAAATATACTTTTCCTACAGTTGAACACAAAACAATGATAGCAGGAGCCAAAACTTAAATAACTTGAGTGATAGAAAATTTCAATTGAGCAAATTCTTAGGAGAAAATAGGGTTGGTTTTGTTATTTATGTTGCTTGGGGTTTTATTATTGTTTTATTATTGTTTTGTGGTGCTTGTCATCTAACCAAGGATCTCATGCATACAACACCAGCTGAACTACACTCCAGCTCAATTCAGTTGAAGAAATTCTTAATTTCAACTATTGTTTGTTTGTTTTGTTTTGTTTTTTTAATTTAGGAAAGGTACCATTATTCAGACACCTCAGTCCAGTTTTGAAATTTCAAAACAAAAGCATTATTCAAGACACAGATGGTATATGACAAAGAACCTACAGCCAGACTGTGTCTACAATCATCTCCCATCCTCTAAAAAAAAAAAACTATCCCAGCAAGACTTAGAATGAATACATTACTAGTGCAATTCTCCATGGCTTTGAGTGACAAAATGCACCACAGTTAAATTATAGTACAATAAAATAGGTAGCAACCAAAATTACAAACATTTTTAAAGACTTATTTTATTTATTTCATGTATATAAGTACACTATAGCTGTCTTCAGACACACCAGAAGAGGGCATGGGATCCCATTACAGATGGACAGGAGCCACCATGTACTTTCTGGGAATTGAACTCAGGACCCCTGGAAGAGCAGTCAGTGCTCTTAACCACTGAGCCATCTCTCCAGCCCAAACATTTTTTTTTTTTTTACTTAGGAAAAAGATCTCATTTACACAGAACAGCATGTTCATACATTTATAACAGATGTCAGGGAATTACTCCTTAACCTAGTGTGTAATGCAAGCTTTTAAGACCAACACTCAGGAGACAGAGGTAGGAGCATCTCTGTGAATTTGAGGCTAGTCTGGCCTAATTTAATGAATTCCAGGCCCAGCCAGTATTGCATAATAAGACCCTGTCTCAAAAATAACAGAGAGAGAGAGAGAGAGAGAGAGAGAAAGAGAGAGAGAGAGAGAGAACCTTGCATTGGTGTGCAATGGGACAGCTCGGCTACCCTATTTCAGAAAACAAAAGGGGAAAAGAAAGAAAGAAAGAAAGAAAGGAAAGATAATTACTCTTCAATATGTTAATTCTTTTCCTGAGTCACCAGTCCAGAGAAGATTTGAGAGTATGGTTACTTCTGATTGTTGAATATGCCAACTAGGCCTGCCTGTAATCCCAGTTTTGGGGAAGTGAAAATTAAAACTAGAAGGGGAGGGGCTGGAGAGATAGCTCAGTGGTTAAGAACACTGACAGCTCTTCTGAAGGTCCTGAGTTCAATTCCGAGCAACCACATGGTGGCTCACAACCATCCTTAAAGAGATCTGATGCCCTCTTCTGGGGTGTCTGAAGACAGCTACAATGTACTTACATATAATAAATAAATCTTTTAAAACTAGAGATTCAGGCTCATCCTTGCATACATAGTTACAACAAGGCCAGGCAGGGAAGTGCTTTCAAGACTAGCCATGTCTAATAGCTACATACCAAGTTCCAGACCAACCAGAGCTAGAACAGTGAGACCCTGTCTCAAACACACACACACACACACACACACACACACCCCTCAAAAAAGAATGCATTGTATCAGAAATGATAAAATAACTTTTTGAGACCTGGGCTCAAAAAAAAAAAGAAAGAAAGAAAATAGAGAGGATACACTGTAGCAGAAATGATAAAGTAACTTTTTGAGATCTGGGCTGAAAAAAAGAATACACTGTAGCAAAAACGTAATGTAATGTAACTTATAAAACTATACAGAAAGATAGCTTTTGCCAGGTACCCACACACACCCTTCCTGAATCAAACCAACTGGTTTTGATGCTTTTTTTGTTTGAAACAGGGGTTTCTCTATGGGGCTCTGGCTGTCTCGGAAGCTGACCTGGACCTCACAATGATCTGCCTTCCTCTGCCATCTAAGTGCTGAAATTGAAGACGTTTGCCACTTGGCTCCTTTTTTATTTTTGAAATTATAATTTGATTACAAAAAGTCTCTCTTCCCTTTCCTTCCTTCAAACCTTCCCAAATACCCCAAGTTGCTTTCCTTCAAATTCATGGGTTTTTCCCCCCACTCCAGGAGCTGAGGCTGGCCTTGGATTGCTTGCTAATGTATTCTATTGAGAGCTCAGATTCCAGGACTAACAGATTCAGGTCTTTGTTTCTGAATCTTTAAGGGGCTCTCCATATGGTCTTGGTTGATTGTTTTCACCTTTGTTCCAGGAAGTACCTGCTTAAAGCACTAGGCCTATAAATTTGCTTGACAATAGGGTAAAGGCCATGCAAACACCAGCTCAGGGCTTGCCGGAATTCTCTGAGGGCTCAGTGAGGGCTGGAGCTCTGACCTTGGTAAGTGGTCCATTTCTTCCAAGGACCTTATTTATTATTTGTATTTTTTTTCTTTGGGGGAGGGAGCTGAAGAGGTGGCTCCACCGCTGAGAGTGCCTGTGGCTCTTGTAGAGGACTGGAGTAAAGTCGTGCAGCTCACAACTACCTGTAACTAAGTTTCCAGAGCATCTCACACCCTCTTTTGACCTCCATGGGCATGCACATGCATGTGCACATGCTAAGTACAGGCGCATACACACACACACACAAACACACACACACACTTAAGTACACATAAAACATTTTAATTAATCATGATAAAAATAAATCTTGAATTTTTCTTTTCTTTTCTTTTCCCCAGTGGTGAGGATGGAACCCAGAAGTACTTCTGCATGCTGGCAAGGGCTCTACCACTGAGCCATGCTCCAGGTCCATTTCAGAAACTCATTACAGTCTTGGACATGTAGCACAAAACTGTTCCTGCGACTAGAAGCCCAGTTCTGACCTTTCAGATGTTCTAGCCATCATTTTTGTGAATCATGAAGTGCTCTAGACAGACTCACCACTACTGCAGAGGGAGCATTCTGCTGCGATTGCAGCAAATATCTAGAAAGTGGAAACCCTCAGAATTCATAGCTGGAGACAAGACTATTAAGAGATTTAGACTATGATATTCTTTGGTTGATTTTCTTTAAATTTTTAACTTTTGAGGATATTTTTGAATACATAGCATCTCACTCTATAGTCCAGGCTAGTTTAAACAATACTCCTACCTCCCCCTCCCAAGTGCTATGATTATAGCCATGAGCCACTCCACACCTACCATTTGTTTTAGATTTCTTTCTTTCCTTTCTTTCTTTCTTTCTTTCTTTCTTTCTTTCTTTCTTTCTTTCTTTCTTTCTTTCTTAAGACAGGATCTTCCTATGCAGTCCAGGCTGGCTAACCTGGAACTCAACATGTCAACCAGGCTGGCCTCAAACTCATAGAGGTCAACTTGCCTCTGCCTCCCAAGCACCGGTTTTAAAGGCATGCACCTCCATACGAAGCTAGTTTTAAACTTCTCACCAAATTGCATCAGGCTAGCTGTGTGGGTTTGGAGAGAGAGAGAGAGAAAGAGAATTTCTGTTCTGTGAGACATGTTAGTAATAAGGAACCATTTTTGTTCGTCTTGTCTTTGTTTGCTTTATATGTCAGATCTGAGGGTTTGGGTAGTTGATATCTGCCCAGAGAAAAGGGGTAACTTAGATTTCCCCTCCAGGAAGCTCAAATCCCAGGCAGACTGTCCTAGGTGCTCATGTTATAAATTCTGGACTTCTGTAATAGTGAGGGCAAGGATGTATGTATCCTCAATAGCTACAAAATGCCAGGCACTAAGAAAGCTCTCAACACATACTTGCTGAGAAAAAGGGGGTGGAGAAGATCCCCTGTACTCAAGCATAATGATTCGTGTCTTTAATATTAGTATTTTGGAGGCAGAAGCAAGAGCATTGCCCAAAATTTGAGGGCAGTGGGCAGTGTGGTCTTTAAAATAAGACTCTGTCTCGAAGAAGAAAGAAGAAGAAGAAGAAGGAGGAGGAGGAGGACGAGGAGGAGGAGGACGAGGAGGAGGAGGAGGAGGAGGAGGAGGAGGCTGGGCAGTGGTGGCACATGCCTTTAATCCAGCACTTGGGAGGCAGAGGCAGGCGGATTTCTGAGTTCGAGGCCAGCCTGGTCTACAGAGTGAGTTCCAGGACAGCCAGGGCTACACAGAGAAACCCTGTCTCGGAAAAAAAAAAAAAAAAAACAGAAGAAGAGGAGGAGGAGGAGGAAGAATGAGATAGCTCAGAAGGTAAAAGGACCTGCCATGCCAGCTCGGTGACCTAAAGTCTATCCCTGGAACCCATGATGGAATGACTGAACTGACTTCTAAAAGTTGCCCGCTAACCTCCATATTTGCACAGTAGCACATGCCCTCCTGTACTTACACACACACACACACACACAAACACACACTGTGTAGTAATCTCTCACTAAGCCTGTAATCCCAGTACTCAGGAGATTTAGGCAGGATTTTCTTGAGTTCAAAGTGAGCCTGGGTTCTATAAAGAGATCCTGTCCTGCAAGAGAGATGGGAGAGAGGCAAGAAATGAAAAGAGAGTGGAAAAGGCTAGAATACTGTAACCCTAGCACTTGGAAGGTGGAGGCAGGAAGATCAGAAAAGAAGTCCAAGGCCAGCCTGAGCTGCATTACAAAAAGAAGACAAAGGAAAAAAATCCCCCACGGAACCGTTAATGGATTTAGGTTTGAATGAAAATCAGTATATACAGCTCTGGGTGTGTGATAACACACACCTCTAATCCCAGCACTCAGGAAGTAAAGACAGCTAGAATGCCACAAGTTTTAGGCCAACCTGATATACATAGTAATACTCTATCTCAAAACTCAAAGCAAAGAAACAAACAGAATAATTAGCACCTGTGCAGGGATTTCTAGAAACAAGTATTATCAATGGAACTGTAGGGGGAAAGAAGAGGGTAGACTAATTAAAACTGCTAAATTGGGGAAATGAAGAATAGCTCTCTGGTAGTGTTTTTGCTTAGCATGCTGAGAAGTTTTGGTTCACCACAGCACTGGGTAGGGAGGAGTGGAGACCCAGAGCTCTCTGAAGGAAGAGCTGTTAATACTGAATCTCTAGAGGCACCAGAACCTTCGTCCTGGGGAAAGCTGCAAATAGCAATTAACCCCCACAAAAGCCAGGTGAAGACCACTGCCTATATGCTCACAAAAACCCAGAAAGGAACTCCCTCCCTCTCCCTGCCTTCTCATTTCTCTCTAGTGTCTTCTGATGTCACAGCTTTCCTGGGAAAAAGTCAGCAAATAAGACAGAGTTAGATATGAATCCCAACCTGGCTTTACAGAGTAGCACACGGAAGCTGCTGGCTTTTGAAGCTGTTGGGATCCTGATAAGGTGACAAATTCCCATAACCCCAGTTCTTGAGAGGCTAAGGCAAGAGGATTAAAAGTTCTAGGCCAGCTTGGGCTGTGTATAGTGAGTTCCAGGCCAGGCCAGACTCAGCTGTAAAATAAAACCCTGTCTTGGATTACAAAAAAAAAAAAAAAAAAAGATAATTAAGAACCAGGAGCAGCCACATTCGTGGTTACTTACCAAGGTGTCCTAGAAGCAGGCCCTCATCCAGCCATCAAAGCCTAATGGCTGGATCTTGTGGTAACCTGGGCAGGCATCTCAGAGAAGGGGTCTGAGTGGCCCAATTGACAGAGGAACATACTTACAGTATCATCATCAATGCTGTTACAATAATTCCTTGGTAATACTGACTAACCAGTCCATTTTCAAACTTATTGTCTCTAGAATATCTAGAGTGTTTTATATACAAGAGAGAGAAAGTGTATATATATATATATATATATATATATATATATATATATATATTTACATATGGAGACTCATAACCATTTTTTAAATTTATTGAGATGTAAAATTTACATAATATAACATTAACCATTTTAGGGAACAATTCAGTGCCTTTAGTATATTCAGAATTTATGTCACTACCACCTCTGTCTAGTCCCAAAACATTTCCATCGTTCTAAAATAAAAATCCATTAAGCAGTTTCTCCCCCTCCCCCCCCCAAGTCCTTGGCAACCACCAATCTGCATTCTGTCTCTATGGATTTACAGAGTCTGAATATTTCATAGAAATGGAATCATGCAATATGTGACCTTTTGTGTCTGGTTTCTTTCACTTAGCATAATGTTTTTCAGATGTACAGATATAACATTGATGATACTGGAAAGGCAGCCAGCAGCAACTGTGACATTTTCTAATCTCTAATATTATTAAACCCAGCTCTCTCCATCTCTCTTTGCTTTCCTGATAAGGCTTTCCATCCTTCACCCATGGAGGCTAATTTTGGCTTATTTTCATTAATGCATTTCTACTATCCTTTTTATTTTCTCTTTTCTACTTTTTTTTGCTCCATCATGAAACTGACTTACTGCTGATTCCTATTATGAAAATATAATAAGTAAAAGAATTGCAGATACAGTAAGATATAAGCTTATTGAAGGACATAGCCATTATTAACACTCTTCATCATTATTCTTTGTCCTTGATACACGCCAGCAGACAACACACATGCACAGATATGTCTTTTTTTATTGCAGAAATTACTATTCTAACCATTTAGAAAAAGGACCTAACAATGCATCCCTCCCTCCCATAAATGAATAAATATGAGCATCAAAAAACCCCTGGTTCCTGTGGGTAGGAAACCTGCAAACATTTTCTGTGCCCTGATGAAAAACAGCCATCACCTGTGTTTGGGTCCCAGCGATCATGTGCGCACAGTGGAGAGAATCACTCAGCCATTTAAAAAAGAATGAAAATATGTTGTCTTCAGGAAAATGTGTTGAACTGGAAATTCTCATCTTAAGGGAAATAAACTAGACCCAAACAGATCTCTTGAGTTTTCTCCTGTATGCAGATCCTATATTTTATTTATGTATTTAACTCACTATGTAGCCCAGGTTAGCCTCAAACTTACAGGGTTCCACTTAGCCTCCTGAATGCTTAGAATACAGGTATGAGCCTTCATAACATATTACACATATATATACACACATGTACATATATATACTTGTATGCATTATGTGCGTGTATAATCATTTGTGACAGGAAAGTAAAGGCAGGGTCTCTGGGAAGAGAAGTAATGGGAGAGGAAAGGAAAGAAAAAGAGGGATGAATGTGATCAAAATGCAGAACATACTTATGAAAACATACCATTCAGCCGGGCAGTGGTGGCGCATGCCTTTAATCCCAGCATTTGGGAGGCAGAGACAGGCGGATTTCTGAGTTTGAGGCCAGCCTGGTCTACAAATTGAATTCCAGGACAGCCAGAACTATACAGAGAAACCCTGTCTCGAAAAACCAAAAGAAAAAAAGAAAAAAGAAAAAGAAAAAGAAAAAGAAAAAAAAAAAAGAAAGAAAAAGAAAGAAAATGTACCATTCATAGTTTTAGTGTATATGTATATAAAGTGTGTGTGTGTGTGTGAAAGGGAAACTTAAGGGGTCTTTGGAAAGTCAGTTGTGTTGGATGGTGTTTTGCTGGAGCAAACACGTGAAGGAACGTTTCACTGAAGCAGACATGGGAGAGAGGATGTTCTGCTAAAGCAAGCACAAGAAAGGACACGTGATAAAGGATCCTTTGATGAAGACATGAATGTATTGGTCCACCCTACAATGCATAGTTGAGCTCCATTGTCTGACTCCATAGAGAGAAACACGCCAAAAAACTGCTGGTCATGTACTGCAGTTTCTTGCCACTTCCATGGACTCGGGCTGATTGGCAGAGTGATGTCAGCTGAGACAGACTCGCATGCTGAAGCAAGACACCTGCTGAGACAAGGCCCATGGAGGACATGTGATGTTTAGAGGGTGTATATAAAGGACTGGAAGGACAGTGATTGAGACTGAGCTGGGCTTGCTTATAGAGCTAGCTGTGCAGCTCTTATTGGTCTCGAGTCTTCGCTTATCTTCGCTTATCTTCGCTTCCTTGAGGGAGACACAGCCGAGAACTTCTGGTGATCGTTCTGATCTCTCCTGCTGACTTGTGCTGAGGCTGAGGCCTGGCTGTCTCTGCTAGGTCATGCCACCACTGCTGTTGATTTGTGTCTACTACTGAACTGGACTACTAGTGTATCCGTGAAGTGAGTAGACTGAGCTGCTGCTGCTGAGCTGTGAACTGAACTGCTGATTTCCAGATAACACAGATAGGAGTTGCTCCAAAGAACCTTTCTAAACAGGTCCACTTCCCCTCCCCTTCTGTATTCTTGCTTTCCCACTGCCTCTGGTGGGTGGTGGGTGATAAGGGAGGTTAAAGTGTTTAAGAATTTAGTGTTTAATGATGATTAAAAGTAGACTTTAAAAAAATTAAAGTTGCGTGTGTGTGTGTGTGTGTGTGTGTGTGTGTGTGTCTATGGCTATACCTGGCTGAGGTTTGAACTCAGGTCCACTTGCTTCAAGAGCAAGTGGCAAAGGCTATTTACCCACTGAGCCATTTCCCCAACCCACCCACCCTCTCTCTCTCTCTCTCTCTCTCTCTCTCTCTCTCTTTTTCTTTCTTTCTTTCTTTCTTTCTTTCTTTCTTTCTTTCTTTCTTTCTTTCTGCTTCAGCTGCTGTTTCAGGAGCCATGTGTATTCTTTGGTTGGTGGCTTAGTCCCTGGAAGCTCTGGGGGGTCTGGTTGGTTGATATTGTTGTTCTTCCTATGGGGTTACAAACCCCTTCAGCTCCTTCAGTCTTTCCCCTAACTCCCCCATTGGGGACCCCGTGCTCAGTCCAATGGTTGGCTGCAAACATCCACATCTGTATTGATCAGGTTCTGGCAGAGCCTCTCTGGGGACAGCTATACCAGGCTCCTGTCAGCAAGCACTTCTTGGCATCAGCAGTAGTGTCTGGGTTTGGTGTCTGCAGATGGGATGGATCCCAAGTTGGGGAGGTCTCTGGATGGCCTTTCCTTCAGTCTCTGCTCCATTTTTTGTCCCTGCATTTCCTTCAGATAGAAACAATTCTGGGTTAAACAATTTTTATTGGTTATTTTATTTATTTACATTTCAAATGTTATCTCCCTTCCTAGTTTCCCCTCCACCAACCCCCATCCCCTCCCCCCGATTTAAAGTTTTTGAGATGGGTGGGTGGCCCCATCCCTCAACTGGGGAACGTGCCTGTCTACTGGAGATGGTCTCTACAGTTTCTATCTTCCCTTTGTTTGGTATTTTGGCTAATGTCATCCCTGTTGGGTCCTGGGAACCTCTCGCTTCTCTGGTGTCAGGGAATTTGTAGTGGCTACTCCCAATTCCCCATCCCCCACTGCGACATATTTCTGTTAAATTTCCTGACCCTCTGTACTTCTCTCCTATCTCTTCCCATACCTGATCCTGACCCCCCTTCCCCCCTCCCCTCTCCCTCCCAGTTCCCTCCCTCTACCTCCTGTGATTATTTTGTTCCTCCTTCTAAGTAGGATTGAAGCATCCACACTTTGGTCTTCCTTCTTAAGCTTCATATAGTGTGTGGGTTGTATTGTGGATATTCTGAATTTTGGGGCTAATATCCACTTATCAATGAGTACATACCATGTGTATTCCTTTGTGTCTGGGATACCTCACTCAGGATAATATTTTTCTAGTTCCATCGGTTTGCTTAAGAATTTCATGAAGTCATTGTTTTTAATAGCTGAGTAGTATTCCATTGTGTAAATGTACCACATTTTCTGTATCCATTCCTCTGTGGAGGGACATCTGGGTTGTTTCTAGTTTCTGGCTATTATAAATATGGCTGCTATGAACATAGTGGAGCATGTGTCCTTATGACATGTTGGAGCATCTTCTGGGTATATGCCCAGGAGTGGTATAGCTGGGTCCTCAGGTAGTATTATGTCCATTTTTCTGAGGGTCCGCCAAACTGATTTCCAGAGAGGTTGTATGAACTTGCATTCCCACCAGCAATGGAGGATTGTTCCTCTTTCTCCACATCCCCGCCAACATCTGCTGTCACCTGAGTTTTTGATCTTAGCCATTCTGACTGGTGTGAGGTGGAATCTCAGGGTTGTTTTGATCTGCATTTTCCTGATGACTAAGGATGTTGAACATTTCTTTAGGTCGTATTTCAGATTTTAAAATCCCAAGATTCACTTGTCAGCCAAGCAGACTGCCAGAAAGTCACCTTCTTACCTAAGCAGCCCATAACTGCTCCATAGAATACAGAGGACTCCAGGGTCTGAGGAATTCCCTCAGTTACAAAAGAATACCTGTGCTATGGCAGCTGGAGAGATGCTGATACCAAGCATCCCAAGCTTCTGAGACACTAACTCCAATCTACAGGTGAGAAGCACTACAAATGCTTTTGGAAAGACTGTACAGAGCCTTTCCCCCATCTTATGTTTGAACAACATATGTAGTCACATATTAGATGTCAACCACATAGATGTCATAAGTATAGCCACTGTTTCATGGGAATGCAGTACTATTTCCTGAAACATCAAAAGATGCACCAGGAGGTGCTAGGATCCCAGCAGTATCCGGCCAATTGTTGATTCTCTTGCTGCTGGTCAAGGGCATTATCAGGGTCACTCTTTTTACTAGCCCAAGATCCTGCTGCCTCTGGACCAGCTCATGTCTTTGGTAGGAAAGGGGTTAGACTTAAATGGAGACAGGATAATTAGGAAGGTGTGATAAAGCCCAAAATGAAGCTCTAGACTCCCATCAGGGATTCCTCTTAAATGCTGTCTCCAGTGTCCTGCCTCACGGGGACCAAACACTTTTGTTAGCCATCTGAGAAGCTAGGGAACAGAGATTGACAGATTTCTTTAAAAGGCACTCATGTCACTCCCCACATTCAAGTCCTGCTCTGTAAAATCCATATTCTTTACCTGGCCTTCCACATTCTCTAGAGCTAGGCAATGTACAAAAAGCTAGGCAAGTAACACTCGCTACCAATATAATCTCGGAAATGGACATTGAATACCTTTTTTGTTTTTTTATTTATTCTTCTAGAAAAATAAAAAAATACTGGCCTGTTTAGGTATGTCATATGTGCCATCAGAGTGTCCCTGGTATTGACTATCTACGTGTCCAAAGTTTGTCTCTTCAAGAGCAACAAGCTCTATTTCCAGTCTCGTGCGTGCGTGTGTGTGTGTGTGTGTGTGTGTGTGTGTGTGTGTGTGTGTGATATGTAGTATGCTTGTATGAGCATTCTAGAGATGCTCAGGATGAGGACATTGGGTGTTTTTTAATCTCCATCTGTCTTATTCCTTTGAGGCAGCAGCTTTCTGAACCTGAAGCTAGTAGTGCTTCTGGCTTGGTTGACATCCAGCAAGCCCCAGTGATCCTCCTTTCTGTCACCCTACAGTGCTGTGACTACAGTTGTACAAGAGACTATACCAGGCTTGTTACATGGGTGCTCAAATTTAGGCCCTCATTGTTGCACAGCAAACTTGCCTAACCATTGGGCATTTCTCTAGCTCCTAGGCTCTGCTTTTTCTCTTCTGTTAGATTTTGTTTTTAATTAGTCCGTTGGGAGTTACGTATGTGTTTTGAGCATACTTACCTTCCATTATAGGCACTGTTTGCTAGGTGGCCAAAGACTAGGGATGACAAGAACAAACTCCACGGTAACTTCTCTTCCCCCACCTAGCTCAAGTACTTAAACCATCCAGGTTCAGGGCACAGATTTTCATTATTTAGGGTGTGTGTGTGTTGTATGTAGGGAGCTGGCCTGGAAGGTGCCCTAATCCTCAAGTCTCAACCCCGCTTGTGGGATTATGGACACACACAAAGATCAGCATAAGCATTTTCTATTGCACTTAGGTATTTTGTACATATGTATATATGGGGACATTTGTATGCCAGAGCACACACATAGAGGTCAGAGGACAGCTTATGAAAGTCGCTTTTCTTCTTCAACCATATATGGGTCCAAGGGATTAAACTCAGATCTTCAGGCTTGCCAGCAAACATTTTTATCCATGAAGCCATCTTGTTACTTCCTATTTTCTCTTTTTTCTTTTCCTTCTTCCTCCATCCTTCCCTCCCTCCCCCCCCCCCCCCCCCCCCCCCCTTTTTTTTTTCCTTTTTTTTTTTTTTTTTTGAGACAGGTCTCCCTGTACCTTGAACTCACTATGTAGACCAGGCTGGTCTCAAATTCTTAGAGATCTGCCTGCTTCTGCCTCTAGAACGTTGGGATTAAAGGTGTGTGTACCACCTTGCTTGGTCCTTCTTGCTTTCTCTCTCATTTGTATTTTGATGTGGCCTGGCCTAGAATGCACTATGTAGACCAGCCTGGCCTTGAACTTGTAGCAACCCTTGAACTTGTAGCAACCCTTCTGTATCCGTCTCAGCATGCTGGGATTACAGGCTCGAGCCATTAATACCTGACTAAAACTGAATATTTTTCCTTTTTTCCCCTTGTACTAGTGATCAAGTACAGGGCCTTGCTCATGGTGGGCAGGCAAGGATCCTACCACTGCGCTATCTCCCTACCAAATGTAGACATTTCTGAAAATAAAGATAAAAATGAAGTTTATATAAAATGCATAGTTGCTGTTAACACCTTGGTCAAGCTGTCCAAGTCTTGTTTGTTTGTGCATGTGTTTTCATTTTTGTTTTTACTATGCTAGGGAACTGCGGTTCTAGAGTTTATTTTTTTATTTTATTTTTTTTAATTTTATGTGCATACAAGATGTTCTCCGGCCTCCACACATACACCATGGCACTTGCTCGCCCATACATACACATGGATTTTTTTTTTAAAAATCCTTAATTTTATGTGTATATTCTTGAGTGTGTGCAGGTACACCATGTACATACAGGAATTCATAGAGGTCAGAAGAGATGTCAGAAGAGATGGTGAGTCTCCAGGAGCTGGAGTGACAGACTGTTGTAAGCTGCCTCGTGGGTGCTGGGAACAGAGTCTTGGTCCCTCTGCAA
Organism: Rhynchomys soricoides; assembly: GCA_019843965.1. Taxonomy (NCBI): domain Eukaryota; kingdom Metazoa; phylum Chordata; class Mammalia; order Rodentia; family Muridae; genus Rhynchomys; species Rhynchomys soricoides. The sequence goes on along the minus strand of JADRCH010007459.1, from coordinate 255,914 downwards.
GAGCAGAGGGTGCTCTTAACCAGTCTCATGGATATTAATAAATGTAAATGTGGACCAAATTTCCTGCTTTAGCCTCCTGAGTGCTGGGATTAAAGGCCTAGAGTTTTGTTTTGATGATAGAGGTTAAACCTAGTGCTTTCTGCAGACTTAGCACCAACTAGGCCATTGAGCTACATCGATAGCCCTGGCATTTTAAGCACTAAATATAATTGTTTATCTCAAATCACTGCCAGGGTGACACAGGCCTTTAATCCCAGCACTCAGGAGCCAGAGGCAGGCAGATTTCTGAGTTCGTGGCCAGCCTGGTCTACAGAGTGAGTTCCAGGACAGCCAGGGCTACACAGAGAAACCCTGTCTAGAAAAACAAAAAGCTGCAGGTTTCCTTCAGGGTATGCTTTGGAAGGATGAAGCTTTAGACATTTGGCTGGGATGTGTGCTGCAAGCATTGGTCCCTTTCCCTTCACCCTCAATGGACCCGGAGGAACAGCTATACCTGGCGAATGTGTTTCCAGAGTTGACTATTACTAACCCCGCGGGTCCTACAGATCCTTTGAATTTGGCCAAAGGTTTCTGGGGCAGGAGACATGTTTGAGCTGGAACTGTTATGAGTAGTGTGGCAGGCATTGTTTTCCTTGTTTTGGGTATCTATTAACTTCTCATCTTGATTTCCTAATTCTTTATGATACAGCTATCCCCTTTTTTTCTAAACATGGTGTGTGTGTGTGTGTGTGTGTGTGTGTGTGTGTGTGTGTGTGTGTTTAAAAAGTACTGTTTTGGCCTGGAGAGATGGCTCAGTGGTGTTAAGAACACTAGCTGGGTACTTCTTCAGACTCAAGTTACTAGCAGACCGTGTCTCGGCCTCACTAGGAAACTACTAAAGTTCCTCTGGGATGAAATAGAATTTTATAAGAACATAACAGATGGAGAGGAGAAAACCTGTGGTGGCTGTGAAGGCCCTGATGCTATGTATGTGAAATTAATATCTTCTGATGGTCATGCGTTTATTGTACAAAGAGAATAGGCATTAACATCAGGAACAATAAAGGCCATGTTAAGTGATTAAGGTCACTTTGCCAGGAATGAAACCAATGAGGTCAATTTTATGGAGATCCCTTCACATGTGCTATCAAAAATGTGCATGTATTTTACCTACAAGGTCCGTTACACTAACAGCTCCACCGAAATTCCTGAATTCCCAAATGCACCTGAAATTGCGCTGGAATTGCTAATGGTTGCAAACTTCCTAGGTTGTTAAATAAAATAAATAATAATAAAAATAATAAAAACACTGGCTGATCTTCCAGCGGACCTCGTTTCAATTCCCAGCACCCACATGGCAGCTCATAACTGTCTGTGACTCCAAGATCTGACATCCTCACACACACATACATGCAGGCAAAACACCAATGAACACAAAACAAAACAAAAACAACAAAAAGGTTTTTTGACCCTTTTCAGACCATCACTTGGGAGCCAGAGGCAGGCCTGGTCTACACAGCAAGTTCCATGCTATCCAGGGCTACATAGTCAGACCCTGTCTCAAAAAGGAAAAAATAAGTTGGAGGTGGCACTCTGGGACTTGAACTCATGGCAAGCCCCAAATTCCTTTAAAAAACTCAATTTTAGGGGCTGGAGAGATGGCACAGAGGATAAGAGCACTGACTGCTCTTCCAGAGGTCCTGAGTTCAATTCCCAGCAACCACATGATGGCTCATAACCATCTATAATGGGATCTGATGCCCTCTTCTGGTGTGTCTGAAGACAGCTACAGTGTATTCATATAAATAAATAAACCTTTGAAAAAATATGGGCTGCTTCAGGAACTGTGTGGTATTCTTGTGTAGGGGCCATGCTCATGTTCTCTGCATTGTTCCAATCTTTAGTTTATGTGCTGCTAAACAAGCACTCTCAAGTTTTGTTTTTAGATAGTCTGGCTAACTTGTCCTGGCTGGTTTTGAACTCCCTATGTAGCCCAGACTGCCTTTGATTTTGTGATCCTCTATCTAGTCTCTGCCCTCCAAGTTTCTGGGATTGCAGGTGTGTACTCCTGGCAGTGTATGGAATGCTTTTTACAGTAGCTATGTCAGTTTAAATCTAACCACACAGCTCGGTTTTGCCTGCATTTGAAGGTTGTGTATGTGATGACATTCTGTCTTTTCAAGTTCTATTTAACATTTTTTTTTTTTTTTGGTGTGTATGTTTTTGAGACAAGGTCTCATGTAGCTCTGTCTTGCAACTCACTATGTAGAGCAGGCTGGTCTTGAACTCACAGAAATGTGCCACAATTCCTGGTACCATGTTTTTTTTTTTTTTTTTTTTTTTCAAAATAGTGCTTTGGTGTTTTTTGAGGTCGGAATGAGCCATATGAGATTCTATCTTTAAAAAAATCAAACCAAACAATATAGTGTGTGTGTGTGTTTGGTTAGATGGTCTTTGTAGTTCAAGTTGGCCAGGAATTATATACCCCAGGTGGCTTCCAATTTGAGGCAATCCTCCTACCTCAGCCTACTGGATTTTCAAATTACAGGTATGCTCCACCGCGCCTGCTTCTGTCTAGACTATGTGTGTGAAACTTAAGTTTGTTCCCATCACTGTGTGCAGCTGTTTGTTCCTGCTTTTGGCATCCCACTGTAGAATCATAGTGTAATTATGACTCCATTCGACTGGTGATAGACTTTGGGTTTGGGTGCAGACTGAGGTCATTAGAATATCACTATTGTGTGCATGGTTACCTGTGCCATCCAGTGTACCTGCCATAGAATAGATTTGCCTTTAACTTTACTATGTAGTTATTTTCTTAGGTGATTATAGTATTTTATAGTCCCTGAAAGAGGAACTGTTGGTCCAAGAGAGGCACATAGTCAACTTTCCATTTAAACAGTCCCAGTATTGACTTTTGCCAAAGAGAAATCCCCCAGTCTTTCTTATCACTATCAGAATATCAAACATTCTTGTTATTTCACATACCGAGTTAACTTTTTTAAAAAATTGCATTCATCGTGTCTGTATTGTGTTATAATGTGCTTGTGGAGGGCAGAGGTTCTCTCCTTTTCCCATTTGGGTCCTAATAGTTGAACTCAGGTTGTCAGGCTTGGTGGCAGGTGCCTTTATCTTCTGAGCCATTCTATTAGCCCACTTAGTAACTTTTGCTATTTTTACACTTATAATTTTGACTATGGTGGGTGTAGAAACCATTACTTAAAATATTTGCATACAGTGGTATGGCTGAGTCACCACTTGTTCAAATCACCATACTGGGATAGGACTCACGGCTACTTTCTAGTTTATAAGTGAAGTGGTGCTTGTCCTAAGAGTGGAAATGCTAAGTTAAATGTTCACTTTTCCATCTATATAACCTTCCTGCCATTTGGAGACACTGAATACTTTTACTTTCTCAATTACAATAGTTTTTTTAAAAATGTGTGTGTGTGTGTGTGTGTGTGTGTGTAGGGAGGGGGAGGTGCACATTCATGTTGAGTCTGGAATTCAACCTTAGGTGTCATTCCCCAGGCAACATTCACTTTGTTATCTGAGACAGGTTCTCTCATGTACTTGGAACTGACAAGGAAGCTAGGCTGCTGGCCAGTGAGCCCCAAGGATCCTCCTGTCTCCATTTCCACAGCAGTAACATAAAGAGTGTGCCATCATGTCCCGCTTTTGTCGTTTTGGTTGTTGTTGGGGAGGGCTGCTTTTTTGAGACCAGGCCTTATTACATAACCCTGGTTAGTCTGGAACTCACTAAGTAGTCCAGGTTGATCTCAAACTCAGAGCTCCACCTGCCTCTGCCTTCTGAGTGCTAGGATTAAAGGCGTGCTCTACCATACCTGGTTCATGTTCAGTTTTTTTTTATGTGTTTGCAACTGAGCTATATTTTCCCAGACATGATCTTTTATTTGTTTAATGGATAGTTTTTTTAAAATGATTTTTTTTCTTTTTATTGAGTAAGGGTCTCTATGTAGCTCTGGCTGTCCTTTAACTCACTATGTAACTATGCTGGCCTGGAACTCACAGAGATCTGCCTGCTTATGCCTTCTGAGTGCTGGAGTATCTTTAACTTGAAAAAAAAAATTGACTCTCCCGTGGCCCAGATTGGAATAGAATTTGCTATGTAGTCAAAAATCACCTTGAATTTCTGATCTCCCTGTTGGGATTACAGACATATGCTACCACACCCTGCTTATGTGATGCTGGGTGTCAAGCCTAGACTTCACACTTGCTAGGCAAGCACTCTACCAACTAAGCTACATCTCCAGCCTCCTCTCTCCCAATCTATTTTTTTAAAAAACAGTGTTTCACTGTGTAAGGCAGGTTGCCTTACAACTGGCTTTCCTTCTACCTTAGCTATCTTAGTTAAGGTTTCTATTGCTGTGAAGAGACACCATGACCATGGCACGTCTTATAAAGGAAAACAATTGGGGCTGGCTTAGAGTTCAGAGGTTTAGTCCATTAGCATTCTGATAAGCATGGTAGCATGTAGGCAGACATGGTGCTGGAGAAGTGGCTGAGAGTTCTACAACTGGATCTGTAGGCAGCAGGAAGAGAGTGACACTGGGTCTGGATTAAGCATTTGAAACCTGAAAGCTCACCCCTACTGATACACTTCCTTTAACAAGGCCACATCTCCTAATAATGCCACTCCCTATGAGCCTATGTGGGCCATTTTAAAAGAAAGATTTTATTTATTTTATAAATTAGAAAAAAAAAGTGAAGCTGGGCAGTGGTGGTGCACGCCTTTAATTCCAGCACTTGGGAGGCAGAGGCAGGTGGATTTCTGAGTTCGAGGCCACCCTGGTCTACAGAGGGAGTTCCAGGACAGCCAGGGTTACACAGAAAAACCCTGTCTTGAAAAACCAAAAAAAAAAAAAAAAAAAAAAGTGAGTACACTGTAGCTGTCTTCAGACACCTCAGAAGAGGGCATCAGATCCCATTCAGATGGTTGTGAGCCACCATGTGGTTCCTGAGAATTGAACTCAGGACCTCTGGAAGAACAGCCAGTACTCTTAACCACTGAGCCATCTCTCCAGCCCTTATGTGTTGGGAGCCGCCTGAGCACCCACATCCGCCATTACAAGATGGCGC
>JADRCH010007459.1:206012-250825 GCA_019843965.1 Rhynchomys soricoides | reverse complement strand
CTATGTGTGCCGCGTCGTTCTTGCTGGCGAGACCGTAGCGCGGGACACTTATGTGGGCCAAATCACTACACTACCCAAGCACTAGGTTACTTATAAGCATTTGCTACCTCACCTAGACCTCTGTTCATCTGTAATTCCAGTTCCAGAGAACTCAATGCCCTCTTCTGGCTTGCTTTTTTTTTTTTTTTCGAGACAGGGTTTCTCTGAGTAGCCCTAGCTGTCCTGGAATTCGCTCTGTAGACCAGGCTGGCCTCGAACTCAGAAATCCGCCTGCCTCTGCCTCATGAGTACTGGGATTAAAGAGGCGTGCACCACCACTGCCCAGCTGATACACGTAGTTTTATTAGTCAAACACAAAGCTTTTTAAAACAGAGATCCTGTAACATTGTCTTCCCTGTAATTCCCAGTCTCCTGGAGCCATTTCAACTCTTAGCTTCTGTGTCTTACCCTTGGCTTCCCTCTTTGGATAGCAGCAGAGTCAGCAAGTGGCCTACTCCAACATTGTGTAGCTATAAAAGTGTAGGGACAGAAGCAGTGTGCCTCCAGAATTCCCGAGCCTTTCCAGACTTCAGAAGCACATTAAATTTTGCCTGCTGTAGCTAGCTCTGGTTGGTTTTTGTTTTTTTAAAAAAATAAAAACGAAAAAAAAAACCCTTTATTTTACTTATTTTGGTTGGTGACCCCATACCTCCATCTCTGTTTTTATCATTGGGTTTTACACCTTCTCTTCTCCCTTTACTGCCATATATTGGGGGTTTGTAAGTGGAGATAAATGCATACACTTACCTTTTTGTTGTGGGATAGAGAGCTTGCCTGGCATTTACAAGGTCCTAGGTATGGTTTTCTAATAACGGTGTTGCAAAATCAACCACTCCTTTAAAAATGGAATTATGTGTATGTCTGTGTTAGTCAATGCTGTGTGGGTGACTGAAGAAGCCAGAAGAGGTTGTTGGATTGCTTGGAACTAGACTTCCAGGTGGTTGTGAGCTGCCCAACTTGGGTGCTAGGAACCAAACTTGCATTGTCTGGAAGAGGATCTGAACTCAGATCTTTTAACCACTTTTTGTTTTTTCATTGCAGGGGATTTCTTTGTGTAGCTCTGGCTGCTCTGGAACTTGCTCTATAGATCAGGCTGGCCTTGAACTCAGAGATTCACCTGTCTCTGCCTCAGGAATGCTAGGATTAAAGGTGTGCAGCACCACTGCCTGGCTCTTTTCATTGCTTTCCCACTGAATCATGTCTTTAGCCCCAACAATCTCCTTTCAAAATGGAACCAAGTATGTGTGGGAGGGGAGGGCTGGGGGTGGATTTGAAGAAATATTATATACATATATGAAATTATCAAAGGATTAAATATTCTAAAACAAAAAAAAGAAAATAGACGTCCCATCCAGTGTATGAAATGTTTTGGTAGCTCTAGGAATTGAACCCAGTACCTTGCACATGCTACGCAAGTGCCCAAATCCTTACGCAAGGCTTAAATCCTTAGTCCGCAGAGGTCTCTTAAAATAGGCCCTTTTATGTGTTGAATAGATCTTAGGAACCACATAACTCAACCAATTCATTTGATATAGGGGACACTGGTATCAAGGGTGTCTCTTAGCACTTGAGTCTCTCTTTTTCAGCACATGTTCTATCCTGGTTGCCCATAAGAATGATTTATGGAGCTTTTGACAATGCAGACCTCCATGACTACACATGGGGCCAGTTTCTTTGGTACTTCTGTAGAGGGCCCTGCAAGCTAATAACGCCTGACTTCCTAAGTGCTTTCTATTGTGCATCTAGATTCACTGGCTGCTTTTTTTTGTTTTCTGAGACATCGTCTCTCTATTCAGCCCTGACTGTCCTGCAACTTTCTCTGTAGACCAGGCTGGCCTTGAACTCAGAAATCTGCCTGCCTCTGTTTCCCAAGTGCTGGGATTAAAGGTGTGCACCACCACACCTGGCCTACATTTATTATTTTTTATTTATTTATTTACTTTTTATTTATTTATATGAATGCTCTATCTGCATATACACCTGCATGCCAGAAGAGGGCATCGGATCCCATTACAGATGGTTGTGAGCCACCATGTGGTTGCTGAGAATTGAACTCAGGACCTCTGGAAGAGCAGCCAGTGCTCTTAACCACTCACCAGCACCCTTACATTTAAGTCTTAACTACATTTGTCCTGGTTGGCCTGGAAGTCACTATGTAGAGCAGGCTGCCTTCAGACTTATAGAGATCTACCTGCCTCTGCCTCCAATTGCTAGAATTAAAGGTGTGCCCTATCATGTCCAGACTCAAGTCTTTAAAAACTGAAAAACAAATTTGTTTAAAAAACAATCCTCAGTTTGTTTCCAATATACTACAAGGTAGTTGCTTAGTTTGTTTTTCCACTTTCATTTTATGCTGTTTACAAAAGTTACCAATTCAAAAGGGGGATATGAGAGAGTGCTAGGAGTTGAACATGATCAAAGTACGCTATATGAAGTTATGAAAGGTCTATAGAAAAAGAAACTATTTTGTACAACTATCACATGCTAATAAAAAGGGTCTTTTAATGATTATTTTATTTAAAAAAGCAACAAATCCTTAGCGTCTGGTTGAGATGCCTCACTGGATAAAAGTGCCTGTTGTGCAGTTTTGCTCCCTCGAACCCACACAGACGTTGAAAGAGAGAACCAAGTCCTGAACGTTATTCTCTGCTCCCCATACTCATAGCATGGTACATATGTACAAGAACAGTAAACATTTGAAAAACCCTCAGGACCTCATACTAGGCAAGAACTCTACCACCGAGTTATACCTCCAGTCCAATATTTTAACCACAGAAAATCACCTTAATCTACTTAAAACATTGTGCATATAAATTTAATGGTTGCTTTGGCTCTTAAGGCAAGCTTTCCTAGTTTAACTTTTATTATTAGGACAGGAGAGATATGTATACTGATTTTTTTCAGAGAACTCAAGTTGAACTTCTAGCACCCATGTCAGGCAGTTTACTACCTTTTATCCGATGTCCGCTTTTCCCTCTGTGGGTACCTGCAAACTATGCATACACACACACATACACATACACACACACAATTATTGTGCGTGCACGCACTGTATGTGAATGGATAGGTGCACCATGGCGAGAAGGTAGAGGTCAAATAACAGCTTTTGGGAGCTGGTTCTCTCCACCATGGGATTTGGTGGTGGCCTCAGGCTTGTGTACCAAGTGCTTTTTTATCCAATAAGCAAACTCACCTGCTTAAGCTCAACATTTTTTTTTTTTTTTTGGTTTTTTGAGACAGGGTTTCTCTGTATAGCCCTGGTCTATCCTGGAACTCACTCTGTAGACCAGGCTGGCCTTGAATTCAGAAATCCGCTTGCCTCTATCTCCCAAGTGCTGGGATTAAAGACACATGCCACCACTGCCCAGCTTAAGTTCAATTTCTTGAAAGTTTAACTGAGTTTTTCTACTCCATAAAGGAATTTCCATTTGTTTCTGTTTTGAATTTGACTTAGGGTTTCATGTAGCCCAGGCTGGCTTTGAATCACAATGAAGTTATGGTTATCCTGAACCTAATTTTTCTGTTTCTACCTTCCGAGTACTGCGATTACAGGCAAGTATGACCATGTCATAGGAGTGAAAGGGAGGATATGGGGCTGAAGTGATGGCTCAGTGGTTAAGGAGCACTGGCTGCTCTTCCAGAGGACCCAGGTTCCATTAAAATCACCCACACAGCAATTCACAATGTCTGTAACTCCAGTTCTAGGTGATCCAACACCTTCCAGCTTCCTCAGGCACTGCATCCATGTCTCATTTTTCTTTCCTTTCTGAAACCTTTGCTTTTGTGTGTTGATTCTGGAAGAACTTTAGTGTAAGCTGCATGTAGTGGTGTACTTTTCATCCCAACACTGGGGAGGCAAAGGCAAGCTGATTTCTTGGGTTTGATGCTACACATCGATCTCAAGGCCAGCTATAGCTACATAGTGAGACCCTGTCTTTAAAAGCCAAAAACTAAGCTGGGTATGGTGGTGCACCTTTACTTCCAGCACCCAAGACACCTTTGCAAGGGGATCTCTGTGATTTCAAAGCCAGTCTGATCTCCATAGTGAGTTCCAGGACAGCCAGAGGTAAGAACCTGTCTTAAAATGTGTGTGTGTGTGTGCGCGCGCATGCATGTGTATATACATGAATTAAGAACCAGGCACTGAGCCTGTTACATTTAGAATTCTTACCTGCTTAAAATTATTATTATTATTTTTTTCTTTGAGACAGGGTTTCTCTGCATAGCCCTGGCTGTCCTGGAACTCGCTCTGCAGACCAGGCTGGCCTCGAACTCAGAAATCCTCCTGCCTCTGCCTCCCAAGTGCTGGGATTAAAGGCGTGCGCGACCACTGCCCAGCTTAAAATTATTTTAACATATTAATTTTTCTTTATCAAATTAACAAAATATCACTCACGGAAGAAGCAGAGGCAGGAGGATTAAGTTTGAAGCCACGAGGCTAGCCAGGACTGTAGGAGACCCTGTCTCGAAACCAAACCCAAACAAGCACATTTTACTTTAGTAGGGTGGTTTCTGATGTTGTAAGTGGGAATCCTTTCATACTGTGTGAATGGCGTCAGAGAATACTCATGTTCACTGCTAAAATGACGTGGCATGAAGTGAGGCTGTCTGGTTCATTTTATCAGTGCATATCTCAAACAATGAACATGAAAGTAATGTTTATATCCACGCCCAGTTCTCTCAGTGACCACGGATGCCAAAGGACCCAGAGACTAGTTTTTACCAGTACAAGAATATAAACATGTACAATTTTCTTATAAAGAAATGTCTTGATTTTATTTCCCCTTATGAAATAAAGGTGCTGTGAAAATACGAAAGGTGAATGGTAGTTTTCTAACATTATATCACCTTGCTCTTTTAAAATGATCATATTCTATGAGCAGATGCCTGATGGCATAGCAGAATACAAGAAGTATTAACTAGTAAGTTCTAGATCAAGGAAGATCATTCTATAAAGGCTAATTATTTAATTAAGACATTTATACATAGTGACTATTACCAGGAGAACAAACCTTAAGGTAAACAGGCTTCTTGACATTTATTAATACAAAAGGACTGAAGGCTTCAGTTCCTACAGAAAAGCACAATGCTGAATTTATGGTATACCTAACAAAGCACAATGAGAAGGCTCTAGGGAGAAGTCAAACTTTCTTTAAACAAATGTAGCTTACATTTTTAGCTGAGATAGTGGAGATGGAGCCCGGGGCACTGTGAACAAGTGTCTACCACATCCCTAACCCTGCACAGAAAGTGTTTGGGAATGTCAAACTAAGTGATATTTATGTCATTCAAGTGGATATAAGTATCTCAGCTTTTGTCTTTCAAATAGAATTTTAGAAAATATCTGGCAATTTTAGAAAATATTTTGAAAGTGCTTTCTTTTGAGTTCTTTGGTATAATTTGGTCATTCTGATAGTAAGTTATTAAGTAAGTACTTTAACCATGTATCAACAAAAAGGCATATATAGAAAACCATAACCAAAGAATAAATTATGTTGCCAACCTTGTAGAAAACAAACTCTAGTATTTTACCTGTGTTTCTGTGGCATTGATAGCTCTGCTGCCTATAAGAACACTAACTTTATTTATATGATATGTTACATACAATATCCTGTTTTTGATTATTATTATAGCTGTTCATTTAAGAGGCAAGTGTTAGCTAGAAAAAAGAATAATTTCAAATTGCATAAAGTTACACACTTTTGTGCCTTCTGACTCAGCGATCATCAGAATTTAATGTCAGCACAACATTAAGAACTGTTTTGTGGAGACAATTAATTCTCCTGAAGCATCTTTTCAATTTCTTTATCCCAGTTTTCATCTCGTTTCTCAGACTCTGCTACCACTTCATATTCCTGAAGCTCCTGCTGTAGCTCCTTTTCCCAATCAGTAGAATCATCTATAGGAAACAAAGGGAGAGACAAAAAAAGGTGCTCACTGAACTACAATTCACTCAATTTGTAATACCTAACACAAGGCATTTGTACTGGCTAGTTTTGTATGTCAACTTGACACAAGCTAGAGTTATCACAGAGAAAGGAGTTTCAGTTGAGAAAATGCCTCCATGAGATCCAGCGCTAAGGCATTTTCTCAATTAGTCATCAAGGGGGGAGGGCCCCTTGTGGGTGGTACCATCTGTGGGCTGGTAGTCTTGGGCTCTATAAGAGAGCAGGCTGAGCAAGCCAGTAAGGAACATCCCTCCATGGCCTCTGCATCATCAGCTCCTGTTTCCTGACCTGCTTGAGTTTCAGTCCTGACTTCCTCTGGTGATGAACAGCAGCATGGAGGTGTAAACTCAACAAACCCTTTCCTCCCCAACTTGCTTCTTGGTCATGATGTTTGTGCAGGAATAGACACCCTGACTAAGACAGCATTGTAGTACCAGGCATGGAACCCTGGGCCTCAGACATAGCTAGTCAAGGTCAGAGGATAATTTCCAGGATTTGGTCTTTTCTTCCTACCACGTGGGTCCTGGGAATCCAACCTAGGTCATCAGGCTTGACATTGAGCACAGTTATCTGCTGAGCCTTTGTCTTTGAGACAGGGTCTCTCATATCCCAGGCTGGCCTCCAACTCACTATTGGTGGATAACCCTGAACTTCTGATCCTCCCGCTTCTACCACAGTTGTGGCCACCGTACTCAGCTTTATCACATGCCTAATATAGAACCTAGCATCTTAAACCCAGTATGTGGATGATAAGGTAGAAACTTCAGAGTGTTAGAAAGAGAAAAAACATTTCTATTTAAAAAGAAAGGTTAGGCAGCATGATGGGATACCTGTTATCTCAGCACGCAGGAGGTGGAGATGTAGGAGGCCAAAGGTCAGCAGACTACACAGCAGGATTGAAACAAATCTGGGCTACATACAACCTGTCTCAAACAACACAAAACTAGGGCTGGGGATGTGAGTGAGGCGTAGCAAACATGCAAAGCTATGGGTTCAATCCCCACCATTGTTTAGAAAGTAAAGGTAAAAATTCATTTTTAGTTGTTTTTTGAAGACAGGATATTGCTATGCAGCTCTAGCTCAGGATGGCTTCTAATTCATGTTAGTTTTTCTGCCTTGCCCTGGGACTAGAGGAGTGTACACTACCATGCCTAGTTTGTTAATTGGCTTTATTATTTTTCTGAGACAGGGTCTTATGTAGCTAAAACTGGCCTCAAACTTCTGATCTTTTTTGTCTGTAGCTCCACTGGTTTTAAAATGAGATTTTTATTCAACCAACTTTGGAATTGAAGGAAAAAGAACAAAATCAACCTCTCTCTCTCTCTCTCTGTCTCTCTCTCTCTCTCTCTCTCTCTCTCTCTGTGTGTGTGTGTGTATGTGTGTGTGTGTGTGTTACCTTCTAGTGAAGTTGCTTCCTCTTGCTTCTTATCAAGTACGAGTTGTTCCATTTCTTTTCTTAAATCCTCTTGATTTAAGTTGCAGGCATCAAAGGCATCACTGACAAACTCAGAAACTCCCGGGCTAGTAGAGATTTCCTCTTCATCCTGAAATGCAACCAAATAGCTCTTGGAATGGCTTCTAAAGTGACACCTATGTACTAGAATTATGGTTAATAGTTGTCTCACAATTTAACACATTCTCATGTTTTTGTTCTTCTCTGCTAGCTGTAAGACAACTCTCACTGCTCTTCAACCTTCTAACTGGCAGTTGCTTGGTAACAGAGTGAGTTACCACCTGAGGCTATTATTCTCACTCACTGTTTAGATCCCTCAAACCATTCTCTCTGATTTCTGATGAGCACATCTAGAATTATTTATGCCAGGAAATCACCTCAGCTCTCAGCTATTATTCAATCAAATATCTTGTAGACATAAGACCAACACCCTTAAGCAGTTTTAAATGGTACCAGAGATAGTTAACCCAGTAACTTCATTTTCAGACATCATTTACTAGGTATAATGTAAAACTGTATTACCTCTTGATTTTTAAGCTGAGATTTGATTACGACAGGTGGTGTTTTGGGCCGTACTGCCTCTATGAAGTGAGAAGAAAAGAGACAATAATTGCTTGACTTACTTCTAAATACATATTATAAGAACAGCTAAAATATCCACATATATTAAAATCATTTTCAGAAATGAGCTTTTATGGTATGTTTTTAGCTCTCCTGAAGATATGACAAGCATAGCCAGGTATAACTATATCAACCTCTTACTTTGGTGAATGTCTTTTTAAAATTTGTCTATTTAGATACAGGATCTGATTATGTACCCTGACTACCCTGTAACTCAGAGAGATCCACATACCTCTCTGTCTGCTGAGTGCTAGGATTAAATGTGTGCACCATCATGCCTGGCGGGAATGTCTTTAAAACTGCAACCACATTCAATATCCCTTATATGCAATCTCCATCATCTTTGGAATTCAGGGTTAGCAAAATTGATTCTGTTCTAGGGTACTAAGAATAAAACTATTTATCAAGATTCCCTGTTATCAACTTGGTTAGAAACCACAAAGGAAAACACAGTGCCCCATCTAAGCATTTTGCTGGTTAGCTTATAAAAATTTAACTGTTTGTGTATATGTGTACCTTTATGTGGTGTCCTCAGAGGACAAAAGAGGATGTTGAATCCCCTGGTGCTGGAGTTACAAGCAATTGTGAGCTGCCTAATGTGGGTTTGGGGGACTGAACTTGGGTCCTCTGTAAGAGCAACATTCACTCTTAACTGTTCCTTATCGTATTATCCATGTTAGTCTTTACTAACATTATCCAGTTTAGTCTTTACTCAATACTTTAAGTCCATTTTTTTTAAACAGGCAGTCTTTTCTGTTTTGGCAGTGCTTGGAATTGAATATATTATCATCAGCACATATGCTAGGTAAGGGCACTATCACTGAGCTATACTCCCAGCTCAGCATTTCCCAGTATCATTAATTTGAGAAAGCAAGGAATGGTAGCCTACACCTGTAATCTTTTTTTTTTGTTGTTGTTTTACAGACAGGGTTTCTCTGTGTAGCCCTGGCTGTCCTGGAACTCACTCTGTAGACCAGGCTGGCCTCGAACTCAGAAATCCACCTGTCTCTGCCTCCTGAGTGCTGGGATTAAAGGCGTGCATCACCACTGCCTGGCTACACCTGTAATCTTAGCATTTCAGGGGCAGAGCTAGGAGGATGGCTTAGGAGTTCAAGACTAGCTGGAGCTTCAGAGTGGGGCCGTCTCAAAAAGCTATCCTCTAAAACCAAAAACCAACCATAATTTAAGGATACGATAAAGAATGAAAGTTCTCTGGGCTTCTTGATATCTATATGCATCTTGACCTCGAGTGTAGTTTCAGAGCTTCTCCTAGTAGTCTGTACAACCAGTATCTTTTTGTTTTGTTTTTCGAGACAGGGTTTCTCTGTGTAACAGCTCTGGCTGTCCTGGAACTCACTCTGTAGACCAGGCTGGCCTCAAATTCAGAAATCTGCCTGAGTCTGCCTCCCGAGTGCTGGGATTAAAGGCGTGTGCCACCACTGCTGGTACAACCAGTATCTTATGACATCCTGTATCTTACGACATACTTAACTAAAATTTCACAAACTAAATTGCCCCACTTGTCAAATGGTTCTAGTCGTAATTAGAACATATCTGTACATATAACAGGCATTCGTGAAAAACGAAAAAAATATGAAGGGCTGGGAATATAGTTCAGTAGAGTTCTTGCCTAGTATTTGTAAGGCTCTGGAACTCAGTCTCAGTGCCACAAAAAATATACAATACATATTTTAATATTTATTTTTATTTATTTGGTCTGTTTTTTTTTCTTTTTTCTTTTTCTTGAGACTGGGCCTTACTATATATCCCAGAATTCTCTATGTAAACCAAGATGGCCTCTAACTCACACAGATCTGACTGCCTCTGCCACCAGGGTGCTGTGATTGATGGTCTGTGCCACCACGCCCAGCTTTATGTTTATTTATATGTCTGAGTACCCATGGACAACAGAAGAGGGTGTCAGATCCCCTGCAAGTGTGGAAGTAAACTGTAAGCCATTCATGTGGGTGTTGGGAACTGAACTTGGGTACTCTGGAAGTGTTCTTAACTGAGTCATCTCCCTTGTTAATTGGTATCATCAAATAGTTATATATAAAACTTGTCCCCTAGTAGAAGGGTTATATCACAGGAGGAGAGTGCGAGGTGTTAATACCTTAGTGTAGAGCTGGGTACTTATAATTGGACTGGAATAACGACTACTGGGCTCTACAACCACAAGTCCCAAGGAAATCATGATGATTAGAAGTCTGAGAAACATCTGGCCATGGTAGCACATGGTAGCACTTGAAATGTGAAGGCAGGAGGACCAGGAGCTCAAAGCCAGTCTGGACTGCATAGGACCCCCAAAACTATACAGCCCAAAGGGCAAGAAAAGAGACATGGAAAAGATGATTGTCATTCAAAAGTACGAAGACGACTATTACTACTTAATACTACTTACACTAACTACTTACTACTACTACTAAAACCAACAACAAAAATCAACAACAAAAATTCCCAAGAACCAACAATGAGATAGTAAAGAAAAAGAATATTTGGGGAGGACACATGTAAGCTGGGTCAGAAAGGGTACCAAAAAAAGAAAATTTCCTTTGGAAAGAAAAGAATTTTTCTGTATAGATGTCAACATTTTTGATACATACAAGATGACAAGCTCATTAACATCTCTAAGTCAGGAATATTTTTACATCAATTCTTCCAGAATGATCTCTTCTGCCCAGAATGTACCTGTCAGAGGCAAATTATCTCTGCTGCTGCCTTTTTTCTCCTTTCCAGAGGCTTGCTGCTGGGCGGCCAGTGCAGTGAGTTGGGCTGACTGCTTAATCAGGGAGATTCGGTAGAAGTAATTCCTCCAGAATACTTCCTCCTTCACACTTTGAGAGACAGTGACACACGTGAGAATGAAAGGGTCAAGGGTACACACGTTAGCACAGCAGAGACTAGAATAGATCATCTATTTATTTGGCTTGGGGGGGGGGGGTTTAGGGTTTCACATGCATGCCAGGCAAGCCAGCATTTTACTAACAAGCTAAAGCTGCACTCTTTGAATGTTTTCCAGCTTGTGAGGACCAAAGGAAATGATCATTTACAAGTGAAAGCTAAATAACAGGATAAACCAAACTATATTTTCCATAGCAGCAATTTCAGTATTTTTTTGTTATTTTTATTTCTTATTCTATGTGTATGGATGTTGTGCCTGCATGCATACCTGTGCACCACATATGTACAAGGCCCATGGAGGCCACAACAGGGCACTGGATCCCCTGAAAATGAAACTGCAGACTGCTGTGAGCCACCATGTGGGTGCTGGGAAATGAACCTGGGTCCTCTAGGAGAGCAGTCAGTGCTCTTGACTATTGAGCCATTTTTGTAGTCCCCCTTTTACACACACACACACACACACACACACACACACACACACACACGAATGATCCTTGGCAGAGGAAAATAAAGCATTCTTGTGTGGCAGTATGACTAACCACCAGGGGAACCGGAAGCAGAGCCAGGAGACTCTGAGTCCTTTGCTGTTTTCTGAAGGAGTATTATGCTTTTAGGCAGTGGGAAGAAACTATATGGTGGGTGTTGGTTTTTGTTCTCTACTTTTCATGTGTTTGTTGTGTATACATGTCTGAATGTGTGAACACATGTGTACATGTATATGTGGAGGTTCAATGTTGAGTACTGGGAACTGCTCAACAATCCTCAACTGCTCTTCCACTTTATTATGTACTGAGGTAGGATCTCACAGTCAAACCCTGAGCTCATTGATACATCCAGTCTAGATATGGCTAGTCTGGCTGTCCAGCAGCCTCCAGCATCCCCTTTATACCCTTTCTTATTATGTCCACATGGAATCTACATGGGTTCTAAGCATTTGACTCTAGTCCTCATGCTTGCAGGAAAGTGTTTTCATTGATGAGCCATCTCCCTAACCCTTGCTTGTTTTTAAAGCCTGAGTTATATTTATCAGAGACTGGTCTCAAAATCACTATGTAGCTAAGGTTGGCCTTAAACAACTTGTCCTCCAACCTCACCCTAGTACTGGCATTACTGGTGTTTGCTACCATACATGGCTTGATGTTATTCCACAGAAAATACATCAGCTGGTAGCTTGCTAAAATAACCAACAACTAGTAGAAACAGAATGAGAGATGGTTATAAAGGCTTTGGGTAAGGAGCAAATCTGAGGAAAGAACCCAGGGCTTTGTGAAAACTAGGTAAGCACTCTACTACCAAATTACACCTATGACCAACTGGGAGATGGTTGATAAAGACTGAAGTTCTATCTATTCAACCTGAGAACTCACAGTGGTCTTCAAACTTGGTTGCATATTGGACTTGCCTGGCATGAGGCATTGGTGCCCAAGTGGGGTATGGTGAGTACACACAATAGGTGGCCTAGAAGAACAATAAGAACCAAGCAGAAAGAGAGAGGAGTCAGAAATAAGAACTTATATGGAGTGGATTGAGAAATAAAAACATTAAAGGTCACAGAACTAGGCTTTATCACTGCTAGAGCAGGGAGTTACAAACATGGCAGAACAACACAAGTGATCCTTACTGGAAAAGGTATCCCTGTGGACAGTTTTCAT
The DNA here is from genome assembly GCA_019843965.1 of Rhynchomys soricoides. NCBI lineage: Eukaryota > Metazoa > Chordata > Mammalia > Rodentia > Muridae > Rhynchomys > Rhynchomys soricoides. The sequence continues at coordinate 238,211 of JADRCH010007459.1, read as the reverse complement.
TCCACAGAGACAGCTGAACATGTGCACACTCCCTAGCTGCATCTTCTGCTGGTGAGAAGTGATGCCCCAATGTTGCTCAGTTCTTGCTTTCTACATGCCATTTTCTGAAACCCATTATTATGTTTAACTAATATATGCTAATAAGAATAAATCTTATTTTTCACTAAGAGGTACCGCACTTTCTGCATAAATGGTAGATCATAGGGTTAGAGAAAGGTAAAAATAAAATGAGCATGGAGCTTGGTATGGTGGCACATGCCTTTAATCCCAGGAAGCAGAGGCAGGTAGATTTCTAAATGTGAGGTTAGCCTAATCTATATAATAAGTTTTGGGCCAGCCAGGGATACATAGTATGACCCTGTCTCAAACAGATCAACCACCAAAGGCTAAAGATGTCTTTCACTGAGCCCACACCTGCCAAAGTGATGATTTGAGCATCAAAATAACAGATAACAACCCACTGCATCAAATGCATGAGACTATATGGATAGAAACACAAGAATATATGGAAATGTGATTAGCAGGATTTCAAAGTCCCTAATGGGCCAATGAAATAGTTCAGTGGGTAAACACACTTGCTGATAAGACTATAATAACCTTAGTTTGATCCCTGAGCCCCATATGGTGGAAGGAGAACTGACTTATACAAGTTGTCCCTCTGACTCCTCAGATATTATGTTTTTATTAACTCTTTAATGCTGAGATATAGCTCAATTGGTAGAGCACTTGCCTAATATGTGCAAAGTCCTACCTGGGTTTGATCCTTAGGGATGGTGGGGCACATGGCTGTAAAACACAGCATTCAGGAGGATAGGAAGTCAAAGGTTATCCTTGAATACACGGCCAGTTCCAGGCAGGATACATGAGACTGTGTTTCAACACACACACACCAAACAAAACCCATCAAGGTTTCTACTCACAAAATACTAATTGTCTTTTTTTTCTTCCTTTTCTCTCCCTCCAACTCCCTTTGAGATAGGTTCTTACTCTATAGCTCCTTGAATTCTTTATCTATTATCAGCCCAGGCTGGCTATGAATTCTTCTCCTGTCTCAGTCTCTTATGGGCTAGAATTAAATGTATTTACCACTAAGCCCAGCTTTTTAAACTTATCATGTGCTTGGAGTATTTCCAGAGACCAGAAGAAGGCATCAGATTCCTTGGAGTTGCAGGTGGTTGTGAGCCATGCAACACAGGTGTTATAAACTGAATCTGGGACTCCAGACGCAGGGACTGAGTTACAGCCGGGAGGTAAGAGCCTGCAGGTTTCCACCTGTGGCAGGAGACCCCTGCCTGGACCACCAGGCCTCCATAATCAAACAGCGCCTGGAGAAAGCAAGCCGCCCATTTGTGTGGAAAAGCCAGGGGAAGGAGGACTCCAGACGCAGGGACTGAGGAACAGCCGAGAAAGAACTGGTCTCCCAGAAATATTGACATCTGGGCTTGAAGGAAAGACAAGCCAAGGCAGAGAGAGAAAGACCAGCTAACAACAGAGATAACCAGATGGCGAAAGGCAAGGGTAAGAACACAAGGAACAGAAACCAAGACTACTTGGCTTCATCAGAACCAAGCTCTCCCACCACAATCAGGCCTGGATACCCCAACACACCAGAAAAGGAAGACTCAGACTTAAAATCACTTATCAAGAGGATGATAGAAGATTTTAAGAAGGAAATAAATAACTCCCTTAAAGAAATACAAGACAACACAGGTAAACAACTGGAAACCCTTAAAGAGGACACACAAAAATCCCTTAAAGAATTACAGGAAAACACAATCAAACAAATGAACAAAACCATTCAGGAATTAAAAACAGAAATAGAAACAATAAAGAAATCACAAAGGGAGACAACCCCGGAGTTAGAAAACATAGGAAAGAAATCAGGAGTCATTGATGCAAGCATCACCAACAGAATACAAGAGATGGAAGAGAGAATCTCAGATGCAGAAGATACCATAGAAAACATGGACACAACAGTCAAAGAAAACACAAAATCCAAAAAGCTCCTAACCCAAAACATCCAAGATATCCAGGATGCAATGAGAAGACAGAACCTGAGGATAATAGGTATAGAAGAGAGTTAAGAGTCCCAACTTAAAGGATCAGTCAGTATCTTCAACAAAATTGTAGAAGAAAACCTCCCTAACCTAAAGAAAGAGATGAACATAAATATACAAGAAGCCTAAAGAACGCCAAAGAGACTGGACCAGAAAAGAAATTCCTCCCGTCACATTATAGTCAAAACACCAAATACACAAAACAAGGAAAGAATATTAACAGCAGTAAGGGAAAAAGGTCAAGTAACATATAAAGGCAGACCTATCAGAATTACACCAGACTTCTCACCAGAGACTATGAAAGCTAGAAGATCCTGGGCAGATCTCATACAGACCCTAAGAGAACACAAATGCCAACCCAGGCTGCTATACCCGCAAAACTCTCAATAATCATAGATGGTGAAACCAAAATATTCTATGACAAACCCAAATTTGCACAGTATGTTTCCACAAACCCAGCCCTACAAAGAATAATACATGGAAAATGCCAACTCAAGGAGGGAAACTATACTCAAGAAAAAGCAAGAAAGTAATCTTTCAACAAACTCAAAAGAAGATAGCCACACAAACATATAAACAACATCAAAAATAACAGGAAACAACAATCACTATTCTTTAATATCTCTTAACATCAATGGTCTCAACTCCCCAATAAAAAGACATAGACTGACAGACTGGATCCATAAACAGGACCCAGCATTTTGTTGCATTCAGGAAACACACCTCCGTGTTAAAGACAAACACTAACTCAGAGTAAAGGGCTGGAAAACAATTTTCCAGGCAAATGGCCCCAAGAAACAGGCTGGAGTAGCTATTCTAATATCGGATAAAATTGACTTTCAACCAAAAGTCATCAAAAAGGATAAGAAGAACACTTCATACTCATCAAAGGAAAAACCTACCAAGAAGAACTCTCATTTCTGAACATCTATGCTCCAAATACAAGAGCTCCCACATTCATAAAAGAAACTTTACTAAAGCTCAAAGCACACATTGCACCTCACACAATAATAGTGGGAGACTTCAACACCCCACTATCAACAATGGACAGATCTTGGAAACATAAACTAAACAGAGACACAGTGAAACTAACAGATGCTATGAACCAAATGAGTTTAACAGATATCTATAGAACATTTCATCCTACATCAAAAGAATATACCTTCTTCTCAGCACCTCATGGTACCTTCTCCAAAATTGATCATATAATTGGTCACAAAACAAACCTCAACAGATACAAGACGATTGAAATAATCCCATGCCTCCTATCAGATCACCACGGATTAAGGTTGGTCTTCAATGGCAACAACAGCAACAGAAAGCCCACATACACATGGAAGTTGAACAATGCTCTGCTCAATGATAACTTGGTCAAGGAAGAAATAAAGAAATTAAAGACTTCCTAGAGTTTAATGAAAATGAAAGTACAACTTACCCAAACCTATGGGACACAATGAAAGCACTCATAGCTCTGAGTGCCTCCAAAAAGAAACTGGAGAGAGCATAGACTAACAGCTTAACAGCACACCTGAAAGTTCTAGAACAAAAAGAAGCTAATACACCCAAGAGGAGTAGAAGGCAGGAAATAATCAAATTAAGGGCTGAAATCAACCAAGTGGAAATTAAAAGAACTATACAAAGAATCAACAAAACCAGGAGCTGGCTCTTTGAGAAAATCAACAAGATAGATAAACTCTTAACCAGACTAACAAGAGGGCACAGAGACAGTATGCAAATTAACAAACTTAGAAATGAAAAGGGAGAGATAACAACAGATTCTGAGGAAATTCAAAAAAATCACCAGATCCTACTACAAAAGCCTATACACAACAAAATTGGAAAATCTGGAGGAAATGGACAAGTTTCTAGACAGGTACTAAATACCAAAGTTAAGTCAGGATCAGACAAACCATCTAAACAGTCCCATAACCCCTAAAAAAATAGAAGCAGTCATTAAAAGTCTCCCAACCAAAAAAAAAAAAAAAAACCCAGGACCAGATGGGTTCAGTGCAGAATTCTATCAGACCTTCAAAGAAGACCTAATACCAATACTCTTCAAGCTATTCCACAAAATAGAAACAGAAGGAACACTACCCAATTCATTCTATGAGGCCCCAGTTACACTAATACCAAAGCCCCACAAAGACCAAACAATAAAAGAAAACTTCAGACCAATTTCCCTTATGAATATCGGTGCAAAAATACTCAAGAAAATTCTTGCAAAGAGAATCCAAGAACACATCACAACAATCATTCACCATGATCAAGTAGGCTTCATCCCAGGGATGCAGGGATGGTTCAATAACCGGGAATCCATCAATGTAATCCACTACATAAACTCAAACAAAAAAACCACATGGTCTTTTCATTAGATGCTGAAAAAGCATTTGACAAAGTTCAATATCCCTTCATGATAAAAGTCTTGGAAAGATCAGGAATTCAAGGAGCATACCTAAACTTAGTAAAAGCAATATACAGCAAACCAGTAGCCAACAAACTAAATGGAGAGAAACTCGAAGCAATCTCAATAAAATCAGGGACTAGTCAAGGCTGCCCTCTCTCTCCCTATCTATTCAATATAGTACTTGAAGTTCTAGCTAGAGCAATCAGGCAACAAAAGGAGGTCAAAGGGATACAAATTGGAAAGGAAGAAAAATATCACTATTTGCAGATGATATGATGGTATACTTAAGTGACCTGAAAAACTCCACCAGAGATCTGCTACAGCTGATAAACAACTTCAGCAAAGTGGCTGGATACAAAATTAACTGAAGCAAATCAGAAGCCTTCCTATATTCAAAGGATAAACAGGCTGAGAAAGAAATTAGGGAAATAACACCCTTCACAATTGTCACAAACAATACAAAATATCTTGGTGTGACTCTAACCAAACAAATGAATGATCTGTATGACAAAAACTTCAAGTCTCTGAAGAAAGAAATTGAAGAAGATCTCAGAAGATGGAAAGATCTCCCATGCTCATGGACTGGCAGGATTAATATAGTTAAAATGGCCATCTTGCCAAAAGCAATCTACAGATTCAATGCAATCCCCATCAAAATCCCAGCTCTTCTTCATAGACCTAGAAAGAGCAATTCTCAAATTCATATGGAATAACAAAAGACCCAGGATAGCAAAAACTATTCTCAACAATAAAAGGACTTCTGGGGGAATCAGCCTCCCTGACCTCAAGCTGTACTACAGAGCAGTAGTGATAAAAACTGCATGGTATTGGTACAGTGACAGGCAGGTAGATCAATGGAATAGAATCGAAGACCCAGAAATGAACCCACACACTTATGGTCACTCGATCTTTGACAAAGGAGCTAAAACCATCCAGTGGAAAAAAGACTGCATCTTCAAGAAATGGTGCTGGTTCAACTGGCGGTCTACATGTAGAAGATTGTGAATTGATCCATTCCTATCTCCCTGTACAAAGCTCAAGTCCAAGTGGATCAAGGACCTCCACATAAAACCAGATACACTGAATCTAATAGAAGAGAAAGTGGGGAAAAGTCTCGAACACATGGGCACAGGGGAAAAGTTCCTGAACAGAACACCAATGGCTTGTGCTCTTAAGATCAAGAATCGACAGATGGGACCTCATAAAATTGCAAAGCTTCTGTAAGGCAAAGGACACTGTAAATAGGACAAAACGGCAACCTACAGATTGGGAAAAGATCTTTACCAATCCTACATCCGATAGAGGGCTAACATCCAATGTATACAAAGAACTCAAGAAGCTAGACTCCAGAGATCCAAATAACCCTATCAAAATATGGGGAACAGACCTAAACAGAATTCTCAACTGAGGAAACTCGAATGGCCGAGAAGCACCTAAAGAAATGTTCAACATCCTTAGTCATCAGGGAAATGCAAATCAAAACAACCCTGAGATTTCACCTCACACCAGTCAGAATGGCTAAGATCAAAAACTCATGTGACAGCAGATGTTGGCGAGGATGTGGAGAAAGAGGAACAATCCTCCATTGCTGGTGGGAATGCAAGTTGATACAACCTCTCTGGAAATCAGTTTTGCGGACCCTCAGATAAATGAACATAATACTACCTGAGGACCCAGCTATTCCACTCCTGGGCATATACCCAGAAGATGCTCCAACATGTAATAAAGACACATGTTCCACTATGTTTATAACAGCCATATTTATAATAGCCAGAAGCTGGAAACAACCCAGATGTCCCTCCACAGAGGAATGGATACAGAAAATGTGGTACATTTATACAATGGAATACTACTCAGCTATTAAAAACAATGACTTCATGAAATTCGCAGACAAATGGATGGATCTTGAAAATATCATCCTGAGTGAGGTAACACAGTCACAAAAGAATGAACATGGTATGTTCTCACTGTTAGGTGGTTATTAGCCCAAAAGTTTGAAATACCCAAGAGTCACTTCACAGCAACAGTAGGTCTGAGTGTGAGGTCCCAAATGGAGGGCTTGGAGAAGGGATTGAAGGAGCTGGGGGAGTTTGCATCCCCTGGGAGGCAGCAACAGTGGCAACTGGCCTGACATTCCCCCACCCCCCGCCAATACTCCTGGAGACTGATCCACCAACCAAAGAATACACATGGAGGGACCCATGGTGCTGGCCACATATGTGGCAGAAGAGGGTCTTGTTAGCCATCAGGGGGAGGAGAGGTCCTCGGGCCTGAGAGTGTTAGATACCCCAGTATAGGAGAATGCCAAGGAGGGAAGATGAGTGTGCGTGGGTGGGGGGGAGAATACCCCCATAGTGGCAGGGGGAGGGGGGAGGAAATGGGGAGGTTCCAAAGGGGAGATCTGGAAAGGGGGAAACATTTGAAATGTAAATAAAGTAGGAAAAAAATTTTAAACAAACAAACAACAAAAAATAAACTGAATCTGAATCCTTTGCAAAAGCACCAAGTGCTCTTAACCTCCAGACGTCTTTCCAGCCTTTGCTTGTTTATTAAAACAGAGTTTTGATGTGTATCCAAAGCTGGCTTTGAACTCATTATGTAACCCACAGTAATCTTCTTCCCCAGTACTGGGATCAGATGTGCATAACCATGCCCATCTCTAATTATTATTATAGTCATTTGAAACATGGTCTCAAAATGTAGCCCAGGCTAGTCTTGAATTTGTTATTCAGTCCTTGCCATCATGCCTGACACTAATTTCTTTTTTTTTTTATATAATGGACAGCTCTGTCCTCCATTATTGAGTTCAATTTTTTAAAAAGATATATTTTGTGTATATGAGTACACTATAGCTGTCTTCAGACACACCAGAAGAGAGCATTGGATCCCATTATCGATGGTTGTGAGCCACCATGTGGTGAGATTTGAACTCAGGACCTCTGGAAGAGCAGTCACTAATCTTAACCACTGAGCCATCTCTCCAACCTGACACTAATTACGTTCAAAGAGGAAAACTGTACAATTATACTTAAGCCTGCCAGACACCACCTTCAAGTGAACAAAGTGTGAACTGTGCAGGGACAGATGGCAGTGTGCCACACACAAGGTGCAAAGAATGGAAGCAGACTGATAATAAAGCACAGATAAATGTAATCTGTGACTTTAACTGGATTCTTTGTGAAGTTTTGGACTCTTTTGCTAAAAACATTACTAGAACAAATAAAACATTAAAATCGGGCATGGAAACCAGATTGTAATAAGTGTATGATCTGATGGTCACATGTGGTCTAATTTGATGGACACACTGAGGTTGTGGGAAAGAATGAATGTCTGTAGGGAATAAAGTATTCAAGGTTGGACTTGAGGGCTCAGTGATGGAACAGTTGTTTACTATGTACAAGGCTTTGGGTTCTATTTCCAGTACCCCTTCCTCACCAAAAGAATCTAAGGTCATGAGACATCAGGTGAAAACAAATGTTTTCACTTGAGAAATCAAATGAAAACAAAAAATGTCCTCTGGGAGGCTGAGGCAGAAGAATCCTGAGTTCAAGTCCAGCCTGGATTACACAGGAGACTGTCTCAAAACTAAAAGTAAGAAAGCAACAATAAGAACACCAATAGGAGGATAGACAGATGGGTTAGTGGTTAAGACCACTTGCTGCTACTTCAGGGGGACTTAAGAGTTTGGTTCTTAGCACCTCCCACTGGGTAGTTCTATAATTCTAGGTCCTGAGGATCTGATACCCATTTCTGGACTCACCCTTCAGGAAAAGGTACTTGTCATACAAACCTAATGACTTGAGTTTGGTCCTCAGACCCATGTAAAGGTGGAAGGAGAGAACTAACTTCACTTGTACACATATACACACATTGTGTAGGCAAACACAAATAAATTTGAGTTACTAATGGTCTTTGTATTGCATTTAAATCTTTCTAACTTTTCTTTGTTTCAAAATACTAATTAAAAGAATTGATGATGGTGCTGGAGAGATGACTCAGCAGTTAAGAGCACTGATTACTCTTCCAGCGTTCCTGAGTTCAATTCCCAGCAACTACACGGCTCACAACCATCTGTAATGTGATCCAATGCCCTCTTCTGGTGTGTCTGAAGATAGCAACATTGTACTCACATAGACAAGTAAATAAATAAATCTTTTTTTCTTTTTTAATTGATGACTGTTCTCTCAAACTATAATCTCTAGTTTGGCAGACAAACCTAACCCAAATCAGAAAGGGTACACATCTGGAGATGGAGCAAAGCTTGTAGAGTGCTTGCTTACCCTGGCCCACACAAAGCTCTGGGTTCTAACTCCAGCACCCTATAAACTGGGTATGGTGGCCTAAATCTATAATTCCAGAACTTCAGGGTGGAGGCGGGAGAATCAGAATTTCAAGGTTCTCCTCCATTATATATAGCATTTTAGAACAGCGCTGGGTATGTGAGACCTTACTGCCAACCAACCACAGAAAACCCAAACAGCCACAACCACAAAACCTCAAAGGCACAAGGAGAGAGAGAAAAAAACCAAGAGACACCCTCAACATTAAAGCAAAAACAGGCATTATAAACAAATATGGGACTTCTAGACTTTTCTTCTCTAGGTGTCACACTGATTATCTGGGATACTCTTTCTGAAGAAAAACAGTCACTTCATTTAGAAAATGAACTGGGCCTATATTTCAAATTGTACACGAATATGCTAGCACTTTCCTGCGGTAGCCTGAACCCAGCTAGTGCACTTCAGCTGCATCACAGACACTCTGAGGCTCTCTGATAGCAGGAGAGAAACCTCCTGTTTTCCAGCCAAAGGCTGAGTGTTTCTCACAGTGTATCCACAGAATCCTAATGCCTCAGCATTAGGATCTACCACAGAAGCAGAAACAACAGTTTGGGAGCTACAGTTGTGCCCAATAGGTTTATCAGAAGACCTTTTAGAACTTTTACAATGTCATCTGGAGTGATTCTTTTCTAGAGGGTGATGCAGTTTTCTGTTACATGCCTGCCTCTCTTACATCAAGACGGAGGGAATCTGGTAAAGAAAACAGCCCAAATACTTGTTTTGTTCGTCAAAAGAGCAAACAGAACCCATGAGTCACGACAGAGACATTAGTACAACCCAAGGTTAGTTCATGTGGGATGATTTCACTGAACTCAGAATTAAAAGTGGCCTTTAAGTTACCTAGGCAACCCACTTCTTCACAACTTCAATACTTTTTTTCTTCAAGACAGTTTCATTTAGCCTGTAACACAAGCTTTGTCTGGAACTTACTATGAGGCCCAACTGGCCTCAAACTGATAGCAATCTTCTTGTCTCAGGCTCCTTAAGACTCAGCTGCAACTTCACTTTTAGCTGGCTCTGACATTATGGCTTAAGACCCTGGGACTTATAAGGTACACAGGTCCAATTTTAGTTGTCCCAAGTCTCATAATTTTCTTCCACCATGCAACCCCAAGGGCTTAACTCAGGTCCTTAATCTTGGCAGCGAGTGCCTTAACCCACTGAATCACTTTACCAGCTCAAGGTAGATTTTTTTTTTATGTGTATGGGTATTTTGCCTACATGTATGTATGTGCCCAGAGAGGCCAGAAGAGAGCATTAGATCCCCAGGAAATTAGAGTTACAGATGGTTGTGGGTCACCATGTAAGGCACTGGAAATCAAACCTGGGTCCCCTGGAAGAGCAGCCAGTGCTCTTAACCACTGAGTCATCTCTCCAGTCTTTCAAGCTAGATATTTTTATATAGGGTCTCCTCAACACACAAACACACACACACACACACACACACACACACACACACACACACACACACATTCTCTCCCAGGCTGGCCCCCAACTTTATCCCCAGTCTCCTGAAGACTAGGATAAGGGTGCACTACCATGCCCAGTTAGAAATTATTCTTGTGACTATCTGTGAGGGCAGAAAATATGTTTTATTTATCCCTCCATCGTTTGAAACAATATATAAAAAAGTCAATTCTTACGGTTTTGTAAGCATATGCAGTAGAGGAGTAGATAGCACATTTCTTTATATCCTTAATTATAAATAGCTATGTTAGTCACAGTCTACATAGCAGCTAGCACATGGGAGCTCCAATCTCAGCAGCTAGCACATGAGAGGCAGAAGCAGGACCATCCCTAAAAAATTAATGCTGCTAGACTGGTCAGTAACAAGTGAGTCTCAGGCAAGCCAGGGCAACTTGTTAAGACTCTGTCTCTAGTGGTTATGTGCCTGTAAAACAAGCTCTTGGGAGGTGAAGGTAGGAGGATCAGAACTTCATGGTCATCTTCAATGACATACAGCGTTTGAGGCTAATCTGGGTTACATGAAAGCCTTTCTCAAACAAATATTCGCCAAACAACGATAAAAATGAATTTACCACCAGTATACTGCCAGTTATAGAAAGAAGAGTTTCACTATAGAAGAAAACACAAAGAAAAGGTTCTATATAACTGGCTTCCTGAGGCTATAATAACTTGGCCAAAAAAGTATTTCCATAAAGACAATAGACCTGAGCTTCAATGGGGTCCCAAGGACTAGGAAATACTTGTCAAAATCCCTATGTGGTCAGCTAAACATTGCATAATGAACATGAGCTAATGTATATAATCCCTCTGAAAACACCCCAGAAATTACAGAAGAGGAATTGCACAGATAAATCCTACAGAGATGGGAATAGGAGAGGGCAGGACAATGGAAGCTGAAAAGTCAACAGGCAAACAAAAGTATACTGTATGGAGTTGTGCTACCCCATGGAATGAGTGGCCTGCAAGAAGCAGGCCTGCTTACTGGGCCCTAGAACAGAGGCCACAAGTACCCATGAAGAGTGGGGAGATGGCTCTATTCTCTCCCACCTCTTGCCCTTCCTATGAAATGGGGCCTAACAATGTGGGATGCAGGCTCACCTGGTGCAGTTGAGGCTGGGACTGAGATGTCATACTGAAGCTGTGGGGCACAGCCTACACATGAATTGGTGACAGGACAGGCCCTTGTGTTGTTGCTTGTAGTTGGCAAGGAGGTTGAAGAACCCAATCCTCTATCGGGGAGCTATCTACTTACAGCTAGTTAAGTCTCTCCAGCTTGAGGCAATCTCAATATAAGGTGGTCAAGTACCCTCATTACAGTGTCATTACTGCAGAAAGCAAGGGAGGTGAGCCCATAACCCAGAAAGCAGAGCTGTAAACAGTTTCTGAGGAAAGTTTACAGAAAAAAGATACTGGAGAGAACTATAAATTGTATCCTTGGGGAATGGTAAGATCTTGCAACCATGAAACAAGGATTAAGAACATTCTAGAAGGGGACACTTAGAAAATAAAGAATGCCAGGTTTATTTTTAATTTTTTAAATAGGGTCTCAATGTATATAGCCCAGGCTGGCCTCAAACTCATAGTGATTCTCCTGTCTCAACTTCCTAAATCCTGGGATGACAAATGTGAGTCACCATGCCCTGTCTTTGGCTTTGTTTAGAACTAGGGTCTCCCACTTATGACCTAGGCTGGCCTCTTACAACCCTCCTGCCTCTGCCTCCCAAGTACTAGGATTATAGTCTTGAACCAAGCACTGTTTCAAAAGCTGCTTCAAAAATATGAACAAAATAATAGCAATGATCATCTTCTTCTTCTTCTTCTTCTTCCTCCTAACTAAGGCTGATAGCTCAGACCTGTAAACCCAGTCACATGGGAGCCTGAGCAGGAGGATTGAAAATTCAAGGCTTGCTGAGGATACAGTGACTTCAAGGCCTAGCTAGATAATCTAGTAAGACCCTGTGTTAAAATAAAAAGTCAAAAAGAGGTCCAGGGTTGTATTTCAGGGGTAAAACAATTGCTTGGTGTGAGCCAGGTCCTAAATTCAATTTCCAGTACGGCAAACACAACAAAAACCCTACAGGAGAGTCAGAGGGAAACAAAGCCCAAGAGATGCTGCAGCGGGGAAGGCTGCCCTCTGCTGGCAGACCAAAGACACAGCATCACAGAATAATGCTTGCTTTGGAGCTTAAAGGACAACTAGGATTTTATGAATAGGGATGGGCCTTTCTTTGGTTAAAAAAAAAAAAAAAAAAAAAAAAGAAGAAGAAGAAGAAGAAGAAGAAGAACACAGCTGTTCACAGCTGTTGCAGAGCATGAATACAAAACATGAGAGTTCAAGGAAAAGGCAAGCCTTTACAGATCTGATTTTATTTGGGTCTATTTGTCATTTCTGAAGGAAACATGTTCTACTGTTTAACTGGGCAAAAGAGCACATTTCTTCTCATCCTGACTTTCCTGCCAAGTCTGCCCTCTCTTTCCATTCTGGGCATACAGCCAAGCTCACAGGGCCTCTGAAGGGCTGCAGGGCCTGTTTGGATGAACAGATAGTGTAGGGAGGGTTCTAGCCTTCATTCAGTGACTCTTCCCTAACATGCAAATAACTAGAGCCCTTAGGAAAGTGAAATCACTATAGTACAGTGAAATAGAAATCACCACTGCAGGAGTGAGCAGTGTCTCTTTGGAGAACATGGTGCTTACAGTTTAGGAACGAGGGCGAATCTCATCTTGCTTAGTAGCTCATCCTCTTGGAGCATGACCAGGGCAACAGGGTACATCTGATCAAAGTCAAAGTTAAACTGCACACCTGCTGGTGGGTCACGAAGGAAATTCCTCTTGTCCTGTGATGAGAAATGGAGTAAAAAACCAGCTAGGGTTTTTGGGGATGTCACAAAATGCAATTAATGGGTCACAATATATCATGAATTGATACACTGAATTTTAACAGAGCCTTAAGTCACAAAGTCCACTCAGCTGTCACTGTCTGGCCCACTTAAATGAGATATGAGAACAATCCATCCTTTCATGTTTTTTTCTAGCACTCACCTGGACAGAGGCTCCCAGGAAGTCAGACAGTTCACTTAGTTGACTGAAATAACAGTTAAAAATCATATAAACATGTATTTGTTTTTATCGGACCCCTTTAGGTTTAGAAACATTCTAACTCAACGCCAAAGCACAATGGAACAGGCCTGTGATCCCACCACTTGGGAGGTAAGGTAGAGGCCAGGGGTATTAGGACTTCAAAGTCAGCATCATCTGTACAGAGTTTTGGAAGTCAGCCTGGGCTACATGAAACCATCTCAAAAAGACAAAAAATTAGACTGGTGAGATCTCTCAGTGGGTTTGTCACCATGTCTGATGACCTGAGTTTAATCCCTAGGGTCTTTGGAGTGAAAGGGAGGATATGGGGCTGAAGTGATGGCTCAGTGGTTAAGGAGCACTGGCTGCTCTTCCAGAGGACCCAGGTTCCATTAAAATCACCCACACAGCAATTCACAATGTCTGTAACTCCAGTTCTAGGTGATCCAACACCTTCCAGCTTCCTCAGGCACTGCATCCAAGTAGTGCATGGACATACATGCAGGCAAAACAGCCATACACATAAAATAAGAAGTAAAAACCAAAAAACCAAGCAACAAAAAAGAAAACCACATCCACCACCATGACCCTGCCCCCATAAAACATTCAAGAAAAGCATGTAATTGAGAGTCCCAGATTCAAGAGCTGGGTATAGTACTGATGTCTGTAATCCCTGTACTTGGAAGGTAAAAGTAGGAGTAGAAATTTAGGGTCAGCAGCTTCTGCTACAGAATGAGTCCAAGGTCAGCCTCAACAAAGTAAAACAACACAACACAGAATCCTACGAGTTATAGACAACTTATGCTTCAATGTAACACTCTCCTGGACCACTATCTCTAATATATCTGGTGTCTCTGCTAGTGATGACTAATCTTGGTTGTCAACATGACTATATCTGGAATCAACTAACACCCAAGCTGATAGGCACTCCTGTGAGCAATTTTATTAATCAGATTATTTGAAGCAGAAAGACCCATCATAAAACTGACAGCCCACATATTAGAACACAAGGGAAACTTTGCTTTTTGACTGTTTGTCCTTACTCCCTATGGCAAATTCATCTATTCTGTTGCTTCAGCTGGTATTAAATACAACTTCTTTAGGATTCCCATGTAGACTGAGACCAGCCCCTATCTGGGAATTTCCTGGGATTGCAGCACCAGACAGGGCCTGCAGAGACATCCAGCCTTGTGGAATAGACAACTACCAGATTTTCAACTTTACATTGTGAGACATATGTTGGGACTATCTGAACCACATCCTGAAAGCCAGTTTAATATATCTACTTTTAATATGCATATTTACTCTGTCAGTTCTATGCCTTTAGAGAATCCAGCAGGTAAAATTTGCCATACATAGGAAGGCAGGCAGTCCATACACTGTGATAGCTACCACTTTTAAAAAAACTATCTTGTTTGAAAAATAAGGCAATTCACTTTAAAAAAATATTTTCTTTCTTTTGTGTAAGTTTTTATGTGTATGGGTGTTTGGCCAACATCTGTGTCTATGCACAACATGTGTGGCTACTGACTGCAGAGGTCAGAACAGGTCAGGTCCTGAGACTAGAAGTTATGGATTGTTGTGAGCAGCCATGTGGGTGTTGGGAATCAAATCTGGATCCTCTGAACAACTGACCAACTCTCCAGTCCTAAGTTTTTGTTTTAAAAACAGTCTCCTATAGCAAAGGACAGCCTTAAATTCTCTATTGGAAGATAACCTTAAACTCTTGCCCCTCCTGCCTCTACTGACTGCTGGGATGACAAACATGAAGGCTGACTCCTTTTTCATTCAAGGTCATGAACAACTTTCTATCTCTAATGGCTAAATTAAATGAGCACTATAACTTACCATAACTTACTAAACCAGACCTATTTCCAGAGTCATTTAAATAGTTTCTAACTTGTTGAAAGAATTCTGAAAGGAGGGTATAGTGGCATACATCTGTCATACCGGCACTTGGGAGGATAGCGCTGCAGGACTGCCTAGAGTTTGAGATCAGCCTGGGCCTACACATTGAGTTCCAGAATAAGACCTTATTTATTTGTTTATTTTAAAAAGGAGAGTTTGTATTCCTTTGTAAAGTGAACTTTAAATTTAAAAAATTGTATTTATTATCATTATTGTGTGTGTTTGGAGGGGGGGGATAGAGGTACACATCCCTGTGCCACAGTTTGTATGTAGAAGTGAGAGGACAACTTTGTGGATTTGGTTCTCACTCCCATCTTTTATGAGGGTTCTTTAGAAGAAATTCCTAGAAGTGGAGTTTCTGCTCCATGAGTACAATTATTTCAATGACCATTGCCCAGGCTTTCCTGTGGAGGAGGTAGAAGCCAAGGAAGACTCACAAATTTTTACTAGGGGAGAAAAATAGAGGTGAGAGTGCTGGTGGTATAGCTCAGTGATGATAGAGCACATGCATAAGCTATACAATCCACAGGCCCTGAGTTCATTCTCTTGTTCCCCAAAGCAGTGGAAGACAGGTTAAAGAAGAATGTCTTTCTTTAACCTATCAATGGTGTAGCTCAGATTCCTGGGACCCACATGTTAGGAGAGAACTAAATCCTTGCATGCTATACTGTGATTGTCATATTGCTGTATTGTGTGGGTATATGCAAACACACACAAAATAAGTAAATGTAATAATTAAAAAAAAAAAACCTAGGTTAAAACCAAAAACATGCCTTGAATGCCAACACTTGAGAGGCAGGGTCAGGTGACTAAGTTCTGAGCCAGCTAGAGCTATGTTCTAAGACCTTGTCTCAAAAACAAAAAAGAGGACATTTTTTTTTGTCCAAACAAAAAAGCTGGACATTTGGCTCAGTAGTTAAGAACACTGGCTGTTCTTCCAGAGGACCTGGGATTGATTCCCAGCATCCATTGAGTGGCTCATAATTACCTGCAACTTCCATTCCAGGGGATCCTACGCCTTCTTTTGGCCTCCAAGTGCACCAGGCACACATATGGTACATAGACATAGGAGGAGGCATATAATACCCATATAGATTAAAAATAAATAAGGGAAAATTACTGATCACAGAGCAAATATGGATTCATAAAGTCATGTGCCATGTACTGAGCTTTGATCAAGGTGGCTTTTTTTTTTTTTTTCTTTTTTTGGTTTTTCGAGACAGGGTTGTGTCAAGCTGGCCTTTGCTCTCTGAGAGGACACAGAGAAATAAGCATAACATCAGAGTCTCAGCACCCTCAGTGTCCAAGAGGGATAAGAGCGTTAGCTTTTATCATCTGCAACATTACTACTGTCTGCTTTGGTTATAGTCCTGAGATGAAGTTTTGTGGGCCAGTAAATGGAATTCTGTCTTTATCAATGTCAATTACAAACAAACATATATAGGTAAACAGAAAATATGGAATATAATAATTCCATCTATAAGAGCTACTACAATACTGCCTTAAAACTTCTTATGCTACCACATCTCAAAGATTATCAAATCATATAAAAGAATCTCTTCCTCTTTTGAAACAGTCTCACCGTATAGCCCAGCCCAACCTCAAGCTAGTGCCATTCTTCCTTTATCAGTCTCGGGAGTACTAGAATTACATGTATGAGCCTCTATCTTTTTAAGGCTAAAACAATGATTTGGCATAACAGGCTATACTTTAACATAATAAAAAAAGAAAAGCATGCACTAACTGAAAGTTATCAGTGAGTGACTGTCAAATGACCCCACCCTTGCCTGAAAATTTAAATACATTTTCTTCAAGTTGGCGACATTCCTGTAACGTCTCATCCATAATCCTGTTAGCAATCCTAGTGAAACTCACTGAGTCAACAACAAAGGCTAGGGATGTAGCTTGGCGCTCAAAGACTTATCTTAAAAAAAAAAAAAAAAAGTGAGATGTAATGGTACACACCTTTAATTCCAGCCAGCACTTGGGAGGCAAAGATAGGCAGATCTCTGTGTGTTCAAGGCTAGCCTAGTCTACATAGTAAATTCTACGATAGCCAGAGACCCTGTACTGAGTACTGAGACCCTGTCTCAAACCAAATGAACCAACCAACCAAACTGTAAAAGCTGGGCATGGTGGTACACATTTGTAACCTCAGTACTAGGGAAGCTCAAACAGACAGTTGTAGCCAGCCCAGGCTATGTAGTGGCAGTTTAAGGCCAGCCTGGGCTACATAGTGAAACCCAGTTCCAACAAAACTAAAGGAGATACATAAACCCAAACAAGAACATATGAAAAATTGTATGTAAGAAAAAATCAGCTAAAGTCCTATGAACAGAGATGTACCACGACAGGAGAAAAGGGTTACTTATACTGGATATTTACAGGGTACTTACAGCTGATAAAGCCAAAATCTGCTGTTGAATTGTCTCTTCATCATGACTCTCAACCCATGGAGGCACAGCCACTTCTATACAGGAGAAATATAAAGGTTATAGGGGTTAGAAAAATAGCTCAGTGGTTACAAGCACTTGCTGCTCTTGCAAAGAACCTGGGTCCAGTTACTAGTACCCACATGGTAGTTCGTAACTGCCTATATTAATTCCAGTTCCAGGGGATCTGATACACTCTTCTGGCTTCTGCAGGCACTATATGGTTATCATAGTTTAACCATAATCTGCATTTCAAAAAACAAGGAAGGTTATTACAAGACCACTTAACATTGTAATTTACAAATAAGATCCAAATATGATTATTTAGTGTAATACCCAGACTCATTTTGTAAACTTTATGCATGTATGCACTTGGCCAATAATCTACTTGAATGCCACAGTACAGAAATCTGACAGCAATTTAATCAGATAATCAAAATTGGTATCACTGGGCTCAGTGGGTAAAAGTGTTTACCAGCAATTCTGAAGACCCGAATTTGATGCCTGGGACCTACATGGTGGAAGAATCCTTTGACCTCCATGTGTACAAAGTGGCACACTCACGTGTGTGTGTATGTATGTACACACATACACAAACAGTAGGGGAGAAACACACTAAGGACTCCTGAACATGTTATTTTGAGAAGGACAAAATATCAAGAATATACAATCTGATTCTAATCATGAGGAAATATCAGACAAAGCTCAAATATACAAAAATATATTAAGGGGGGAGCAGTCCACCCTCAGTACTTGGAGGTGGAGTTAGGAAGACCAAGAATTCAAGGACAACCTCAGCTTCATAGCAAATATGAGGTTAGCCAGGACTGCCAAGACCTTGTCTCAAAAAAAGACAAAGAAAGTGTTGTAGTTAGGGTTTCCATTGCTGTGAAGAGACACCATGACCAAGGCAACTCTTATAAAGGACAACATTTAATTGGGGCTGGCTTACAGGTTCTGAAGTTCAGTCCAGTATCATCATGGCAGGATGCATGGCACGAGACAGGCAGGCATGGCATTGAAGGAGCTGAGAGCTCTACATCTTTATCTAAAGGAAGCCAGGAGCAGACTGTTTCCTGACAGCTATGAGGAATATGATGGTTTGTATATGCTTTGCCAAGGGAGTGGCACTATTAGGAGGTGTGACCTTGTTGGAGTAGGTGTGTCACTGTGGATGTGGGCTTAAGACCCTCACCCTAGCTGCCTGGAAGTCAGTATTCTGCTAGCAGCCTTCAGAGGAACTCTCACCTGAGCCTGCACCATGCCTGCCTGGATGCTGCCATGTTTCCACCTTGATGATAGACTGAATCTCTGAACTTGTAAGCCAGCCCCAATTAAATGTTGTCCTTATAAGAGTTGCCTTGGTCATGGTGTCTGTTCATAGCAGTAAAACACTAAGACAAGGAGGGTCTCAAAGCCCACCCCCATAGTGACACACTTCCTCCAACAAGGACACAGCTCCTAATAGTGCCACACCCTGGGTCTAGCATATTCAAAACACCACAGAAAGGTTAGAACATTGCAGATTAAAGAAGGCTAAGAGAAATGACAGACTATGGTATATCCTCAACTAGTATTTGAACTTAACTAGATTCTGGGTAAAAATATTCTAAAGGACATCACTGGGTCAACTAGCAAAATTAATAAGTGTTAGATTAATGTATTATATGTCTCTGGGCATAGTGGTGCATGCCTGTAATCCTTGACCCTTGGGAAGCTGAGACAAATAATTGCTTTAAATTCTGGACAGCCTGGGCTACAGAGGAAAATGTTTAAAAAAAAAAAAAAAGCTGGGTGTGATGATCCACTTTAATCCTAGCACCTGGGAGGCAGAGGCAGGCAGTTCTCTGTGTAGATCTCTGTCAATTCAAGGCAACCCAAAAACACATAGTACAACCATAACTCAAAAAAGAAAGCTGGAGAGATGGTTTAGGGGTTTAGACTGCATGACAAGGGGTAGAAGATGATGGCTCAGTGGATAAAGCACTTGCTACTCTTCTGGAGTACCAGGTTTGATTTTCAGCACATGTGTAGTGGCTCACAACTTCTGTAACTCCAGTTCCAGGGGAATCTGATACATTCTGACATCCTCAGGTGCCATTCTGTTCTTGCAGAAGACCTAGGTTCAGTTCCTAGCTATCAGCCATTGTCAGGTGCCTCACACCCACCTATAATTCCAGCTCCAAAGGACAAGCCCTATAATACACATACATAATTAACAGTAAAATAAATAGAAAGGGCCATTGAGGTAGATTAGCAGCTAAAAGCACTTGCTGCCAACCTGATGCCACGAATTCAATCCTTGGCACCCATATGGTATAAGGACAGAACCCACTCCTGGAAGTTGTCCTCTGCCACACACGGGGCAGAAGTAAATAAAGGTAATAAAAATGGGGAGGGGGATAAGAAAAGAATCTAGAATTTATTGAGGGGTGAAACCAAAGCAAAAGACAAATTGCAAGCAATGAATGATAGGGCTGGAAACAAATTGTCAATGAAGAGCTAGAAGCTGAATACTAAGGATACTAAGATGATATATACCTAGCTGATTAGGGAGGGAATCTAGGACTCCAAGCACCCATCTGCTCCTTATAGTAGACTCAACTCCACTAACTCCCAACACATGGCACCCCAGAGCAATCCACTCTAAAGAGGCAGTTCCCATGCATGCATCTTTCTACCTTTGCCTCTCAAATGCTGGAGTTATATTATAGGACACAGCTAGGTTCAATTGGTTTTTTAATTTTTTGTTTTGATTTTAGACTAGGTCTTTCAAATCTAACCATGGCTGGTCTCAAAACTACTGGCAATCCTTTTGCCCTAAGCCTCTTGAGTCTGGGATCACAGGTGTGCACCACCAGGCCTAGCTTGGCTTTGACCCTCTTCTCTAACATTTTCAATAAAAGACTGAATTCTCATTTATTCATATTCTCTCTCTCTCTCTGTCTCTCTGTATGTGTTTGATTTTCTTTATCTATTTCTTTTTTTAGAAGCTTGTTCTTTTAATTTTTTTGAAACTTTATTTACATTTCAAATGTTTCCCCCTTTTCTGGTCTCCCCTTTGGAACATCCCCATTCCCTCCCCCTCCCCCTGTCTCTATGGGGGTATTCCCCCCCCCACTCTTGGCTTCCCACCTTGGCATTCTCCTATACTGGAGGATCTAACACCCTCAGGCCCAAGGGCCTCTCCTCCTCCTGATGTCTAACAAGACCCTCCTCTGCCACATATGTGGCCAGCACCATGGGTCCCCCAATGTGTATTCTTTGGTTGGTAGTCCAGTCTCTGGGAGCATCCGGAGGTCAGACCAGTGGACACTGTTGCTCCCTCCATGGGACTGCCAACTCCCTCAGCTCCTTCAGTCCCTTCTCCAAGTCCTCCATCTGGGACCTCACACTCAGCCCAATGGTTGCAGTGAAGTGACTCTTGGGTATTCCGAACTTTTAGGCTAATAACCACTTATCAATAGAAGAGAAAGTGGGGAAAAGTCTTGAACACATGGGCACAGGGAAAGGTTTCTGAATAGAACACCAATGGCTTATGCTCTAAGATCAAGAATCGACAGATGGGACCTCATAAAATTATAAAGCTTCTGTAAGGCAAAGACACTGTAAATAGGACAAAACAGCAACCTACAGATTGGGAAAAGATCTTTACCCAATAGACCTTTAGATAGAGGGCTAATATCCAATATATACAAAGAACTCAAGAAGTTAGACTCCAGAGATCCAAATAACCCTATCAAAAAATGGGGAACAGAGCTAAACAGAGAATTCTCAACTGAGGAAACTTCGAATGGCCGAGAAGCACCTAAGGAAATGTTCAACATCCTTAGTCATCAGGGAAAGGCAAATCAAAACAACCCTGAGATTTCACCTCACACCAGTCAGAATGGCAAAGATAAAAAACTCAGGTGACAGCAGATGCAGGTGAGGATGTGGAGAAAGAGGAACAATCCTCCATTGCTGGTGGGAATGCAAGCTGATACAACCGCTCTGGAAATCAGTTTGGCAGACCCACAGAAAAATGAACATAATACTACCTGAGGACCCAGCTATTCCACTACTGGGCATATACCCAGAAGATCCTCCAACATGTAATAAAGACACATGTTCCACTATGTTCATAGCAGCCATATTTATAATAGCAAACAATCCAGATGTCCCTCAACAGAGGAAATGATTTTCTTTTTTGAGACAGGATCTTCCTACATAAACTTGGCTGTTCTGGAACTCACTACCTAGACCAATCAGGCTGGCCTTGAACTCTCAGAGATCTACCTTTCTCTGCTTCCCAAGTGCTGGGATCAAAGGCATGCACTGTCACATCTGACTATTTTTTAATTTAAAAAGTTTTTTTTTTTTTTTTCATTTTGCACCCTAAGCTGGCCTGGATTTACTATGTAGTTCAGGCTGAGAGTATAGCCTCAAACTTACAGCAATCCTTTTTTTTGCTTCCCAGATGCTGGGACAACAGGTGTGAACCATTATACCTGGCTATATGTATAAAATTTTTGGTGCCAAGGATCTAACCCAGGGCCTTGAATACACTATGCCCATGTTCCACCACTGGGCTCCACCCAAGTATTATACATTTTTATATTCTTAGTGCAGTCTTAGTATAGGTCTAGCACATAGTAGATGCTCAATACAATTTGGTAGGGAAACTTGCCTAGAACGCCCACCACCACCACCACCACCCCCACACACCCCAAAAAATTATTTTTGGCTGAGAAAGTAAGACAAACCTATAACATACCTGACTTTTTTGTATGCTGTTCCTCAACAAATTTTTTCTGTTCCTTTTGAAAATCTCCTATAATAGTCTGTTAAAAAGACACAGGGAAAGTCAAGTTACTTTGAAAGTTTACTATTAGGTAAGAATTAGTCATTATACACTGTGTACATGTTTGAAATTGTCCAAGAATCAAAAGATATTCTAAAAAAATTCTATCAGCATATTAGATTTTACTTGAGTTAAAGAGACGATCCCAGTAGCTACTTACAACTTTTATATATCTCTCCTTTTACAAGTTATTTAAATGTACCTTATCAAGGATGTCATCTATTTTTCCTTCTTCCACAGATTTCTTGATTGTCTGAGCTGTTTCTGTAACAGACTCAGTTATCTTCTTTGTTGCAGCACTTGCAAAGTTATACAAATAATCTGTAAAGAAAAAAAAGGTCTGTGTTTCATCCAAGTACAATGGTTAGAAAATCTTCACAGCAGTATCTGCAGGGAGATCTGCTCAAGGACCCTCTTGGATACCAAAATTTGTACATGCTCAGGTCCCTTTTGTAATAATGGCACAACATGAAGCCTATGAATATCTGCCCATATAGTCCTGTGTATGTTAAATCATCTTTACTGGGATTAAATCTCAGGTCCTCAGAGTTGCAAAGCTCTTAACCTCTGAACCATCTATTTAGCCCCCACACTGTATTTTAATCTAAGGAAAACATCTGAAAACTGGCAAATGAGCTGGGTGGTGGCGGCACATGCCTTTAATCTCAGCACTTCACAGGCAGAGGCAGGAGGTGAGTTTGAGGCCAGCATGATCTACAGAGCAAGTTCCAGGACAGCCAGGGTCCTGCAGAGAAACTCTATCTCAGAAGAGACAGAGAGAGAGAGAGACAGATAGAGCAAGAGTGAGAGAGGGGGGAATTGGCAAACTGGATGGGTATGGTGGCAGATGGATCCCTATGAATTCAAGACTAGCTTACTCTCTACATAGCTATTCCTGGGCCATCCAGGGATACATATTGAGATTCTGTCACCCTCTGCAAAAAAAGTAGGAGGGGGCTAGATGGCTTAGTGGGTAAAGATACTTGTCACCAAGACAATGACTCCCATATGGTTGAAAGGAGAGACCCAACTCTTAAAAGTTGGACCCTAACTTGCACCATGGCACACATATACCCTTCCACACATAAATAAATTTATCAAAGCAGAGAGAAACGTGGCATTTAAGGCATGAGGCTAGAATAGGAAGAAAAAAAGCATGTAATAGAAAACCCTTAGCAAATTAACATTCTTATATAGAGGTAGCTTAATTTTTCAAAGATATTTCATTTAATTTTAGAATCTCGGGAATCTTAAATGTTAGAAGGGCTCTTAGAAGGGACCAAATTTGCCAGGCAATGGTGGCGCACATGCCTTTAAAGCAGAACTCGGGACGCAGAGGCAGACTGATGCCTTTGAACTCAAGGCCAACCTGGCCTAGGGAGCTAGTTCCACACCAGCCAAGGCTGTATGACACAGAGGAACCATGTCTTGAAAAAGCAATAACAACCAAACCACCACCGCCAACCTCCCCACACACAATAAAACAAAAACAAAATAAAACGGAGGCCAGATAATCTCTTCACAGGTAACCTACTTCCCAGGACATGACTACTTTGAAAGGCCAACATTATTAGTTATTATTTTATATTTTTCCTTTGTAAGCTTGCTATGCTTGTTCAAAACACTCATGAGACAACCAGAGAACAAAGTCTCTGTTGGACTTTTTTGAGATTTCCTTTGTCAATACAATTAATACAAATTTCTTTACTTTAGCCTCAGTAGACTCTTTAGAAAAGGGCAAAGACCAGCCACATTCTTCACCAAAAGATCATAACAGTAGTCTCTTGGCAACCTATTAAAAATTCTTCTCCACTGAAACCTCTAGAGCTAGGTTTCCACAGTTCAAGTCACCCTCAGCAACAAAGTCTTCCATATTCCTACTAGGATAGCCAATTAAGTCCCACTGAAAGCATTCCACTGCTTTCCAAAGTCCCTAAATCCACATTCCTTCAAACAAAACCATGATCAGGCCTATCACAGCAATACCCCAGTCTCTGATACCAGTCTTAGGGTTTTAGAGCTGTGAACAGAACCATGACCAAGGCAACTCTTATAAGGATGACATCTAATTGGGGCTGGTTTACAGGTTCAGAGGTCTATTATCATCAAGGCAGCAGCATGTCAGTGTCCAGGCAAACATGGGCTGAAGAAGCTAAGAGTTCCACCTCTTGTTCAGAAGGCTGCTAACAGAAGAATGGTTTCCAGGCAGCTAGGATGAGGGTATTAAAGCCATGCCCACAGTGATACACCCACTCCAACAAGGCTACACCTCCTAATAATGCCACTCCCCGGGCTAAGCATATACATCACAAATGTCTTCCATAATCCTACTAGGATGGCCCATTAAGCCCCACTTAAAGCATTTCACTGCTTTGCAAAGTCCCAACATTCACATTCTTCCAAACAAAAAAGCATGTTAGGCCGATTACAGCAATGCCCCAGTCCCAGTCTGTTTTAGTTAGGCTTTCTATTGCTGTGAAGAGACATCATGACCAAGACAACTCTTATAAAGGACAACATTTAATTGGGGCTGGCTTACAGGTTCTGAGGTTCAGTTCATTACCATCAAGGCAGGAAGCATGGCAGTGTCCAGGCACATGTGGGGCTGGAGGAGCTGAGAGTTCTAAATCTTGTTCTGAAGGCAAATGGTAGAAGAATGGCTCCCATGTGGCTAAGAGGGGGGGTCTCAAAGCCCACCCCCACAGTGACACACTTTCTCCAACAAAGCCACACCTACTCCAACAAGGCCACACCTCCTAATAGTGCCACTCCCTGGCCCAAGCATATTCAAACCACACTACTAAAAAGGAAGTACTTAGCATCAAATCTGTTTTTTTTTTTTTTTTTTTTTTGGTTTTTTGGAGACAAGGTTTCTCTGTGTAGCCCTGGCTGTCTTGGGACTCACTCTGTAGACCAGGCTGGCCTCAAACTCAGTGCTGGGATTAAAGGTGTGCGCCACCACTGCCTGGCTAGCATCAAATCTTGAAGGTAAGGATTCAACAAATAATTGCTTAAGAAATGGAGCTTTCAGTGAATACCAGTAGATTTCAAAGGTCTAAAGAAACTACTTACTGGGAATCAAGCTCAGACACTTAACTTCATTTTTCAAAACAGAGGTAGAAACCAGACTTGGTGTAGCTAAATTTGCTCTTCAGTGATTACTTTTGGGAGGTGGAGGCAGGAGTTCAAGGCAGCCTCAGCTAAGTAGGGAGTTTGAAGCTAGCCTTAGGGTACACCCAAAAAAACAAACAAACACCAAAACCCAGAACCAAACCCAAACAACAAGACCATACAATGAAACTAAGAAAAGTCCACAAATAGATCTTAGAGGAAAAAATATTTTTTAGGGCCCATATGAAGAAAATTAAAACATCTCTAGTATGATCCTGTGCTACAGCATTCCATACCCAAATACCACCGGGAGAGTTGGCGTTCCAGGAGTGTGGACAAGCCTGTGAGCGCAGGTAAGACCACCACTTCTACTCACAGAGACCCCCCCCAGAACCCTCAGAACACAGGAACTGAGGAACAGCCTGGGGCAGGATCCTTCCAGTTTGTATGTGCCCAGAGCAGATCCTGTGAAACAGTGCCACATATCCAAATAACACCAGGAGAGAGCTGGTCCCAAGGAGTGTTGACACACCGGTGAGCACAGGAGGGACAAGCCACAGTCAGGGACAGCAAGACCATCTAACACCAGAGATAACCAGATGTCAGGAGGCAACAGCAAGAACATAAGGAATAGAAACCAAGGCTACTTGGCTTCATCAGAACCCAGTTCTCCCACCACAGTCAGCCCTGGATACCCCAACACACCAGAAAAGGAAGACTCAGACTTAAAATCACTTATCAAGAGGATGATAGAAGATTTTAAGAAGGAAATAAATAACTCCCTTAAAGAAATACAAGAAAACACAGGTAAACAGGTAGGAGCACATAAAGAGGAAACACAAAAATCCCTTAAAGAATTACAGGAAAACAATCAAACAGGCAAAATTACAGGAAAACACAATCAAATAGGTGAAGGAAATGAACAAAACCATCCAGGATCTAAAAATGGAAACAGAAACAATAAAGAAATCACAAAGGGAGACAACCCTGGAGTTAGAAAACCTGGGAAAGAGATCAGGAGTCATAGATGCAAGCATCACCAACAGAATACAAGAAACAGAAGAGAGAATCTCAGCTGCAAAAGATACCATAGAAAACATTGACACAACAGTCAAAGAAAATGCAAAATGCAAAAAGCTCCTAACCCAAAACATCCAGGAAATCCAGGACACAATGAGAAGACCAAACCTAAGGATAATAGGTACAGAAGAGAGTGAAGATTCCCAACTTAAAGGACCAGTAAATATCTTCAACAAAATTATAGAAGAAAACTTCCCTAACCTAAAGAAAGAGATGAACATAAACATTCAAGAAGCCTACAGAACTCCAAATAGATTTGACCTGAAAAGAAATTCTTCCCATCACATAATAGTCAAAACACCAACTGCACAAAACAAAGAAAGAATATTAAAAGCAGTAAGGGAAAAAGGTCAAGTAACATATAAAGGCAGACCTATCAGAATTACACCGGACTTCTCACCAGAAGATCCTGGGCAGATCTCATACAGACCCTAAGAGAACACAAATGCCAGCCCGGGCTACTATACCTAGCAAAACTCTCAATTACCATAGAAGGAGAAACCAAGATATTCCATGACAAAACTAAATTTACACAGTATCTTTCCACAAACCCAGCCCTACAAAGGACAATGGATGGAAAACGCCAACAGAAGGAGGGAAACTACACGCTAGAAAAAGCAAGAAAGTAATCTTCCTTCAACAAACCCAAAAGCCACACAAACATAATTCCACCTCTAGCAACAAAAATAACAGGAAGCAACAATCACTGCTCCTTAATATCTCTTAACATCAATGGACTCAATTTCCCAATAAAAAGACATAGACTAACAGACTGGATATATAAACAGGACCCAACGTTTTGCTGCATACAAGAAATGCACCTCAGTGTCAATGACAGACACTACCTCAGAGTAAAAGGCTGGAAAACAATTTTCCAAGCAAATGGTCCCAAGAAACAGGCTGGAGTAGCCATTCTAATATCAAATAAAATCAACTTTCAACCAAAAGTTATCAAAAAGGATAAGGAAAGACACTTCATACTCATCAAAGGAAAAATCTACCAAGATGAACTCTCAATTCTGAACATCTATGCTCCAAATGCAAGGGCACCCACATTCATAAAAGAAACTTTACTAAAGCTCAAAGCACACATTGCACCTCACACAATAGTGGGAGACTTCAACACCCCACTATCATCAATGGACAGATCTTGGAAACACAAACCAAACAGAGACACAGTGAAACTAACAGAAGTTATGGACCAAATGGATTTAACAGATATTTATAGAACATTTCATCCTAAAGCAAAAGAATATACCTTCTTCTTAGCACCTTATGGTACCTTCTCCAAAATTGATCATATAACTGGTCACAAAACAAACCTCAACAGATATAAGATTGAAATAATCCCATGCCTACTATCAGATCACTACGGAATAAGGCTGGTCTTCAATGGCAACAACAACAGAAAGCCTACATACACATGGAAGCTGAACAATGCTCTACTCAATGATAACTTGGTTAAGGAAGAAATAAAGAAATTTAAAGACTTTTTAGAATTTAATGAAAATGAAGGTACAACATAAGGTACCCAAACTTATGGGACACAATGAAAGCTGTGCTAAGAGGAAAACTCATAGCTCTGAGTGCCTCCAAAAAGAAACTGGAGAGAGCATACACTAGCAGCTTAACAGCACACTTGAAAGCTCTAGAACAAAAAGAAGCTAATACACTCAAGAGGAGTATAGAAGGCAGGAAATAATCAAACTCAGGGCTGAAATCAACCAAGCAGAAAAATAAAATAACTATACAAACAATCAACAAAACTAGGAGATGGTTCTTTGAGAAAATCAACAAGATAAATAAACCCTTAGCCAGACTAACCAGAGGGCACAGAGACAGTATCCAGATTAACAAAATCAGAAATGAAAAGGGAGATATAACAACAGAAACTGAGGAAATTCAAAAACTCACCAGATCCCACTACAAAAACCTATACTCAACAAAACTGGAAAATCTGGATAAAATGGACAAGTTTCTAGACAGATACTAAATACCAAAGTTAAATCAGGATCAGTTAAACCATCTAAATAGTCCCATAACCTCTAAAGAAATAGAAGCAGTCATTAAAAGTCTCCCAACTAAAAAAAGCCCAGGACCAGAAGGGTTTAATGCAGAATTCTATCAGACCTTCAAAGAAGATCAAATACCACCAATTCTCTTCAAACTATTCCACAAAATAGAAACAAAAAAAACCACTACCAAATTCATTCTATGAAGCCATGGTTACGCTGATACCAAAACCACACAAAGACCCAACAAAGAAGGAGAACTTCAGACCAAATTCCCTTATGAATATCAACAATATAATACTGAATAAAAATTCTCACAAACCAAATCCAAGAACACATCAAAACAATCATTCACCACAATCAAGTAGGCTTCATCCCAGGGATGCAGGGATGATTCAATACCCAGAAATCCATCAACTTAATCCACTACATAAACAAACTCAAAGCAAAAAAAAAACCTACATGACCATGTCATTAGATGCTGAAAAAGCATTTGACAAAATTCAACTTCCCTTCATGATAAAAGTCTTGGAAAGATCAGGAATTCAAGGCCCATACCTAAACATAGTAAAATACAATATACAGCAAACCAGTAGCCAACATCAAACTAAATGGAGAGAAACTTGAAGCAATCCCACTAAAATCAGGGACTAGACAAGGCTGTCCACTCTCTCCCTACCTATTCAATATAGTACTTGAAGTTCTAGCTAGAGCAATCAGGCAACAAAAGGAGGTCAAAGGGATACAAATTGGAAAGGAAGAAATAAAAATATCACTATTTGCAGATGATATGAAGGTATACTTAAGTGACCTGAAAAACTCCACCAGAGATCTGCTACAGCTGATAAACAACTTCAGCAAAGTGGCTGGATACAAAATTAACTCAAGCAAATCATAAGCCTTCCTATACTCGAAGGATAAACAGACTGAGAAAGAAATTAGGGAAATGACACCCTTCACAATTGTCACAAACAATATAAAATATCTTGGTGTGACTCTAACCAAACAAGTGAAAGATCTGTATGACAAGAACTTCAAGTCTCTGAAGAAAGAAATTGAAAAAGACCTCAGAAGATGGAAAGACTTCCCATGCTCATGGACTGGCAGGATTAATATAGTTAAAATGGCCATCCTGCCGAAAGCAATCTACAGATTCAATGCAATCCTCATCAAAATCCCAACTCAATTCTTCATAGACCTAGAAAGAGCAATTCTCAAATTCACTCTTATTCTAACAAAAAACCCAGGATAGCAAAAGCTATTCTCAACAGTAAAAGGTCTTCTGGGGAAATCAGCTTCCCTGACCTAAAGCTGTACACAGAGCAATAGTGATTAAAAACTGCATGGTATTGGTACAGTGACAGGCAGGTAGATCAATGGAATAGAATTGAAGACCCAGAAATGAACCCACACACCTATGGTCACTTGATCTTTGACAAAGGAGCTAAAACCATCCAGTGGAAAAAAGACAGCATTTTCAACAAATGGTGCTGGTTCAACTGGCTGTCAGCATGTAGAAGATTATGAATCGATCCATTTCTATCTCCCTGTACAAAGCTCAAGGCCCTCCACATAAAACCAGATACACTGAATCTAATAGAAGAGAAAGTGGGGAAATGTCTTGAACACATGGGCACAGGGGAAAATTTCCTGAACAGAACACCAATGGCTTATGCTCTAAGATCAAGAATCAGCAAATGATACCTCACGAAATTACAAAGCTTCTGTAAGTCAGAGGACAGAGTCAATAGGACAAAACAGTAACCAACAGATTGGGAAAAGATCTTTACTAATCCTATGTCCGATAGAGGGCTAATATCCAATAAATACAAAGAACTCAAGAAGTTAGACTGCAGAGAACCAAATAACCCTATCAAAAATGGGGAAGAGAGCTAAACAGAGAATTCTCAACTGAGGAAACTTGAATTGCTGAGAAGCACCTAAAGAAATGTTCAACACCTAAGTCATCAGGGAAATGCAAATCAAAACAACCCTGAGATTCCACCTCACACCAGTCAGAATGGCTAAGATCAAAAAGTCAGGTGATAGTACATGCTGGTGAGAATGTAGAGAAAGAGGAACACTCCTCCATTGCTGGTGGGATTGCAAGCTGGTACAACCACTTTGGAAATCTGTCTGGCAGTTCCTCAGAAAATGGGATATTGTACTACCTGAGAACCCAGCTATACCACTTCTGGGCATCTACCCAGAAGATGCTCCAACATATAATAAGGACACATGCTCCACTATGTTCATAGCAGCCATATTTATAATAGCCAGAAGCTGGAAACAACCCAGATGTCTCTCAACAGAGGAATGGATACAGAAAATGTGGTACATTTATACAATGGAATACTACTCAGCTATTAAAAACAATGACTTCATGAAATTCGCTGGCAAATGGATGGAACTTGAAAATATCATCCTGAGTGAGGTAACTCAAGTCACAAAAGACCACCCATGGTATGTATTCACTGATAAGTGGATATTAGCCCCAAAGTTCAGAAAACCCAAGATTCAATTCACAGACCATATGAAGTCTAAGAAGAAGGAAGAGCAAAATGTGGATGCTTCAGTGCTTCTTAGAAGGTTGAACAAAATACTCCCAGGAGGAAATATGGAGACAATGTGTGAAGCAGAGACTGAAGGAAAGGCCATCCAGAGACTGCCCCACCTGAGGATCCATCCCATATACAGATACCAAACCTGGACACCATTGTGGATGCTGGGAAGTGCTTGCTGATGGAAGCCTGATATGGCTGTCTCCTGAGAGGCTCTGCCAGAGTCTGACAAATATAGAGGTGGCTGCTCATAGTCGACCATTGGACTGAGCTTGGGGTCCCCGATGGAGGAGCTGAAGAAGGGACTGAAGGAGCTGAGGGGTTTTGCAGCTCCATGGAGGGAGCAACAGGGTCAACAGGACAGACCCCCAGGAGTTCCCGGGGACTGGACCACCAACCAAAGAATACACATGGAGGAATGGTACGCATGGCACCGGCCAAATATATGGCAGAGGAGGGCCTTGTGTGACATCAGTGGGAGGAGAGGCTCTTGGGCCTGAGGGTGTTAGATGCTCCAGTTTAAAGGAATGCCAGGGAGGGAAGACGGGAGTGGGTAGGTGGGGGAGCACCTTCATAGAGGCAGGAGGGGGGGGGAGGGGGGGGGGGGTTCCGAAGTGGAGACCTGGAAATGGGAAAACATTTGAAATGTAAAGAAAGAACATATCCAATTAAAAAAAAAAAAGAGAGAAAAATGTGGAAACTCAAGATTATGGATCATTTGTGTGGTAAAATAAAGAAGTCTCTCTCTCTGTATATATACATATATATATAATATGTATATATGTGTATATATATTTAATATATAAATATATATTAAAATATATTTATATATTTATATATATTTTATATATATGTATATATATATAAAATCTCTAATAATTTCATTTATCCTGAAACTTTAAATTA
>JADRCH010007459.1:160755-205612 GCA_019843965.1 Rhynchomys soricoides | reverse complement strand
CAATTTTTTGGGGGTGTGTGTGGGGAGTTCCATCTAAACTCAGCATCTTCAAACATCAAGAGAATTTGGTAAAGGACAAACAAAAACCACTATCAACAGAGAAAACCTGGAGAAACTCATAAGGAAAGATGGCAGGAGATACTTACTGCTCAGAGGCTTAGCATGTGTGTGGTCCTAAGTTCTTTAGTCTTGAAAAAAAAAAGTCAGGGAAATTTTAGCTGGGCATAGTGGTGTCCACTCACAATCTTAGCACTTTGGAGGCAGAAACAGGAGGATTAGAAATTTCTTGTTTTTACAGGTAAGGTCTAGGTTGTCAAGGCTGGCCTTGAACTCACATTCCAGGCAGGTCTAGATCCAGTGAGCCTCCTGCCTCAACTTCTTAAATAGCTAGGATTGCTGGCCTAGGCCTTGCTTTGGTGGTGTGTGTGTGAGAGAGAGGGGGGAGGAAGGGAGGGATGGATGACGGATGAGGGGGGAAACTGAAATTCTTTGTGTAGCCCTGGCTGTCCTGGAACCAACTCTGTAGACCAGGCTGGTCTCAAATTCAGATATCTGCCTGCCTCTGCCTTCCAAGTGCTGGGATTAAAGGCAAGAGCCACCACCACCTGGCTACCTTTTTTGTTTTTTGAGACAATGTCTCATGTGGTCTTGAACTGCTGATCTTCCTAAGATCCCCAAATACTGGGGTTACAGGCCTGTGTCACCATACTTGACGACTTCTTCTTTTTTTTTTTTTTTCCTTCTTTCTAGACAGGGTTTCTCTGTGTAGCTCTGGCTGTCCTGGAACTAACTCTATAGACTAGGCTGGTCTCAAACTCAGAAATCTACCTGCCTCTGCCTCCTGAGTGCTGGGATTAAAGGCGTGCGCCACCACTGCCCGGCTCATAGTTGACTTCTATCCTAACTACACTACAACCTCTGCTCTAGTAAAGATATTTCACATTCCTAAAATATTCCAAATTCAGTCTTCCCCAATTCTCTAAACTGGAAATAGACATTCTCTTTTCTAGTGGTTTTATGGTATCACACTAAGTTTTATTTCCCTTGTTCAGTTTTTGGGAGTTTTGGCTGAGATGATATACTGTTAAAATTTGATAGTGTGGCTATTTCCCTATTCCCTTTGACCTTACAGTCAAACTTTTTGAACATTAGGGCTGTTCCTACTGAAGTTTGTGCTTCTCTGCTCTTTGGCACCCTGAATCTACTTGATAAGCCCTTAAAACTTTCAAAATTTAGTGGTTGTGTGGTGGTGAGCTCCAGTAATCCCAACAGGAGGAAGATGGAGGAATGAGGGTTAGGTTCAAGGCCACCCTTGGACATATGAATTTGAAGCCAGCCTTGGCTATATAAACAGTCTGTCTCAAAAACAACCACCACCAAAAAAAAAAAAAAAAAAAAAACCAAACCAAACCAAAAAACTCCCAAAATTTAGTATACATTTTTTTTGTTGCAATTCTCTTATGTTACTTCTGCTTAGGGCCTACTTCCCCCCAAATCACATTCTTTGACTATTTAAGCCTGCCAAAGTCTCTCGAGAAGTAGTTAGACAACAAGTGTTTATATTCTCAAGAACTCTTGTTCGTTCAACTAGACAATAAACTTGGAAAGCGTATGGGCTTTGAAATCAGGTAGATTTCCGGCTCCAAATCTACTTGTACTGCTCAGTATCAGTAAAATGCTGGGTTTGTTCTCCCAACCCCTTGGGGATGGTGAATAGATGAAAAGAGGTATTTATTATTCCTCAAAGATCTAGCACTGGAACTCGAACATAGCAGACAATTGGCATCTTCTTTCCCATCTTAAGGAAAACAGGTCCTGCGGAAAGGGGGGGGGGAGGACACTGATCACTACTGTAAGGCAAGTTAGAAACCAACTGGGGCTGAATGAGACCGTTTCAAAAAATCCAAAGAAGACATGCATGACTTTAGCTTGAGTAACTTAACCAAGTTACTTTAGACAATACCTTTCAGTCCTTTCTTGGGACAGAAGGCATTTTCTCAACCAATTCTAGCTGGGAGACAGGTGGAGATTCAGATGGAAGTTTTCAAGTTGAACAAACCGAAACTCCTTGTCAAAACCCCGAAGAAGACAGCGGCACACTGCTCGCTTTATGGCTTCCCAAGTATATAAACTTTGTAGGAAAGAGACAAGTTCTTAGGCACGTCGAGGAGACTGACGTGACTGCTTGGTGAACTTTGGCGTCGCCCAGTTCCTCACCCAACTGTCCCATGTCAGAGAGGACAGTCCCCCTCCTCGTACATCCACATCCCCGCGTCCCCCCATAGTCCACCCTCAGGTCCCGAAGAGAACTCACTGCCAAGGCCTTTGGCCTGGTGGAGGTACTGTGGTTCCTCCATCATCTGCTGCTCCTCCTCGGTGGGCTCCACTGGATGCTCGGAGCTTTCTTCAGGAGGCGCGTCTCCCGCCGACAGCTCTTCTCTGCTGGGCGACTCTCCTCCCGCCGCCGCCCCCTCGGGCTGCTTCAGGCCCAACCAAGTGCTCAAACCTCGGAACATCCCGCCCGCGGGGTCACCGCCGCCGGTGCCGCGGTCCCCTCGCCCAAGAGCCCTGGCACCGTTAACCGTTGGACGGCCTGACTTCGCTGGCCTTCGAGAGAGACTGCCCGGAACCAAATGGAGACCTCCGAAGCCAGGCGTCGGCCCACCTCCTATGACGGCGCTTCAGCTGGCCGCGCATGCGTCACGTCCGGCTCAGGCTCCGCCCCCTCCGCGTCGACTCCCCGCCCCTCCACCCCCGCTAGTTCTTGTCGAAAAGAGGTTAAGGGCCAAAAGGGCTTTCCTCGCAGAGTTCTACTCCCTTTTTCTATTTCCCCAGCTTTATAGGTGTGTAGTTGGCATCTTTGGGGGCTTTTCCTACCTGGTCTCACTTTATGATTGCCTCGAAATGACAGCCTCCTTTTTCAGGCCCAGCTGGACCGGGTTACATCCCCACCCTCGGAAAAGGAGGATTCAAGCCTCCTCCTGAGTTTAAGTAACCCGAAGCTGGGAGTAGTGCATAGTGATTTAGACCAACCTGGGCTATGTAAGACCTTGTGTCAAAAGCACAACATTTAAAAACAAAAAACAAAAAACAAAAACACTAAAGGAAACAAATTGCAAGGAAGAAGTTGGAGTGGGGTACTTGTAGATTAAAAATGGTTTACAGTAGGTAAGTAAGATGGTTTAGTAGGTAAAGGTACTTGCCACCAAGCTTGGCAACCTGGGTTTGGTTCCTGGTACCTATGTGATAGAGAGAACTGATTCTTACAGGTTCTCTGTCCTCTGATCTCCACACAGGCTCTCTGACTACTTATTCAATAAAGATAAAGTATTTCACACAATAGCTTAG
The DNA here is from genome assembly GCA_019843965.1 of Rhynchomys soricoides. NCBI lineage: Eukaryota > Metazoa > Chordata > Mammalia > Rodentia > Muridae > Rhynchomys > Rhynchomys soricoides. The sequence goes on along the minus strand of JADRCH010007459.1, from coordinate 202,264 downwards.
AGAACTGGGACTGTAGCTCAGTGGTAGACTGGTAAAACACATGCCCAACACAGCAAATCATGCACATACAAATACACATATAAAACAGATTTAACCGAATGTGGTGGTTCATACTTGTACTCAGCACTCAGGAAGCTGAGTCAGGAGGATCTTGAGTTCAACACTAGCCAGAGCTACATGAGACCCTTTCCCAAAAGATCAAATGAGTGGCACTTAGAATATAAAACCCTGGTAGGTTACATGGCTCATAGGCAAAGGTGCCTGCCACCTTGCATAGCCTGGGACCCACATGTAGAAGAAAACAACCCACTTCTGTAACTTGTTCTCTCATCTGTATCAGTGTGCATTGTGTTTGCCCCCAACTCCATATGCTAAATAAAACATAATAAAGATTAAAAAAAGAAAACCCTTGAATATTTGTGCTTTCTTTTTTCTTTTAAAGACAGGGTCTCAAAACCTGGCATGGTGGCACACACTTTTAATTCCAGCACTTGAGTGGCAGAGGCAGATAGATCTCTGTGAGTTCTCAGCCAGCCTTGTCTACATAGTACAGCCAGAGTTACACAATGAGGTTTTTTTTTTTCTTTTAAATATAGGATCTCAAGTAACCCAGGCTGGCCTTGTCTTGGATTCTCTGCCACACAAACCGAGCCTTTCTTATCTGGTTCTGGGAATCAAACTCAGTGCCTTGTCTATGCTAGGTATATATACTCAGCCAACAGAGCTACACACCCGCAGTCCACAACTGTGCATTTTATTTGGATATTAATTCAGCAAACATTTAAAAAATGATGACACATATATAGATGGCAATTTGGACCTTAGGAAGCTGATGAGATCAAGGAATTGTGAGATTATATTTAATTCAAAATTTATCATCACCCATTTTCAAAGTCAGTAATTCAGTAGTATTAAGCACATTCACATGATTTTGCAACCAGTCACCAGAATTTTTCATCTTGCAAGCTGAAATTGGTACACTACTTCCATTCTCTGCATTCTAGCAAACATCATTTTACTTTGTCTCTAAGGGCCTGCCTACTGTAGATACTTATGTTCAGGGCTGGGGTGCTGCCAATACTAGAGCAGTAGATCTTTTGCCTAGCAGGAATGAGGCCCTAGGGTCAAACCTCAGTCCATGGAGGAGGGGAAATTGGTGTAATTATACAATATCTGTCTTTTTGTGACTGCTTCCTCCTCCTTCTCCTCTTCCTCTTCTTCCTCCTTCTTTTTTCAAGACAGGGTTTCTCCGTGTAGCCCTGGCTATTCTAGAACTCATTGTAGACCAGGCTAACCTCTATCAAACTCACAAACATCCACCTGCCTCTGTCTCCTGAATGCTGGGATTAAAGGTATGTGCCATCATTGACCAACTCATGATTGGCTTCTTTATTGAGTATAATATCCTTAAAGGTTATTCATGTTATGCATATTGTAATTTTCCTTCTTTTTAAGGCCCAATAGTATTCCATTATGTGTATATGTAGTACCTCATTTTGTTTATCTGTTCATCTGTGGATAGACACAGCATTCTTTTTAAAAAACAATTCTTAGCCTACCATAGTGGTGTAGGTCTTTAATCCCAGCACTCAGGAGGCAGAGACAGGTGGGTCTCTATGAGGTTGAAGCCATCCTGGTCTACATAGCAAGTTCCAAGATAACCAGCCCCATGTAGAGAGACCGTGTCCCAATAAACAAAACCAACCAAACAAAAATTCTTGACTGAGGATTGAGCTTGGGTCTTTGAGCATGGAGGGGAGCAGCTTTACTAATGAGCAACACTCCAATCAAAAACTGTTCTGTTCTGTTTTGTTTTGTTTTATTTTTTTCGAGAAAAGGTTTCTCTGTGTAGCCCTGGCTGTTCTGGAACTTACTCCATAGACGAGGCTGGCCTCAAACACACAGAGATCATCTTGCCTGTGTCTCTCAAGAGCTGGGATTAGCTGGGCAGTGGTGGCGCATGCCTTTAATCCCAGCACTTGGGAGGCAGAGGCAGGTGGATTTCTGAGTTCGAGGCCAGCTTGGTCTACAGAGTGAGTTCCAGGATAGCCAGGGCTACACAGAGAAACCCTGTCTCGAAAAACAAAAACAAAAACAAAAACAAAAAAAAAAAAAAAAGAGCTGGGATTAAAGGCATGCATCACCACTGCCTGGTTTCATTTTTAAATTGTGGTAATGGTATTATTATATGATTGTGGGTATAGGTTTTCAAAGAAGTTCTTTTAAAGAGTCATATTACAATATTGGAGGACAAAATGGAAACATGGCCAAAATTTGCTTCAAATTAATACCAGAGGGGCTGGAGAGATGGCTCAGTTGTTAAGAGCACTGGCTGCTCTCAGAGAACCCAGGTTCACTTCCTAGAACACACATGGTAAGTAGCTCATGACTATCTGTAATTTCGGTCTCATGAAATCTTACACCCTCTTCTGGCCTCCACAGGTAACAGGCAGGTATGTGGCATACAGAAAAGCAGGCAAAACACACGTATAAATAGAAAACAAATAAATCTTGAAAAAAAAGTTTCAGAACTGGGACAATTGTTGGGGATATAAATGAACAAGCCTGTTCTTGGTTTGGTAATTGTTGATGCTGACTCATTTTAATTTTAGGTCTACTTTTTTGTTTGTTTGTTTGTTTGTAGAGAGTCTTAGTATGTATCCATGGTTGTCCTGGAACTCACTATATAGACCAGGTTGGCCTCAAACTCACAGAGATCAGCCTGCCTCTGCCTCCCTACTTACAGGATGAAAGGTAGACACCACTATACTTGTCTTATGTTTATTTTTTTATATTCTTATTTTTTTCTGTAACTATATGTCAAACAAGCAAAACTGGCAAGGAATCGATGACCATAGTTCCCAAGCCCAGACTCTAATGTTTGGCGTGGAATGATAACCATGAATCCTCTTTGCCTATGACAGTTCTAGTGATCTTTGGAAATAAATGCAGGAACTGATTACAGTTCTGATTTCTCTACAGTACAGTTCCCCAGACTGACCTGCATTTACATTTTATGCAGATCCTGGACTTCAGCTTGACAAGCCCAAACTATCCACAACTCCTAATAGGTTTATTGAGACATGATTCAAATACCTTACAATTCACCTGCTTAATATATACAACAAAACATTTATACATTTATATGTGTGTGTATACATGGCTTTAAATCTATAAAAATATTTGCTTATTTATTTTTATGTGTATATGTGTACCTGCATGAGTTTGTGTGAACCACATGCACACAGAAGATGTCCTCAGAGGTCAGAGCACATTGGATCTCTTAGATCTGGAATCTTAAGCAGTTGTGAGCCACCTGATAAGAGAGTAGGGAATTAAACAATGGTCCTTGGAAAGAGCATTGCTGAGCCACCTCACCAGTCCTCTGGCTTTTAAATGAAAAAGAATTATTATTATTATTTGTGTGTGTGTGTGTGTGTGTGTGTGTGTGTGTGTGTGTGTGAGAGAGAGAGAGAGAGAGAGAGAAAGAGAGAGAGAGAGAGATATGTTTGGAGGCAAGCATCTGTATTCTCTGAGGCACCTTATTTGCTGTAAAGGTTTTATTATATTTATTTAGTGTGTGTGTGTGTGTGTGTGTGTGTGTGTGTGAGTGTGTGTGTGTATGTGTATGCTTATGCACATTCACATGCCATGGCACAAGTGTGGAGGGCAGCGTACAACTTTTCTTCTTCTACCATGTGGGTCTAAGAGATCCAATTTGGATAGTCAGGTTTAGCCACAAACACCCTTATCTGCAAATCCATCTTACTGGACATACAGATTTAATTTTAAATTACCTTATTTTTGAGTCAACATTTCATCATGTGCCCTTGTCTGACCTGGAGCTGGCTTAGGAACAGAATTCCAGTCTTCTGTTAGAGCAGCATGCACTCTTAATTTCTGAGCCATCTCTCTAGACCCAATTAAAGAAGTGTGTGTGTGTGTGTGTGTGTGTGTATTGTTGGCTCAGGACCCCCAAAACCAAGTTCTTAGCACAAAGGAGATTTTACTTGTCTCAGAGGGACAGAGGGCAGGGAATAAGAGACAAAGACAGGAGGTAGAGGACAAGAGAGAAGGGGAAGGGTGTTTGTCCCCGAGGACAAAGGACTGCTTCTGGATAGAGAGGAGACAGACATGGTCCATAGGCAAATGGCAGTTCGTAAAGGCAAAAAGGTAACATCACCCTCACGCCCACCCCCGTGTGCTTTAGGATGAGATGTTTAATTTTAATTGGGCGTGCTAATTAGGTGAGCCAAAGGGGGCTTTTGATTGCTGAACTTCAAAAGTTTGATAGCTAGACCTTGGTAGTTAGCTTTAGGAAGAAGAAATGGCCAAATAAGGAGATAGACCTTGAAGGTTACCTTTAGGAATGTAATCTATGGTTTTTAATGAAGCAAGGCCTGTTAGAGCCATGTCTGCCATGCTCAAGCTGGCTAGGGTCTCTTCACTATATATACGGTGACACATACACTCACACACACACACACACACACACACACACAGTGGGAAGCTGGTTCAGCAAGTGAAGGTACTTGGTGTGCAGGTTCAGTTGTCTGGTTGCCTGAGTTCGAGCCCCAGAACCCACATAAAGGCAGGAAAGAACCTCCTCCACAAAGCTGTCCCCTGATCTCCACGTACATGTGTGCTCCCCATATGTTATTCACATACACACGAATAAATACAACATTTAAAACTGATTTTTAAAGAACTATCACGGTCTCTTTCAGTGGGTAGACATTCTTGAATAATTGATGTTAGCAAGGTCAGGTCCTTTGAACTTCCAGCATCAATTTGAAGGTATTTCCGGTTCGGACAAACACCCTTTGTTGTGCCATCTTATGAACTAATGAACCCTGACAGGATTTTGGAGAGGGGTTTCAGTGGAGCTTCCTGCATCTCCCTCTCTTCCCCAGATGGCCCAGGAGGGAAAAAGACAATAATATAAGTATTTAATATATTATTTACTTTAAAATTGTTGGGAGATGTAACAAGATTTGTCATTTTAATCATTTTAGGGGTACAATTAAGTGGCATTGATGACATTCTAAAGTTTTTTTTTAAATATGAATTATATTTATTTAGGGGAGAAGGGTCGCCAACTATGGCACACTTTCTGAGGTTAGAGAAGAACTTTCAAGAATCAGTTTTCTCGCTAGGCAGTGGTGATGCACGCTTTTAATCCCAGCACTCGGGAGGCAGAGGCAGGTGGATTTCTGAGTTCGAGGCCAGCCTGGTCTACAGAGTGAGTTCCAGGACAGCCAAGGCTACACAGAGAAATCCTGTCTCGAAACACCCCCCACCCCCCACCCCACCCCCAAAAAAGAATCAGTATTCTCAATTCACCACATGAGTCCTGGGAACATAACTCTAGGGTGTCAGTTTTGGCACTAATGTAATTGGAGTGTGTGTGTGTTTCAGTTTTGGTGAAATAACCTACTTTTTAAGTTGTAGCGTTGATTCAGCTTCAAAAGCCAGGTAGCCCTGGTTGTCTTGGAATTCTCTCTGTAGAACAGGCTGGTCTCAAACTCAGAGAGACTCCTGTTTCTGCCTCCCGAGTGCTGGGATTGGGATAAAAGCATGTGTTACGAGGCCCAGCTAGCTTCTTGGCTTTAAGTCAGTGAGAACCTGAAATTATTGACAGTTTTAACAAGATGGTATTTGTTTTAAGCATAATTGGAAATAGTATGGAATTTGATTCAGAAGCCCACGATAGGGGTTCAGATTCCACCACTTAGTAGGTGGAATCACTTTGATATTTTGTTTTTTTTTTTTTTGTGGTGGTGGTGCATGTCAGAGAATAAACTTTAAAAATTAATTGAAAAAACTTATTTATTTATTTATTTATTTATTTGTGTGTGTGATTCTATGTGTGCTTGTGTCCTCACCTGCATGTCCCTGCCTAAGGATGCCAGAAGAGGGCATTAGATTCCCTGGAGCTAGAGTCATAGATAGTTGTGAGTTTCTGATGTGGGTGCTGGGAACTGAACTCAAGTCCTTAGGGAGGGTAGAAAGTGCTCTTAATTGCTGAACCATCACAATAGCTGTGGTAAAATCCTTTAAAGTAAAAGATTATGCCAGATGTAGTGATGCATGTCTGTAATCACAGCACTCAGGAGTCCCAGGCAGCAGGATAGCAAGTTTGATTCCAGCCTGGGCTATAATGCTAGATTCTATTTCCAAAAACACAAGGCGGTAGGTAGGGGGGTGAGATGGCTCATCAGGTAAACTGGTGACTGCCACCAATCTGGAAGACTTGAGTGCCATCCTCAGGACACACAGTGAAAGGAGAGAATGAATCCTGAAAGTTGTCTTTTCACCTTCATGTGTGCCATAGCACATTCTTGTGGGCTTACGCAAAATAAATCAATGCAAATGCAATCAATCAAATAGAACAAAATAAAGGTTTTTAAATTAATTAATAGAAATTTGGTTTTAAAGATTATAACCTTTGGTTTTATATATATAATTGTGAAATTATTGCAGTCAATATAATGATGGACTTTTTCTAAAAAACATCTTGAGAGTCTAGCACAGTGTTATGTCAGTAGCAATTATGAATAGACACATTTTGTTTTTGTTTTTTTTTGAGGACCCAAAGCCTTGAACATAACTAGGTAAGTCCTGTTCCACTGAGCCATCTACCAAATTCTTCCTTAGCTTGTTGGACAGTTCACCCCTACATTATAAATCTTACTTAGACTTGCCTTTGCTATCTGGCGCAGAGCAATCACTGACATTTACTTCTGTTTAGAATGTAGTTAGGGCCTATTTTTTTTTGTTGTTGTTGTTGTTTTGTTTTGTTTTAAAGTGGTGATTATAGTTTCTCCTCCAAGGTCCATGACTTTAATAGCCCTAGGTGGTTGGCTAGATTTCCAGTAGCAGGCAGGATTTCCCTCTTGTTAAATGAGTTTTAAGACCAATTAGAGAGCTGTTGGTTACCACAAAGGTATGTGTGCCATGACTGTACCCTTAGCTTAACATCCCATGTGGGTCCTTGGTGTGGTTCGTAGGTGTATAGCTGAGTTGATGCCTCCCTCCTTTGGAAGCTTGCATGACACCTTCAGGTACCATGAAAGCTAGTCCTCAGGGAGGAGGCTTTTAGGTCAGATCCAGTTCAGGAATCTCTGGGCCCTGTTTCTGAAGTCTATTGTGTCTTCAGCAACAGGGATTTTTTTTTTTTTTTTAATGTATGAGTACGCTGTCGCTGTCTTCAGACCAGAAGAGGGTGCCAGATCCCATTACAGATGATTGTGAGCCACCGTGTGGTTGTTGGGAATTGAACTCAGGTCTCTGGAAGTGCAGTCAGTGCCCTTAACTACTGAGCCTTCTCTCCAGCCCTCAGCAAAAGGGATTTTTCTTCCAATTCTGGTAGGCAACCAAGGGCAACATCAATAGCCTATAATGTTTTGGGAATCTCTTGGATGGCCTGACCAACAACTCAAAAAGGGACTTCTCATGCCTGGGGTTGGGGGTTTGTTAGATGGTCTATGGCTCTTGGAGGGAGCTTTGTCAGCCCAGATGGGAACATTTCACTTGCACTATATATGTATACACAGACTCATATATATTACATATAATTTTTAGGTAGATAATATGATGCTTTATGACTTTTGGAAGGCATCTTTACTGTTATTTTAGTTCTCTCCTTCTTAATTTATCTTCCTTCTTTTATGAAGGATATTTAGTATGTTTCTTTATTGTGAGCAGAGTGGCAATGTTTACTTTATTTTATGTGTTTTACCTACATGTATGTCTATGCACAACATTCATGCCTGGTGCCTGCAGGGGCCAGAAGAAGGTATAATATCTCCTGGAACTGGAGTTACAGACTGTTCTAAGCTGCCATGTGGGTGCTGGAACTGAACCTGGGTCCTCTGGAAGAGCAGCCAGTGCTCTTAATGGCTGAGCCATGTGCTCATCTCCTTATTTATTTATTTGTTGTTGCCATGGGTTCTCATGTAACCCAGCCTTGCCTCAAGCTCACTGTGCAGCTGAGGATGACTTGGAACTCCGTATCTTCTTGTTTCTCTCTCACAACTGCTGGGAATATGGGCCTGGGCTACCACGTGAGCTTTATGTGGTCCTTGAGAATCAAACCCAGGACCTCATGTATGGGGCAGGTACTCTACCAAATGAGTTACAACCCCAAACCCCTTTACATTTTAATTTTTATTGAGAGTGCATGGTGTGTGTGTGTGTGTGTGTGTGTGTGTGTGTGTGTGTGTTACAGTTCCCAAGCGGAAACCAAGGGCAGTCTTGGAGGAGTTGGGTCTCTCCTTCCAACATGTGGGCTCTAGGAGCTGAACTTGAGCCCTCAGGTTTGTGTGGTAAGTGTCCAATCACTGGGCAGTCTCACTCCTCCCCCTTTACTATTTTTTTTTTTTTTCGAGACAGGGTTTCTCTGTGTAGCCCTGCCTGTCCTGGAACTCCCTCTGTAGACCAGGCTGGCCTCGAACTCAGAAATTGGCCTGCCTCTGCTTCCCGAGTGCTGGGATTAAAGACGTGCGCCACCACTGCCCAGCTTTACTAATTTATTTTACAGATTTGTTTTATTGTTAGTTTTATTTTTGTGTGCTAGTGTGTGCAGATGCCAGATGCAAGTGCCACAGTGGCTAGAAGAGTGGAATTCCCCTTGCAGCTGGAGTTACGGGGTGCTTTGGAGCCGCCTGTCTAATGTGGGTGCTGGGAACTGAACTTGAGTCCTCTGCAAGAGCAGGAAGTACTTTTCACTGTGGACTCATCTCTCCAGTCCTCCATTTTTAAAAATTTGAGGCAGAGTCTAGATCTGTATCTCCAGCTGGCTTGGAACTTACCTTCCTCTGAGTCCCAAGTGCTGGGATGACTAATGTGAGCCACCAAACCTGGCTTTCCTTTGAAATCTTGACTTCCAATATCATACCCCCTGCTGCTAAACTCACTGGGGCTTTCTGCCTTCTTCAATCCCTTCTCCTTCCTGTCTCCCTGCTGTCCAATAGGCTCTGACTGGCTCCAGTCTCTGGCCTCTATCTAGGATTAGACCTTTGGCCCTCTACATCATTTACATTCCAAAGAGGCTCCTTCTTTGTCCTACTTGACACAACTGATAAAACTGGTCTTGTCAGACCTCTAGATCTGTATAGATTATAACTGGCTATAAGTACATAGTAGTGTTTCTAAACTCCACTAGGTCTTCAGTAATGTTTGTCTAAGTTTTGAGTCTTGTTTTATCCTTGTTGTTCAAAAATTTCACTATCATTTGGAAGGCAAAGGCAGATTATTCTAAGTTTGAGACCAGCCTGGTCTGCATATAGATCTCCAGGTCAGCCAGTGACATAGTGGCACCTCTTACTATTGCTGAGGTCTCACATAACCCAGACTGGCCTCGAATTTACTAAGTACTGAAGGAGGATCTCGAACTTGTGATCCTTTTGTTTTCACTTTCCTTTGCTGTGATATAGTATGCACCACCATGGCGTTTGATGCGGTGTGTTAAGATACAACCTGTGGTGTTGTATTTGCTAGGCAAGCACTCTACCAAGTGAGCTACATCTCCAGTCCTATCCTGTCTTAAAAGCCAAATAAAATAAAATAAGTTCACGGCTTTTCTAAAACCTCAGCTTCCCTTCAAACCCATGTCCAGTTAGATCTTTTCTTTTTCAGTTGTTTTTTTTTTCCTCCTTTCCTTCACGTGAAACAGCCTCGGGTGTCCTTTGCCACACTTATCCTTTAAAACCCCACCAAAGTCGCTTTGGAAGCCTTCTCTCCTACTTAGCTCTGCTCCTCCTCTCTTCCTACCTTTGAGCTAAGGAAGTTCATATACCAATGGACATGTGAGCTCCTAGGCAAGAATTTTGCTTTGTTTTCCTCCTTTCCCACCTTTTGTGGTGGCGGGCCCCTGGGCTGCACTGTAGCGGATGGTCAAACATTTGTGGTGAGTGAACTTGGCGGGAGAATCGGAGCAAGGGACTTGGCTTGTCGGGGTTCTGAGCAGTCCTGGAGCCTTCAGAGGCTGGCCTGAAGCTAGCTAACCACAGGAGGGAGGGGAGGAGGGAAGGGGATAGGGAGGGGGGAGGAGCGGCGGAGGAGGAGGGAGGGAGGGAGGGGCAGGCCCATACTGTGGCCTGGGGCCAAGGGCGTCTAGAGCGGAGGGTGATGGGAGCTGCCTGTGCCGTAGGAAACACTTTTTAGGCGCTCGTTTTGTACTGTCGCTGGAACTCAACGCTGCAGCACTCCCAATTTCACAACCAGCGTGAGTCAGCTGGGCCGGCTGCGGGACGGCTAGGGGAAGGTGGGTGAGGAGGGCTCCTCAGTCCCTGGAGGCAGGCAGGATCGAGTGGTCACCAGAGAGCCCTAGATGCGGTCCCCGCGCCCGTAGGACAGGTGAGCGCCAGGCCAGGCTGGCCGCTGGGTGGAGCTGCGTGAGCCACCTTCCAAGGCGCCCTCGCCACTGCACAGGTAACACCCCTCCTGGGCCTTTCCCGAACCCCCTCGGGCCTCGGTGCCCAGAACACCATGTGTCCCTCGGGGCCATTTCGGCCTTGCCCGCAGACTTTTGTCCCTTCCCTCTGGTGCCCACACCCAGCCCACAGCCATTCCATTCGCATCTCGCACGTAGTGTTCGAAAACCTAGGCTATCCAACGGGCCTTGGGAACAGGGTGGGGGTGGGGTGCGGACGACGCCCACTAGTGCCCAGTGCTCTGTCGGAGCCTGTTTCCTGGAGGTAACTAGTGACCCGGGGCCCAAATCGGCGCGTCCCTGGGGTGTGCTTTTCTACGCTGGACATTCCTTACCCCAAGCCCTATTTTTCTCTGCTTTGTGAAGCCCCTGAGATGGCGTTGGCGGAAGTGAAACCATGAGACGGAGTGGGGCGAGGTCCGCGGGATGAATCGGTTTTTGAGTAGGCTTTCTGCACCAGCGTACAGGTTAAACAACAACCCTCTTAGCTGGCCTCAGCGTACTAAGCTCTACCGCCTGGGGGAGGCGGATGACGTTTTCAAAACAATCGATGTGTATTTTATGCTCATGAAATGTTCCATTTCACATCAGGTCTGTAGGGTTTGACTAGATTTAGACCGTTTCCATCAACCCACAGAGGTCCTTGTGCTCTTTTTCTAGCCAGTCCATTTTCCTACCCCGCCCCCTTGCACTGTTTTGATGATCATCGTCTTGGCTTAGTTTTGCTCATCACTAACGTCGTAAATCGGGCTTATCCAGTAAGTACTCTTTTGTGTCTGATTTACATCACTTAAAATGAGCATCATTAGAAAGGTGTCTCTTGGTGTTTCTGTTGGTGTAGGCCTGCAGTGGAGTGGAAATGCATGTGTGGCAAATTGAAACAGAGATGTGTTTAAATTTTTTTTTCCCAAGGCTTAGTACAAAGCTGTGACATATAGCTCACAAGTAAATTGTTGCATCCATTACCTCTCTCTCTCTCTCTCCCTCTCTCTCTCCCTCCCTCCCTCCCCCTCTCTTCCTCCCTCTTTCTGTCTCTCTGTGTCTCTGTGTCTCTGTCTCTCTCTGTCTCTCTCTGTCTCTCTCTGTCTCTCTCTGTCTCTCTCTCTCTCTCTCTCTCTCTCTTTCTTCTTTTCTGTTTGAGGCAGGGTCTCACTGTGTAGCCACAACTTGCCTGGAATTGCCTGACTTTGCCTCATGAGTACTGGGACTCAGGGAGTGTGCCACCAAACTAGCTAACTTTATATTATTGTTGTTTTTTTTGAGACTGAGTCTTACTCTGTAGCACAGTCTGGCTTGGATCTAATTATGTAGCTTGGGCTGGGTTTGTACTCAGAAATGTCTTCCTGCCTCAGTCTCCTGAGGCAGGATTATAGGCATTGACTATCTTGTTCAATTTTTTCAACTCTAATTCCTTTTTTTTTTTGGTTTTTCGAGACAGGGTTTCTCTGTGTAGCCCTGGCTGTCCTGGAACTCACTCTGTAGACCAGGCTGGCCTCGAACTCAGAAATTCGCCTGCCTCTGCCTCCTGAGTGCTGGGATTAAAGGTGTGCGCCACCACTGCCCGGCACAACTCTAATTCTTAATTTGGTTGTTTCTTAGATTGCATCTGGGTATTGGCAGTCACCCATTCGCCCACCAATGAAGTATATTCTGGTTACTGGTGGGGTCATCTCAGGCATTGGTAAAGGGATCATCGCCAGCAGCATTGGGACCATTCTCAAGTCATGTGGACTCCGAGTTACTGCCATCAAAATAGACCCCTATATTAACATCGATGCTGGAACTTTCTCACCTTATGAACATGGTATGAAAAGGAATTTTTTTCCTTTTGAAGCCTTAAACTTTCATTTACTAAACTAAATACATATAATTTGCAATGGTTTCTTCTCTGTGTGTGTCTTTAAAATTTTATTTATGTGCATATGTGTCTGTATATGCTATGTGTTTGCAGGTGCCTACAGAGGCTAGGAGAGAGAGGTTCTGTGGAGCTGGGTGGAGTTACAAGTGGATGTGAGCTATGGGTATTCTGGGATCTTAACTCTGACACTCTGCAAGAGCAACAGATACTCTTAACTGCTGGGCTGTCTCTCAAGCCCCTTGTCTTGTGTTTTGGGTGACTTCTCTAAGATAGGCTTCTAGAAGTAGACTTTCTGGATCATACCTGTATTAGTCAGAGTTCTCTAGAGTCACAGAACTTATGGGTAGTCTCTATATAGTAAGGGAATTTGTTATGATGACTTACAGTCTGTAGTCCAACTCCCTAACATTGGTGAGCAGCAGCTGTGAATGAAAGTCTGAGGTTCTAACAGTTTCTCAGTCCCACAAGGCACACAGGCAAAGAAGAGCAAATCTTCCTTCATCCAATGTCTTTATGTCCAGCAGAAAGTGTGGCCCAGATTAAAGGTGTGTACCACCATGCCTGGATCTAAATTTATCTGGATAGGATCTTGCCCCTAAATCCTTTAATCTGTTATTTCCTAGAACATAGGATTCAGCTCCATTTTACTTCTTAGTGCCCCTTTAATACTTGAACCACATATTTTATATTTTTCTTTTCTAAGCTTGCTATGCTTGTTCAAAACGGTCTTCATGAGTCTTAACCAGACAACAAAGCCTCTGCTAGCCTTTTTTGAAACTTCCTTTGTCAATGCAATTAATATAAATCTCTGTACCTTAGCCTTAGGCAGTCTCTTCAGACAATGTCAAAAAGCAGCCAAAACATTACAAAAACAGTCTCTCAGCCACATATTAAAGTTCTTCAACACTGAAACCTCTTGGGCCAGCAGGCCTACACAGTTCGAATGTCTTCCATATTCCTACTAGGTTGGCCATTAAGCCCCACTTAAAGCATTCCATGACTTTCCAAATCCAAAGTCCCAAAATCCACATTCTTCCAAATAAAGCATGGTCAGGCCTATCACAGCAATACTCCACTCTTGGTACCAACTTCTGTCTTAGTTAAGGTTTCACTCCTCTGAACAGACACCATGACCAAGACAACTCTTACGAGGACAACATTTAATTGGGGCTGGCTTACAGGTTCAGAGGTTCAGTCCGTTGTCATTAAGAGGGAAAGCATGGCAGCATCCAGGCAGTCATGGTGCAGGAGGAGCTGAGGTTTCTACATCTTCATCCAAAGAAAGCCAGGAACAGACTGAGCATCCTCAGGCAGCTAGGAGGAAGATATTCTTGCCTTAGTCTCCTGGGGTTAAGGGTGTGTACTACTTTGCCTTGGCCTAAGCTTTTCATGGCCACTATGTTTCAAGATCCATGCCAAGGTCCAGGTCAGAAACTTGTGTCTTCCAGCCTCAAGATCTGGATCACAGGTGAGCCTTCTAATTCTGGATTGTAGTTCACTCCAGATGTAGTCAAGTTGACAATCAGTAATAGCCACTAGAATACCTTAGAAATGTGGGAAAGTTCTTATGGCTATTGATCCATTTTTCAGATCATTGATGGCATTCCACAAAGTCAAGTCTTTGGAAATAGACCATTTTCTATGGACTAGAGTTTAGTTTATTTTCTCATAAAGGTAATACATTCCTTTTTAACATTTCCCACTGCTGGAATAACTGTTATAAATATTGGCTTTATTTTAGGTGTCTTGGGGGGAGGGTATGCATGCATGAGTGTATGTGTGGTTGAGTGTGTGTGTGTGTGTGTGTGTGTGTGTGTGTGAATGAATACTGAGAAGAGAGGTTGATTTCAGGTGTCTCCCTTGGTCATTTCTACCTTATACTTTGAGGTTGGCTCTCTCATTTGAACCCAGAGCTTGTTGATTTAGCTAGTCTAGTTAGCCAACTTCGTCCAGGGAGCTCCAGGCTCTGTCTCCAGAGTCCTGAGTGCTGGCATGCTAGGATCACAGGCAGGGTGCTGTGCCCACCTGACATTTACATGGCTGCTGGGGATTGGAACTATGTCCTTAGACTTGTGTAGCAAGTGCTTTACACAGTATGCCATTTCCCCTGCCCTGACAGTTTTCTTTGATCATACTGTATCCCAAGCTAACCTAGAACTCATTCTGTAGTCCAGGCTGGCCTTGGATTCACATTAATCCATTTCAGTCTCCTGAGTTCTGGGATTATAGGTTTGAGTCACCACAGGGAGGCATTTTGATATTTATAAATTAGTTATTTTAAAAGGTCATTAATACTGCACTTGGTAGCACATCCCTATAATCCCAGAACTTGAGAGATGAGACAGGAGAAATGGGGCATCAGGGATGAATCAAGGCCAGCTTTAGTCAGCTACATAGTCAGAGAGGTTGGCTTGGGCTACATGAGACCCTGCTTTTACCAAACTACAACTTCAAGGCAAGCCTGGGCTACATGGGACCCGATCTCAAAAGAACAAGGACAAAACAAAAATCAAGAAATAAAACAAGGGGCTAGATGTCTCTTATTCAGTCATATAATCATATATTCATAGAGAAGTGAGTTTGCATCCCCCAATGCCCAGGTAAAAGCCAGTTGTGGTGTTAAGCATCTGAAACTCCAGTATTCATGAAGCAGAGACAGATGGATCCCTGGAGCTCATTGACTAACTAGCCTAGCAGAGTGGATGATTTCCAGTTTCATCAGGAGACTAATTTAGGTTCAGAGCAATTGAACAGACATAACTGGCCTTCACATGAATGGGTACATATATACATGCACACTTTTGTTCACACATCCAATATCCACAGGAACACATACCTATATCACACACACCAAAAAAAGCATTAGCTTTAAATTTTTTTGTAAGTACTTGCATTTTACTTACTTATTTGTGTGTGCACATTCCATGGAAAGTATGTGGTAGTCAGAAAACAAGTTATGGCAGTTAGTTCTCTTTCTACCATGTGGGTGTCAGGATGGATTCATGTGGTCAGGTTTAGCAGCAAGTACCCATTTTGCAGACCCTCAAACCTTTTTTTTTTTCTTTTTACATGCAACCAAAAAAAAAAATACATAAATCTTAAGTGTATGGCTTTGAGGATGAATTTTATCTAAATGAACCTATTGTATAACCAGCCCCGATAGCTCTTAGAACAAAAGCCCCCTTTGTGGGGGCTGGAGAGATGGCTCAGCGGTTAAGAGCACAGACTGCTCTACCAGAGGTCCTGAGTTCAATTCCCAGCAACCACATGGTGGCTCACAGCCATCTGTAATGGGATCTGGTGCCCTCTTATGATGTGTCTGAAGACAATGACAGTGTACTCATATACCTAAAATAAATAAATCTTTAAAAAATCCCCTTTGTGGGGCTGACCAGATGACTCGGTTGGTAAAGTTGCTTCCTACCCAATTGGGCAAGCATAATAACCTTAGTGATCCTCAGACCTCACCAAAAGGTGGAAGGAGATAACCAACTCCATAAAATTGTCCTTTCGTATCCTTGTTCTTAATCCTTAACTCTCAGGGTATCTTCTATTCTGTTTTGTAGCATTAAAACCATGCATTAATTTTACATTTTTTTCTCCTTTTTGGACATGAGCTGTTTGCTTCCAACTACTGGACTCAAGCAGCCCTTTCTGCTCAGTCTTCCTAGTACCCAAAGTTATAGGCTAGTACTACCACACCCAATGTGCTTCCTGAACTTTCATTTTAATTTTGAAGTTAGTTGAATCTTATACTGGTTTTTTTTTTTTGCTTTCTTTTTAAATATAAGCAAAATTAGATTATGATCATAATCTAGGCCTAAGAGTTAATTTCTAAAAATAAATTGGTAGGTGTCTATTTCCAATTTGAAAAATAAAGGTGTTTCTTAAGCTTTTATTTTTATTTTTTATAATAAAATTTAGTTGTTAGAAAATTTTAGAGAAATGTTCCATATGACAGTACAAATCAATACAGTACTTCTAATGAACAGTTTACCTACAAGTACCAAAGTATAAATTGTGCATAAAATTTTATCTAGTAAACTTATTTCTAGGAATTTATGTTGACAAAAATATATATGTACTGTGGGATATCTATCACAATATTATATACAATGGTGAATTATGAGAAGCATGTCAAAATTAAATACAGAATTAATAAATTATGAAATTGTAGACATTTCTATAATAATTAAAATGCTATTTTCTAGGCTAAAACTTTAGAAGCCAATATTATCATCATCTTATACTTTCACACTATAAATATGATTAAAATAAATTAAATCACTTTATAAAAACATTATGCAATTGGAAATTATTTCTGACAGATCAACTCTTACAGTTTTATAGGCCATTCATTTTTTTCCTTTGAAATGACAAAGGAAAGTTGACTTTAGTCATAATAGCACACAACCTAATCTCATAAATCACGTGTTTAATGTTACTTGTTTTCAGTAGGTTTTGAAAATCTTACTACTGTCACACTCAACTAGAAATAAGTTGACAACTCCTGACTAAATTCAGAGAAAATAAATATTAGTCTTCTAAAATATACAGGACTCACCTCCCTAATGTGAACATAAAATTCAAATACCTCCAATGTTCTCCCTTGAAGATATGTTAGCTTCACTCTGAGCAAAGAGCAACATTCCTCTGTGTTTCCCAAGGCCATTACACTAAGACTCATCAGATACCTATAATACTTGCTGAAGTTACCCTTTAAATATTTCTAGTTCTTTAGTGACTATTTATGTTAAGAATGAAATGTGGGATTTTTTTTCAGGACATTTAAGTTTTTTAATACTTAAACCACAGATGTAGAAAATAAAAGAATTCAAAGTATTAGCAACAAATAAAATTGTACCAGTGGATTTTGGTAAAATTCTATAAAATTATAATCATTTCAATTATAATCACTGTTAAAGAATGCTTTAGAAAACAATCCCTTGAGTCCTATATATCTTTCTGAATGTGTCACTTACCTGAACTGTGCCATATTTGTGTATTTTAAACATATATTATTATTAAACTGCCTGCAATTTTTAGAGCATAGACGTTCAGAATTGAGAGTTCATCTTGGGAGATTTTTCCTTGGATCAATATGAAGTGTCCTTCCTTATCTTTTTTTGATAACTTTTGGTTGAAAGTTGATTTTATTCGATATTAGAATGGCTACTCCAACTTGTTTCTTGGAATCATTTGCTTGTAAAATTGTTTTCCAACCTTTTACTCTGAGGTAGTATCTGTCTTTGTCACTGAGGTGTGTTTCCTGTATGCAGCAAAATGCTGGGTCTTGTTTATGTATCCACTCTGTCAGTCTATGGCTTTTTATTGGGGAATTGAGTCTACTGATGTCAAGAGATAGTAAGGAAAAGTGATTGTTACTTCTTGTTATTTTTGTTGTTAGAGGTGGTATTATGTGGCTATCTTCTTTTGGGTTTGTTGAAAGATTACTTTCTTGCTTTTTCTAGGGTGTAGTTTCCCTCCTTGTGCTGGTGTTTTCCATCTATTATCCTTTGTAGGGCTGGATTTGTGGAAACATATTGTGTAAATTTTGTTTTGTCAGGGAATATCTTGTTTTCTCTGTTTATAGTAATTGAGAGTTTTTCTGGGTATAGTAGCCTAGGCTGGCATTTGTGTTCTCTTAGGGTCTGTATGAGATCTGCCCATGTTCTTCTAGCTTTCATAGTCTCTGGTGAGAAGTCAGGTGTAATTCTGATAGGTCTGCCTTTATATGTTACTTGCCCTTTTTCCCTTACTGCTTTTAATATCCTTTCTTTGTTTAGTGCATTTAGTGTTTTGACTATAATGTGACGGGAGGAATTTCTTTTCTGGTCCAGTCGATTTGGAGTTCTGTAGGCTTCTTGTATGTTCATGGGCATCTCTTTCTTTAGGTTAGGGAAGTTTTCTTCTATAATTTTGGTGAAGATATTTACTGGCCCTTTCAGTTGGGAATCTTCACTCTCTTCTATTCCTATTATCCTTAGGTTTGGTCTTCTCATTGTGTCCTGGATATTCTGGATATTTTTGGCTAGAAACTTTTTGCATTTTGCATTTTCTTTGACTGTTGTGTCAATGTTTTCTATGGTATCTTTTGCATCTGAGATTCTCTCTTTCATCTCTTGTATTCTGTTGGTGATGCTTGCATCTATGACTCCTGATCTCTTTCTTAGGTTTTCTAACTCCAGGGTTGTGTCCCTTTGTGATTTCTTTATTGTTTCTATTTCCATTTTTAGATCCTGGATGGTTTTGTTCATTTTCTTTGCCTGTTTGATTGTGTTTTCCTGTAATGATTTAAGGAATTTTTGAGTTTCCTCTTTAAAGGCTTCTAGTTGTTTACTTGTGTTCTCCTGTATTTCTTTAAGGGAGTTATTTATGTCCTTAAAGTCCTCTATCATCATCATGAGAAGTGATTTTAGATCCACATCTTGCTTTTCTAGTGTGATGGTGTATCCAGGATTTGCTGTGGTGGGAGAACTGGGTTCTGATTATGCCAAGTAACCTTGGTTTCTGTTGATTATGTTCTTATGCTTGCCTCTCGGCATCTGGTTATCTCTAGTGCTACCTGCTCTCCCTATATCTATCAGACTGGAGCCCATCCTTCCTGTGGTCCTGATTGTGTCAGAACTCCTCGGAGACCAGCTGTCTCTGGGATCCTGTGATTCTGGGATCCTGTGATCCTGAGATCCTGGGTGTGTCAGAGCTCCTGGGAGTCAAGCTGCCTCTGGGACCCAGAGATCCTGGTGTGACCAAGCTCCTGGGATCCTGGGATCCTGGGATCCTATGATCTTGGGCTTGTTAGAGCACCTGGGAGTGGAGCTTCCTCTGGGTGTTGTGAGACTGGCTGAGGAGTTTTCAACCAAGGTGTGCTCAAGGAACTGGCTCAGTCCGGAAGGAACCTGTGCCACTGGTCGGGTGGTGTTCTTGGGTCCCTGGATCCCGCTGGTCCCAGTTACTCCTGGTGTTGGTACAGATGTTGTGTCCTCCTCACCTCTGATCCTATGATCCTGGGCGTGTTAGATCGCCTGGGAATGGAGTTTCCTCTGGGTGTTGTGGGACTGACTGAGGAGTTCGAGCCTAAGGTCTGCTCAGGGCACTGGCTCAGGCTGGAAGGCTTCCTAAGCTTTTGATACATAATACACGCGCATGCACACACACACACCACACCACACACACACATCTTTTTCAGTGCAGAGATCTAATCCATATCTTCAAGGTGAGCTACAGCCTCAGCCCACATAATTCATTTAAAAAATTTACTTATTTCTTTATATATTTAATATATAAATATGTACACATATATAAATACATACACACACACACACACACACACACATATATATATATATATTGAGATAGGGTCTCACTATGTTGAACTGTCTGGTCTGGAACTTATTATGTAGATCAGGCTGGCCTTGAACTCACAGGAATCTGAGATTAAAGATAAGTTACCACCACTCCTGGTCTTAAGATTTATTTTTATTCTATGAGTCAGTATTTGCCTACATGTATGTATGTGCACCCATGTGTACTTAGTATCCAAGGAATCCATAAAAGGGACTCAGATCCCCTGGAACTGTAGTTATAGACAGCAGGTGCTGGGGATGGACTCTGGCCCTTTGCAAGAGCAGCAAGTGCTATATTCTGTAGAGGCATTTTTCCAGCTCTGTAACGTGTGTTTTGAAGCATGGTCTCATCCCTGGCTGGCCTGAAACTGCTTATACCAGTCTGGTCCCGAGTTTTCAGGGACCCTCCTGCCTCATTTCCCAAGGGCTAGTAGGATCATAGGCATGTACCACTGTGCCTGTCTTTGCTAGAGGTTTTGAAGGTTGATTCTTGTCTACAACTCTGAAATCTGACAAATTTTAAAAATGTAATAAGTCTTCATAAATTTATGGCTGCTGTCCTTTTTTTCCAAAAAATTTGAAAATTAAAGATCCTGTATGTTTGTGCCTAGATGTAGTTTCTGTTTCTTCAATTTTATTAGCTTGAGAATAAAACAAGCAAAAAGAGTATCTTGTGTTTTTTTTTTTGTTGTTGTTTGTTTTGTTTTTCGAGACAGGGTTTCTCTGTATAGTACTGGCTGTCCTGGAACTTACTCTGTAGACCGGGCTGGCCTTGAACTCAGAAATCCACCTGCCTCTGCCTCCCAAGTGCTGGGATTAAAGGCGTGTGCCACCACTGCCTGGCAGAGTATCTTGTTAGAATTTGGTTTTGTTTGTAAAGAGCACAGACGGGAATATCCCAAAGTTCTTAGGTTTGCTTGTACTCAAATAAATTGCAGAAAAGTTTGGTCACTATTTGAATTTTGAATACAGCTGCTGAAACTGATTGGTGAAACTTACATACTAGCTTAGCTGCAATTAATTATGGGTGAAAGAACAAGTCATTTCAGATTCTTCCTTGGCACCTGGATGTATTTGCAAATCTATTGCCACTTGGACTGCCCTCTCGCTCTCTGGATTAAACTTCCAGTTTCAGATGCCTGAGGTTGAAGCCTGACATATCCTTTTGGGTTTTATGCACGCAACCACACAGTCAGTCAGAGAGCACCGGCGGGGGTCACAAAGACTGCTAGTAGTAGTTAGGCCTGAATTTCAGACAGGAGAGTAAACTAAGGGAGCTATGAAGTCTGAAGACGAACTCAGGACAGGAAAGGGCAAAGCAGCCAGGTTCTGGGTGGCTTTCCTCACTGGTCAGAACAAACATGTATTCTTACTGCAGCAGTCTCTGCGCCTAGTAAAACACAGCAGTAGGCTCTTTATAACAAGATCACATCTGCCTGGAATGCGCACATGGAACACTGTCACTGTCGGGATCACTGCTCGCTCTTCCTTTTTCTAGGTCTTTCCCCCCCCCCCCCCCGGGCTTGCAGGTGTTGGGAGTCTTTTGCCCCTCTTCTTTCATTGGGGGCACAGGCAGTTTGAAACCGATTTCATGATCTTTATCATCACTGATTTCTGTCACTTGTGGTTTTCATCTCTCCAAAAAACCACGTTGGTGTACAAACTGCTGTGGGACCCTGGGTGTCCACAGACTTCTTCTTAGACCTCTTATGCTTCTTACCAATGTTTCTGCAAATCCCTCTTTTCATCATCTTCTCCTTTCTTCTAGGTATGCCTGAAAGCTTTTCTCTTAGGGTAGATAAAACCTGGTTAACCTCAGAATCCCCAGGAGTGTTAGGAATGTCGTTTGAAACCCCCCCCCCTTTTGGATCAGGTAAGACAAATGAAGGGAGACTATATAATCCCTTTCTTAGCTAGTCTCTTCTGGAGTAATTTTCCTTCTTCTTAAACTGATATTCCATCTTCAGAATTTGTAAATGTCCTTGCATTTCTGATTATAGCGTTTCACTGTCGGAAATGGTGGCTGATGAAATGGAATATTTCACTCCTTTTTTTTTTTTTTGGAAAATGTTAGCATTTAATTAACCTTCAGAGTGGCTTTAAGCCACCAGAACACAGGCACTTCCAACACCCTTAATCTTCTCTTCAGCTCTTCTGCTGAAGAATTCGGCCTTCATGATGACAGGTTGCTTAGGGAGCTTTCCCTTCCCCAGAACTTTGTAGTAGCCTGATCGAACAACATCAATGATGGGAGCAGCTCCAGTCTTGTTTTTTGCAGCATTGACCCGTGTCTGCTCACTGACCAACGTCCATGGTTTATCCAGGTTGACAGTTGGTCAGAAGCTCTGGTTCCTCCTCTTCAAGTGGTAATGCCTCCTCATACCAACTTTCCCGAAGTAACCTGGATGATAGTTGTCAAAGTTGATCCTGTGGTGATGCATACCTCCAGCATTCCCATGGCCTCCTGGGTGCTTGTGGTGCTTACTGATGTGGCTGTGGCCATGGCTTATGTGACCCCGGAGTTTCTGGGTCTTCCTCAGTCTGGATGGCATGGCGGTGCCAGAAAGGAAAGAGCCATTCCACTCTTTAAAAAGTTCTTTGTGGACTTTTTCTGGTGGCATAACTTTGTACAATAGAAGTCTTTCACCAAAAAGGTAGTTATCCATTGTTTCTGCATCTTGGCAACAGCCTCAGCCTCTAACTCCACAAAGGCACAGCCTCTGCTTTTTCCAGTCCCTTTACTTCTGGACAATCAGAACCTGCTATTAGCATCAAAATGGGCAAAGTAGTCCTAGATATGGCTTTCAGAAAGTGTTAAAGGTAGTTGGCTCCGAAAATTTACTCCAGGGTTAAGTTTTTCTTTCTTTTACTTTTTTTGTGAACCACTGGACTTGTTTAGATTCTTCTGAAAAGGTGAATCTTCCAGCAGGTTCAGCACCAGATTCCGCTTCTTGGGGCCTGCTAACAAGGCCATGCTGGTGAACCCTGTAAAAGTCTGTCCACACGTAGCTCTGGGAAGTCGTAGCTTGTGTTTTTTAAAGATTAAAAAAAACAAACAAACAAACTTGTGTATACATTTGTAGGTATGTGCTTGTGTGAGTGTGGGTATCTCTGGAGTTCAGAAGGGGGCATTGGCTGCCCTGGAGCTGAAGTTACAGGTAGTTTCGAACCTCCTGATATTATTGCTGGGAACCAAAATTGGGGTTTTCTGTAAGAGTATTCCCTTTTTTAAAATATATATACTGTCACTGTCTTCAGACACTCCAGAAGAGGGCATCAGTTGTGAGCCACCATGTGGTTGCTGGGAATTGAACTTAGGACCTCTGGAAGAAGAGTCAGTGCTCTTTACCTCTGAGCCATTTCTCCAGCCCTTAGTATGCACTCTTAATGACTATGCCATTTCTCCAGCCTTAGATTGTGTTTTTGTTTGAGAAGTTCATGCTATTTCATGCGGTGGAATAAATCTCCATCTATCTTGACATTGGACTTTGGTCACTTTGAGCAGTCCTGTTTTGTTTGGAGCTTTCTGGGTATTTTATTTCTTTATTTCTTTTGCAGTACTATGGATTGAACCTAGGATCTCGTGAAAGCTAGGCAAGCATTTTACCACTGAGCTACATCCCAAGCCTTGCTTTTCTGTTTTTAAGACAAGGTCTCTAAATGTTGCCCAGGTTGGCCTTGAACTCTCTCTGTCGCTCAGGAAGGCCTTGAATTTGCAATCTTTCTGCCTCAGTTTCACAAGTGCTGGGATTACAGGTATGAGTTACCTTGTCTGACTGGAAACTAATCTGTTGGGAGTAAGTTTTAATTTCTACATTGCCTTTTGATCATAGGTGAAGTATTTGTTTTAAATGATGGTGGAGAAGTTGATTTGGACCTTGGAAATTATGAAAGATTCTTGGACATTAATCTTTATAAAGACAACAACATCACCACTGGGAAGATATATCAGCATGTGATCAACAAAGAGAGGCGCGGTGACTACCTGGGGAAAACTGTTCAAGGTATTTACTCCACAATATTATGGACCCTGTGTGCTAAGTATCATTCAGAAGAAATTACTTATTTGACAGAAGTGAGAAGGTTGTGGGCCCTGAAATCTCTGCTTTCTTTTCTAAAGATTGCCTTCCTTCCAATATTTCTGAATATATTTTCATCAGTTTTGTTATTAGAAATATTTTTAAATTTAAATTTTTTTGTTTTGGAAATGGTCTCATGTATCCCAGGACAGCATTTAACTTGCTATGTAGCCAAGGATGACCTTGAATGTAATGATCCTCCAGCCTACATCTTTTTAAGTGTTGGGATTATAGACATTTATCACCACACCAGTTTATGCAGTGTTATGGAACAAACTGAGTGCCTCATGTAGGGTAGGTGATTACTAACTGAGCTATATTCCCAGGTCCTGATTTTATTTTTTGTTGGTTTGAAGACAGTCTCACTGTTTCACTCTGATATATATGAATGAATGACAATGTCTCATACAGTAGTCCGGACTGGCCTGAAATTTACTTTGGAGCCTATGATGACATTAATCTCATAGCAGTCATTTTCCCTCAGGATCCTGGGTGCTAGCTTATACCTGGACTTGTTATTATTATATTTATCTTTATTTTGTATGTGATGTGTGTGTATCTTTGTGGATGCTTGCATGCCATAGTGTGTATGTGGAAGTCAGAGGATGATTGCAGGAGTTGGTTCTCTTCTTCCATCATGTGGGGTTTGGGAATTGAACTCTGGTCTTTAGGCTTGTTGGCAATCACCCTTACCCACTGAGCCACCTCACCAGTAATTATTATTGTTTTAAACTATCAACTTCACGAATTGCATGCACACTTGTAATCCCAGCATTTAAGAGGTAGAAGCAGGAAAAGTAGGTATTCAAAGTCATCTTTACCTACAGAGCAGATTTTAGGCTAGCCTGAGCTATATGAGCCCTTTCATCAAAAAAGAAAACCAATAGGGTCTGATGAGATTGCTCAGGGGTTAAGAGCACTTGCTCTTGCACAAGAAGACCGTAGTTTGGATCTCAGCACCCATATCGGTGTCTAACAACTGTGTATATCTCCAGTTCCAGAGGATCCAGTGTCCTCTTCTATCTTTCCAAGGTACCAGGCATCATATGATACTCATACATACATGAAGTCAAAACAAACATACACATAAGTTAATTTTAAAAAGAAAAACCAATTAAATTTATGATATTCTGGGCTGAGCATGGTGGTACAGAAAGATGCAGAATAATTGCCACAAGTTCAAGTACAGCCTGGTCTACATAGCAAATTTCAGGCCACTCCTGACTACACAGGGAGACCCTGTTTCAAAAAAAAAAACCCACCAAGATACAAGTTTATTTTATGGTAATTATAGAAGCCACAGCAAACGAAAACAATATCCAGCTGGATTTTGAAGTCTCCATGCTGGAGCACTGGTGAGTGGGTGGGCTTCATCGACACCCTTAGAGTAGACCTCTCCACTGACTGTTGTTATTCCCAGTACTTAGGCTCCAGCCCTGTACAGCTGCTGGGCTTCTTCTGCCATGGATTCTAGCATCTGCCTTACCCAGAAGCCTCCTTTTCCCAGTTCTCAGATGACATGATAGGTAGTTTCTAGGAGTTTTTTTTTTTTTAAGATTTTTTTGTGTGTATATTATACACATGTATGCCATCTGTGTGTGAGTGCCCTTGGAAGCTGGAAGAGGGTGTTGGAGTCCCCGGAGCTAGAGTAACGGGCAATTATGAGCCTTGAGATGTGGGTGCTAGGAATTGAACTCAGGTTCTCTGGGAAAGCAGGAAGTACTAATTGCTGAGCCATCTCTCCAGTCTGATGTTTTCTTGTCCTCACCAAAGATAGCACTTCTGCTTTCTGTTTCTTGTTCTTTGTATCTGGTCTGCTTCAAGAGCAAAGGCCTGTGGAGAAGACTAGCCTTAGATTCTTTATTCCATACTGGTTCCAGAGATAGAGACAATGGCATAAGGGCTCCAACTGGTCTAATTTGCCTGGTGATTTTCACATTACTTGGGAGGTCCAAATGCTTCGTTTCTCATGAACATGAAGTAACTTTGCTGTGTTGTTTATTCCTTCTTTCTGCAGTTGTCCCCCATATTACTGATGCTATCCAGGAGTGGGTTATGAATCAGGCCAAGGTGTCTGTGGATGGCAATAAGGAAGATCCCCAGATATGTGTTATCGAGGCAAGCATGGAACTTTTCTTCATAAGCTACTGTCCTTCTGGGACCCTAAGCATCCAGTCTTCATTCACTCCCCCCTCCTGGGTGTTATAAACTAGGCTGGGAGGTGGGGTTCCAGCAGGGAACAACAGAGATGGTCACAAGTCAGTTATTAAACAGATAATCACATGTTCTCCTGAGGTGAGTATGCCTGATAGATGTGTGCCGGCGTATGAATAATGAAATCAATGTTGGGGCTGGAGCCAGAAATGGACAGTTTCTGTCCCTGAGGAGCCCATAGACTCACTGTTTATTTTTATTTATTTATTTATTTTTTTATGGTTTTTCAAGACAGGGTTTCTCTGTGTAGCCCTGGCTGTCCTGGAACTCACTCTGTAGACCAGGCTGGCCTCGAACTTGGAAATCCACCTGCCTCTGCCTCCCGAGTGCTGGGATTAAAGGCATGCGCCACCACTGCCCGGCTAGACTCACTGTTTATACTAATGGAGTGTATTATTTATTTGACAACAGGATTTTATGTAGCCAGGCTGGCTTTTAGTTTGATATATAGCCAATAAAGACTTTGAACTCCTGATCCTTCTGCCAAGTGCTAGGATTATAGATATGTGCCACTCCATCTGTCTTATACTGTGTTGGGGATTAAGTCCAGGGCTTCATGTGTTCTAGGCATGTTTGCTACCAAATAAGCTACATCCCTATCCCAGAGCATATTATAATTCCTTGTATTGGAGAATATTTGCAAAGTGCTGTGAAAAGTAGAGATTGGGTTGGGAAAGGCAGATGGTGGAGGTGGGAGATGACAGCCGCCATTTCAAGAAAGCAGCATTGAACTTGCTACTCACCTTTCTTTCATTCCTTTATGCCTGTATAATGTAGTATGTTATGCAAACTGTCTTCTACCTGGGCATTTCTTCCTTCCTGGTTTGTACCAAGGAAGTGCTTTTTCTCAAAAAAATAATGTGTGTGTGTGTGTGTATATGTGTGTGCGTGTGCGTGCTTGTGCGCACGCGCACACAAGCACATCAGTATATCTGTGTTCCCGTGCTCATATGGAGGTCAGAGGACAACCTTGAGTGTTATTCTTTAGCTTCCACTTTCACCGTATTTGAGACAGGGTCTTTCTTGCTTGCTGCTTTGTATGCCTGGCTAGCTGGCCTGTGAGCTTCTGGTGATCCTCCCATCTCCACACCTCATGTCTTGTTAGGTCATGTTACAGTTATAGACATGTGTGCTACTGTGTCTGGTTTTTATGTGGATTCTGGGGATCTGAACTCAGGTTGTCAGGGCTTGCACAAAAGTAGTCACCACCAAGTCATTTCCTTAGCCCCAGGGCCCCCCTTAAAAATGACATATACCTCTGGCCCCAAACTCCACTATGTAGCCAAATTTCTGAACCCCTTGCCTCTACCTTCCAAGTGCTGGGATTGTAGGCATTCGTCACCATATCCAGTTTTATATGGTACTAAGGATTGGAATCAGGCCTTCAGATTCTACCAACTGAGCTGCATTCTTACTCCTTTGTCTAAGTTTTAGTTACTATTATTATTATTTTTGTGAATCAATAAGTTTATTGATTCTTCTTAGAAATCACAGGTGAGAAAACAAAAGAAGCCTGGCATGGTGGCACACACTTTCAGTCCCAGCACTCAGGAGGCAGAGGTTGGTAGATCTCTGTAAGATGGTGGCCAGTGTAGTCTATGTGGAGAGTTTCAGGATGTCCCTCTCCTGGTATGCAAGTATATGTATAGATTAAGTACTCATATACGTAAAATAAATAATTTTTTTAAAGAAAAGGCTAGATAACATCAAAGCAGCATCTTTCCCATTTCCTATAAATTCTCACCTAGTTATGGAAGATAATGTCATGAAAGCTGCATCAGGGAGTCCTCTCTTGCAGTTAACCTTCCACTCCCTCCTAGTCTGTACAAAACCATATATAGTACCAAACACTAATGTATACATCGTAATCATAGATGCCTAGTGTCTTAGTTAGGGTTTTACTGCTGTGAACAGACACCATGACCAAGGCAACTCTTATAAGGACAACATTTAATTGGGGCTGGCTTACAGGTTCAGGTTCAGTCCATTATCATCATGGCAGGAACATGGCAGCATCCAGACAGGCATGGCACAGGGGGAGCTGAGAGTACATCTTCATCTGAAGGCTGCTTAGAGAATACTGGCTTCCAGGCAGCTAGGATGAGGGTCTTAACGCCCACACCCAGTGACACAATAAGGCCACATCCACTCCAGCAAGGCCACACCTTCTAATAGTGCCACTCCCTGGGCCAAGCGTATACAAACCATCACACCTATGATCAAGTTTTTTTTTTTTTTTTTTCAATTTGGGTTTGATGTTTTGAGACAAAGTTTCATACTATAGTCTAGACTAGCCTAGGGTTCATTTATTATGTAGCCTAGGCTTGCCTATAACTCATAGCAGTCTTCATGCCTCAGCTTCCCAAGTGCTAGAATTACAGGAGTATGCTACCACTTTGGATTGTATAATAGCTTAACTTATAAGTTGGGTATAATGAAAGGTCGAGAATAACGTCAAGCTAGAACAGCTGTAACAGCACACTGTAATGCATTGTCTACTTTTGAATTGTAAATTTAATAAACACAAACTTATGGTAAGACGGGACTATCTCAATGGTTCCTCACAGAGGGATAATGGGAACCTAGAGGCAGAGTAAAGGGAACTTCAAGTGGGTTAGAGGATGCAGTGCCACAATCGACCACACGAGGGCAGGAATGGATAACATTTAAAGTCATGGTCACCTCGGTCATTCTCCAGTGACAGCTATAGGATCCCCATTGAAAAGCACAAGAGGAAGCTGGGTTTGGGAACCTATAATCCAACACTCCAGAGGCTAGGGAAGGAGTTTGAAGCTAGTCTGGGCTACATATCAAGCTTCAGTCCCATCTGAGCTATAGAGTTAGACTTTCACATCCCCTCCAACCCCACAAACAAACCAGAAGAGGGCTAGGGATATATTGCTCAGTAGTAGAGCACTTGCTTAGTATATGTGAGACTCTGGATTATGTTCCCCAGCACCACAAAAACACAAACATGTTCCCATAAAGTTTGTTTTTAAGTGCAGACTTTTTTTTTTTTCCCCGACACGAATATGCTATGTAGCCTTGGCTGGCCTTGAACTCACAAAATTCCACTTGCCTCACTAGCCTCTATTTTGAGAACTGAGATTAAAGGTGATAGCCACCACACCTGGTCTGTCTTTTAAGTTTTACTTATTTTTGTGTGTGTCTGTGGTGTATATGTGCATGTAGATTTAAATATCCGTGGAAGTCAGGGGTCTACATTGGTCATCTTTCTCAGTTGCTCACCACTTTATTGTTTGAGACAGGTTCTCAAAGAACCTGTAGTTTATTGATTTGTTTAGATTGGCTGGCTGGCAATCTCCAGAGATCTGCCTGTCTTCACTCTGCACCTTCTCTTCTGAATGAGGAGGTTACAGATACATACTGCTGTGCACATTTTTATACATATGACAAACCCAAGTCCTCACGCTTTCCTGGTAATCACATTATTGACTGAACCACTGTCCCTGATGGTATTTATTAGGACGGTGTTTCTCCGTGTCTTTCAAGCTAACCTGAATTTAGTATATGGTCCAGGTTGGCTTGAATTTACAGCAAATTTTCAGCCTTATTCAGCCTCCTAAGTGCTACTGAGATTACAGATGTGTGCCACCAAGCCTTCTTCCTCCTCTTTCTGCTGTCAAAGCTGGTGCTGTTTTCCTCTTCCTCCTTCCTCCCTTCCTCCTTCCCTTCTTCCTTCCCTGCTTCCTTTCTTTTTGTTTTTAAAGGTAGGATCTTGGTTCTAGCCTGGCCTCAAACTGCTTCTACCTCAGGCTGTTTTTCTTTCAGAGTTGTTTTTGTTTCATTAATTTTTTTAAAAATTCTGCTATCTTATAGTTAGTGAGAAATTATACCCTGCTACGTTTCTGATAGCATATGATTTCGTTTGAATTCTCATGTAGCCCAGGCTGTCCTTACACTTGCTATGTAGCTGAGATGACCTTGAACTCTTGATCCATCTGTATTTTCCCAAGTCCTGGGGATTCAGGGTGTGAGGTATCGTGCCCAGCTTTGTTTTTATAGAAGTTCAAGGTCATCTTTGCCTATATTGTAAATTACAGGCTAGCTTGGGCTACATAAGGCCCTGTTTCAAAAAATATCTTGGGCATTTTATGAGTATTTTTCCCCTACAATGTAGCCCTGACTGGCTTTGGCCTCTGCCTTCTGAGTGCTGGCATTATAGGTGTGCTCCATTAATCCTGGTTGGTGTGTTTCTAGTTTTTTTTTTTAATTTTTTTCCATTTTTTTCATATTTTATTTATATTTCAAATGTTTCCCCCTTTCCAGATCTCCCCTTTGGAACCTCCCCATTTCCTTCCCCTCCCCCTGCCTCTATGGTGGTATTCCCCCCACCCCCACCCATCGTCATCCCTCCTTGGCATTCTCCTATACTGGGGGATCTAATACCCTCAGGCCTAAGGGCCTGTCCAAGGCAACTCTTATAAGGACAACATTTAATTGGGGCTGGCTTACAAGTTCAGAGATTCAGTCCATTATCGTCAAGGTGGGAGCATGACAGCATCCAGGTAGGCATGAAGGCTGCTAGCAGAATTCTGTCTTCCAGGCAGTTAGGATGAAGGTCTTAAAGCCCACACCCAGTGACACAACAAGGCCACACCCACTCCAACAGGGCCACACCCCACACTTCCTAATAGTGCCACTCCCTGGGCGGAGCATACACAAACCATAACACTAGTTCTTCCCAACATTTTGCCTGTAGTATTGATCCTATAGTAGATGCTCAAATGCTGGCAATGTAATTTTAAAATCTGTGGGATTGTCTTTAGGTTTTTAATCTATTTTTTAACCTTGAGTTGGTAAAGGTCAATTTCTATCACTCTGAAAGTGAAATGATTTAGGAAACCTTATTGGAAACACATTGTTGGACATTGAATGATTACACCATCAGGATCATTCATTCAGGTACTAATGTATCAGAAATGTTTTAATAATAATAAATCAACATGTTTTAACATTAGGAGGCTATTTAAATACATGTAGGTATGTGTTTGTATTTGTATGGGGAGAGGGAGATGGAAAGAGGATTTGAAAATGCTCATTTTTTTTTTTTGTCAATCACTCCAACTACCCAAGCAGAAACAAGTGGCCATCAACCTTTCTTATCCAGGATTTGAGTATTTTGTTCTACCTAGAACCATTGGTAGAAATGGTCTTACCTTTCTCTTCTGTGGTTTATGTTTTGAATAAGTTGTTTCTTTATTGCATTCATTTTATTTATTGTGAACTTTCTATTTTATATTTACTTATTGTGTGTGCATGTGCATACATGTCTCACAGTGTGTATGCCAAGGCACACCTATATAAGTCAGAGGAAAAGTTGTGGGAGTCGGTTCTTGTAGGTCGCAGGGATTCAACATGGGTCATCAGGCTTGGTGGCAAGTGCCATTACCCACTGAGAGACCTTGCCAGCTCTTGGAACTTTCTACTTGCTTATGAGTTTAGTGTCCCCTAGCCTCTCTGTTGGGGTCCAGGAATTGCCTCACAAACCACACAAACACCAATCTCAGACAGACAGGGATAGTTTATTGAGCATAAGCTCCAGGATGGGTCAATCAGAGCCATGGACCGGATTCAGGAACTGTACTGGCTGCTTTTGTGTGTTAACTTGACACAAGCTGGAGTTATCACAGAAAAAGGAGCCTCCCTTGAGGAAATGCCTCCATGAGATCCAGCTGTAAGGCATTTTCTTGATTAGTGATCAAGGAGGGAGGGCCCCTTGTGGGTGGTACCATCCCTGGGCTGGTAGTCTTGGGTTCTATAAGAAAGCAAGCTAAGCAAGTCAGGGGAAGCAAGTCAGTAAGGAACATCCCTCCATGGCCCCTGCATCAACTCCTGCTTCCTGACCTGCTTGAGTTCTAATCCTGACTTCCTTTGGTGATGAACAGCAGTTTGGAAGTATAAGCTGAATAAACCCTTTCCTCCCCAACTTGCTTCTTGGTCATGATGTTTTGTGCAGGAATAGAAACCCTGACTAAGACAGGAACTGAACCTTGATCCTGAGTTGAGATCCTACAGAGTTTTAAAGCCCAAATCCACAAACATCTGTGCCAAGTTATTCCCCCAATCAGGATTTAGAGATAGAGGATTTCCTTAGGAACATGTCTTTGTTGTACACTTACCCTGCTCCCATTGGTTGGGGTTTCCAACTGTGGCAGGGGACTTGCCTTGCCTAATATTTATGTCCTAACTTGTCTACAAGGATGGGACTTGTCTAACATTCATGTCTAAACTTGCTAACCGGGATGTCAGTTACCCACATACATGTCTCTTTTTGCCAAGCAGGATGCCAGTTCCCAGGGAGGTCTTGGGAACTTAAACTCTACTTGACCATTACTCAAAATGGAAGTCTTATTCCAAATAGTTTCTCATATTGGTGCAGGTGTCTCTCTTATGTTGGGACCCAGGGACAGCTTCTAAAGGCAAATACCATAAAAGCTTATACACATGTGCAGGAAGTGCTGTTGGGTTGTTGATTTGGTTCAAGCTTATTGTGGGTAACTATACAAAACAGTTCTATTGACTTCTATCATGTTGTATATGTACCAAGGGCATAGAACATAACGGAATATGTAATCAATCTTTGCATTAGAAAGTTTCCTAGTAACAGCAGAAACATATGAGAAAGTGTCCTTATAATAGCAGGCTAGCCAAGTAACTGTTACCTAGGCCTTAACATTTTACCCAGGCCTTAACGTACAATATAGTACAATCTTTTACCTAAGTCCTAATACTCTGGTTTTTTCGTTTTTAAAATTTATTTTATTTTTAAATTCTCTCTCTCTCTCTTTCTCTCTCTTTCTCTCTCTCTCTCTCTTTGTGGGGGTGGCGGTTTTCCTGCATGTATGTCTGTAGCATGCCTATGCAGTGCCTTCAGAAGCCAGAAGAGGGCACCCCCTGGGACTGGAGTTAACATGCAGTTGTGAACAGTCATGTGGGTGCTGTGAGTTGAACCCAGGTCCTCTGGAAGAACAGCCAGTGCTTTTTATCTCCCCATCTATTCAGCCTCTCTCTTTCTTCTTTTGAGACTGTCTCACTGTAACCCAAGCTGGCCTGGAACTCACAATGAAGTCCAGATAGGCCTCAAACACAAGGCAATCCTGTCTCAGCTTCTCTTTGCCACCATACCTTGGTCTTGTCTTTTTTTGGGTGGGGCGTTAGGGTAGGATGTGTGTACTCTAGGCAATCTTGAACTTGTGATACTTCTGCCTCAGTCTCCCCAGTGCTGGGATTAGAAAGATGTCTTACCAGACCAGGCTGTTTTATTAATAGTTTTATTGAAGTTTAACTTAATGTCATAAAATTTCATTCACTTTAAGTGTATAATTTAATGATTTTAAGCATTTATAGATTTCTGTTCTTGTAAAAATATGAAACTTCAGTTCTTATCCTAAGTTTATTAAAATTATTTCTAATACTGGGGATGGTGGTGCAGACCTTTAATTACAGCATGCAGGAGGCAAAGGCAGGAGGATCTCTGAGTTCGAGGCTAGCCTGGTTTACAGAGAGAGCAAGGAGTTCCAGTACAGCCAAGACTACACATAGAAACCTTATCTCAAAAAATCAAAACAAAACAAAACAAAATTATTGCTAAGCCACATGAGGTGGTTCATATTACATGTTCAAGACCAGCTTGGGCTATGTAGAAGTCCAGGCTACCCTGGGCTACAATGTGAAACTCTCTCAAAAAGTAATTAATTACTTAATTTAGTTGGTTGTTGTGGTACATGGCTTTAATCCCAGCACTTCTGAGACAGAGGTAGGCAGATCTCTGTGACTTCAGAAACTATTCTGGTCTATATAGGGAGTTCTAGGCCAGCTAGGACTGTCTAGTCAGACTCTGTTGCCAAAAAATAGGAAAAAAAATTACTTAACTTAAAAAAACCAAGAACATTCCATTGATTTGTGTGCTGTGGGAGATGTTTGGTCATTTGTGACTTATTTTTGTTTTTCACCCTTAGCTGGGAGGCACCATTGGAGACATTGAAGGGATGGCATTTGTGGAAGCATTCCGACAATTCCAGTTTAAAGTAAAGAGAGAGAATTTCTATAATATTCATGTCAGCCTTGTGCCACAGGTGGGTTTTTCCAGACAAGTATGTGAGTAGTAACTTTGATCAGTTTTCCTCTGATATTTTATGGGACCTACATTTGAAATCCAAGAGTCATGAATTAGATGTCCATTGGTACTGATGGGGACTCATTTCTTTTTAGCCCAGTGCTACTGGAGAACAAAAAACTAAGCCCACACAAAACAGTGTCCGTGCGCTGAGAGGGTTGGGCTTGTCTCCGGATCTGGTGAGTTAAACACAGTGGGGTAAGTTTGTCTTTAAGGGCCTCTGTGTCACAAGCTAAAACACCCGCTAACAATGGCTTATTTACTTTTTTGGTTTTGGTTCTGAGGATGGAGCCTAGAGCCTTGCACATACTAAGCATGTATTTTGCTTTTGAACTATACTCCTAGCACCTTAATCTTTAACTACACATCTGAGTCATTTGTCCATCTCAAATGGTTCCTATGACAGTAAACTTTTTTTGTATCTGGCAGCCAAAAAAAAAAGATTATTTCTTTATTCTTAAATTGGCTCCATTGGTAGCAGGCCAGATATAATGCCCTGTCATTTATAAGGTTCCCAGCTCCTTCAGAGTGTATGTGACACCTTGGGATTTTCCTGTGACCTTTCAAGGACTGGCTATCTTTGCTCTGAGTTTTAGTCTAAGAAGCGGTGATGTGTTCCTATAACAGGTAATCCAGTTACAGTCATCAGCTTGTCAGGGGGTGGTGAATAGGGGTTCATAATGAAGCCACCTGTTTTTATAAATAAGAATTTATGGCTGGGCACTGTTGGCATATGCCTTTAATCTCAGTAATCAGGAGGCAGAGGCGAGTGGGTGTCTCTGAGTTGGAGGCCAGCCAGGCCTACAGAGCTAGTCCCAGGACAGCCAGGGCTACATGGAGAAACCCTGTGTTAAAAAAACAAAAACAAAAACAAAAACAAAGCAAACAAAAAAATAATTTATGGACACACAGTTACTCATTCATTTACATATAGTCTGTAGCTGTTTTGGCACAGGTGATAGCAGGACCCTCAGTGCCTTACCTGGAAAGCTAAAATGTTTCCTGTGTGGCCCTCTAGTGAAAGTTTGTCAACTCCAGATCCACCTCTCCTTCTATTTAATGAAACAGTCCTTCAGAGCTTTAACTGTTCATCAGAGACATTGTGATGTTTTGAACTATTTCTGGTAGATTTCAGGTGAGACATGCTTATGCTAGTGGTCAGACCAATTTCTCATGGTACAAAGGAATGCCCACAGTGAACAAGTGCATCCTTAGTCTAGTCTCTTGTAGAAAAAAAAATATAAAGTATAATGTCTTTCTAACAATGCATTGATCAGGTCTGTTCCCATTTGCTGATCCATGCCTAACTGGCTTTCACAGATTGTCTGCCGTAGTTCAACACCTATTGAGATGGCTGTGAAGGAGAAGATTTCTATGTTTTGTCACGTGAACCCTGAACAGGTTGGTGCTTTGTGCTCTTTAGATTAAAATCAACCCCCTCCTCTGTGTGTGTGTGTGTGTGTGTGTGTGTGTGTGTGTGCAAGCATGCTTGTGTGTGTCTGAGAGTGCTTCTGCCATGACCCATGTGTGGAAGTCTGAGGACAACTTTGTGGATGGAATCTATTCTCTCCTACCTTTATGCTGGTTCTAGCGATCAAAATCAGGTAGTGAGGATATGTGACAAGTGCCTTTACTCACTGAGCCATAGGGTCTCATGGAGTCCAGGCTGACCTTGAATTCCTGATTCTCCTGCATCCCATGTACCACCAGTTGAAGCTTAGGGTGAACTTTTTAGTTCAATGAAACGTGTAGTGAGAGAATTCTGTGCTACCTCTGGCATTTTCTTTTTCCATCCTGGGTTTTGCTGGAACAGTTACTGCTTTCATTCATTTCTCCTTTGTACCTGTTACAGCTTAGCACACCTTAAATCACACAAGTCTGCTGACATTCAAGCTATGTTTTCTGATCATATAAGTGGCCTAGCTGATTTCATTGCTCCAGAAATTACCATAATTTAGGCTCTGGTCTTCTGTTCTGTAGGACTTCCAACCTGGATATTCAGACATTTCCATTTCCTTTTCCTTTCTAGCTCTGTTCCCCAAAAGCCTAGGGTATGTGAGGGGCTGCAGTTGGCTCCAGTTTATAGAGTGGTGTGACAGAAGCTCAGGACCATGGTGAGGCTTGCTAGAAACCCTTCACATGAGCTCTGAGTTCTCTAAAGTCTCGAAGCTGCTTAATGGGTATCTGTGCTTGGGTAGTGGGCTGATAGAGAGCCCTCTGCTTCATGCTCCCAAGCTTGAATGGTTTGAAAAGAAGGCTCTCTCTCTCTCTCTCTCTCTCTTTCCTCTTAATGCCTCAGCCTCTTTGTTTTGGATCAGTTGTCTTGTGTACCCTTCCTCTTGGTAGACAGTGCTTTGCATGTGGATTAAGCAAATACAGCCTTGTTTCCAGAATAGAAAAAGATAAAGAAAGCATTTTACATCGGCTTGCTGAGAGCTCGGAGAAGGAAGGTAGGGTTCCAGCTGTGGCCACCGCGGAGCCTAAGGCCTGCCACAGTGATCCAAGTCTTTTTAGTTTGAAGACTTATCTCTATTTTAAGTTATATGTGTGTGTATACAAGTGAGGACAGGTGTGCTTGTGGGTTGTGGGTGTTGGATCTCCCGGAGCTGGAGTTACAAGTGGAAATTAAACTCAGGTCCTCTGTAACAGCTTCTGTACTGTTAACTGCAGAGCTCTCTCTTAGGCCCAGTGATCCAGTCTTGTTTTGCTTTTGCTTTTCTTTGAGACAAGATTTCTTGTAGTTCAGGCTGGCCTCAAACTCTCTATGTAACTGAGGATGACTTCGAACTCCTGATCCTCCTGCTGCTGCCTTCCATGATGTGAGTCCCAGCTTTGCGATGCTGGATGAGTGAACAACTCCATGCTTTCTACTTGTGGAAGTTGCCATTGCATATAGATGCAGGTTTTTTTTTATGTGTGTGAATGCATGTTTGCATGCATGTGTGTACACTATGTGCATGCCTGGGGCCTGGAATGGCCAGAAAAGGGCGTGAAATCTGAGACTGGAGTTACAGATACAGTTAGTTGTGAGCTTCCTGTGGTTCAGGTCCTAGGGACCAAATCTGGGTCCTCCGCAAGAGCAACAGCTGTTGAGTTTTTTGTTTTTTGTTTATTTTGGAGACAAGGTCATTGTAGTCTAAACCAGGCTGGCCTCAATCTCATGATCCTCCTGCCTCAGCCTCTGGAGTGCTGAGCTAACAGGTGAGTGACAACATGCTTGGCCTGGGACTTAGGTAAGGTTATTTTTGAGAATGGGTGACATGGACTCTGATTCTCTTGCCTCTACCTCATAAGTGCTGAGATTATAGAAATCCACCGCTCTGCCTGCCACTTTTTGGGGGCAGATGGGTAGGTGGGTGGGTGGTGCTGGTGTTAGAAAAGTCCTCCAACACTGAGCCCCCTCTCCTCCTAAGATTTAGCTTTGATTAGTAACTGGGATGGAGCCAAATACTGATGACATCTTGCTGCTTGGAACTGCTGGTACATGCACAGTGATCACTATAGTCTGAATAGCGATAGTCAAACCCATGAAGAATTCTTGGCTTTATAGCTGTGGGGTTGGGAAAAGCGGACTCAGAGTTGGCAGAATATTTTTGGCATTTATGTAGGATTTGGCAGATCCTTAAATGCCTACAAGTAGCCTCTCTCCTGCTCTTGAGATTGAGTTAGAAAGCCACTGGGTTAAGTGAGAAACACTCACAGCTTACAGGAAGTCTTTAACAGGTGTGATTGATTTCCCTCCAGTCAATGTGTCCTTGTAAATTTACCCAAGAGAAGGGACCAGGGAGCGAGGTGGTAGACATCAGGTGAAAGCAACTCCAGCAGCAGGGACAGCAATCTCATACACACCTGGACAAGACAAGGCCAATCTAAACTTAATGCTTCTGAGGCCCCACTGTGTACACGGAAGCTATGAGTTCACTACTCTAAAAAATTTTATTTTGAGACAGAGTTTTATGTATCCTTGGTACACAGAGGAGGGTGATCTCGAGTTTCTGATCTTTCTGCCTTTAGATCCCCCAAATGCTGGGATTTTACCCAGCTTTCAATTTTTAAAAAATTATGTTTGTGCTTCAAAGTGTGTGTTGGGTGTACTTGTGCCATAGTGCCCACGTGGAGGAGCCAACTCAGGTCACCAGGCTTGCTGCTAAGCTTCTTTACCAAGTAGACACACACATACACATGCACACACGCACACATGCTCACATGTCTCATGTAGCCAAGGCTGACATTGAGTTGTTGATCCTCTGCCTTCCAAGTGTGTGGATTTACATGCTTGTTCTGGCACTGACTACCCAGAGTATCAAACTCCACAGACTTAAGGAGTCTCCCAATCCCTTACAAGACTACTTTCAACTTCAGATTCCTGCCATAAGTTTCCAGTGCCCTTGAGGCACCACCCATGTTACTGTCAACCTGACTACAGTTTTGGAGTTTGCATAGTCTTCTCAAATTTGATAGTTATTATAGGACCCAGAGGACTCAGACAAGTGCTCTGTGGGCAAGTCCTACTTTATTATAAGGGATGCAAATGGTCTGGGAGAGTCCTAAGCCAGGGAGGTTTTGTTCTTGTTGGCTCAGTTTATCCAGTAGGTGGGAAGTTCCCCTGAGTCTTGCTTTCCAGTTTGTTTTCATATATTTACATGTATTTATGTATATATGTTTGTGCATGCGTTCGTGCCTGTGTGTGTGTTCAGTATGCCACAGTATGTGTGTGGTCGGAGGACCTCTCTTTCCACCATGTGGATTCCAAGGATTGAGCTCAGGTTATCAGGCTTCTGCCTCCCAAATGCTGGGATTAGAAGTTTGTGCTACCCTACTCTCTAGAGGTATTTAAAAAACCAAAATCCATTTCGAACCCCCCCCAAACAAAACCAAACCAAACCAAAAACAAACAAACAAACAAACAAAAAACAAAGAACAAAAACAAAAACAAAACCCCAAATCCAAACCTAAATAAACCAAGCAGGGTCTCATTAACCCTGGCTGCCCTTGAATTAGACCAGACCTCCCTGCTTCTGTCTCCTGCGTGCTGGGACTAAAGGTATATGTCACCACACCTGACTTCTCCAGAGGTGTTTATTTTATATGTTGGACTGTTTTGTTTGCATGTATACGTGGGTACCATGTGTGTACCTGGTCCCTCAGATATCCTGAGACTAGAGTTACGTGATGGTTA
The DNA here is from genome assembly GCA_019843965.1 of Rhynchomys soricoides. Lineage (NCBI taxonomy): Eukaryota > Metazoa > Chordata > Mammalia > Rodentia > Muridae > Rhynchomys > Rhynchomys soricoides. The sequence continues at coordinate 163,013 of JADRCH010007459.1, read as the reverse complement.
TGAGATGCCATGTGGATGCTGGCAATTGAACCCAGGTCCTCTGAAGTAGCAGTCGTTTCTCCAGCCCCTTCTCCAGAGTTTTGATTGGAATATTTATTTTAGATGGTGGTCCTCTAATCACTTGCTTGTATTTTTTTTTTTTTTGTGACTATTTGGAAGTTTCCCCAGGACCACTAGGAATCATATCAGGTAGGTAACAAAGCCGCATACACACACAGTAAACAAATGTTACAAGGTTTTTCTTTCTTTAAAGAAAGAAAGAATATCAGCTGGAGAGATGGCTCAGCACCTAAAAGTATTTGTTGCTCTTTCAGAGAACCTGGGTTTGTTTTCAGCATCCACAAGGTAGCTCTCAATCCTCACTCTGGTGGTTTGAATAAGAAAAGTCCACCACTACACATAACAAAAGACTTTGATTGTTTATTTGAAGCTTTGTGCCAGGAGCAGAGGAGTAAGACCAGGTAAGAGATTGGTGGTTCTAAAATTCCACAGGAATATCAGATTCCTTCCGTACTCAAGTCTCTAAAGAAAATGGTGCAGGCCTGGGTGCTTGCTTCTAAGCCTCACAATCTGAGTTCTCATTCTCATGACAGATAATAGCAGAAGGAAAAGAATCAACTCAGCAAGTTGTCCTCTGATCTCCACATACATGTGCTTTCTCTGTCTCCATCTCTCTGTTTCTCTCTTTCTCCCAAGACATGTAAAATACAAAACAGTGTAGTGCTTGTATATAACTTGTGATATCCTTTTGATTACTGTATGTCTCTTTAGATGACTCACACCCAGTACAATGTCAAAATAATATAAACAGCTATATGGTATTGTCTAGGGGAAAGTAAGTATATAGATATGTTCAGTACAGATTTGTAGTTCCCTGAATGTTTTTGATCCCCGTTTAGTTGGATCTGTCAATGTGGAACTGACAGATAAATACATATGACATATTATGCTATCTTGTATATATGTATGTATACAATATGCTATTTAATGTCTATATATTTTATTACACCATCATATCCATTCTCTCAGGGTATAATAATTAATTCAGAGATTTGTAATTGAAGTAACTTTGTGCTAATTCTGACTCTTGTTTAGGTTACTGGGTTTTTTTCCTTCTTACATTGCTATTCTTTTCTTTTTGGGAGGCAGGGATTTTTTTTTTTTTTTTCCGAGACAGGGTTTCTCTGTATAGCCCTGGTTGTCCTGGAACTCACTCTGTAGACCAGGCTGGCCTCGACTCAGAAATCCGCTTGCCTCTGCCTCCCGAGTGCTGGGATTAAAGGCATGTGCCACCACTGCCCGGCCTCAAGGCAGTGCTTTTGAGACAGGGTTTCTCTGTGTAGTCCTGGCTGTCCTGGAGCTTGCTCTATAGATCACGATGGACTTGAATTCAGAGATCTGCCTGCCTCTACTCACAAGTGCTGGGATTAAAGGTGTTCACCACCACTGCCCAGTCTGTCTGCCTATCTTCCTTCCTTCCTTCCTTCCTTCCTTTCTTCCTTTTTTAGATTTATGTGTGTGAGTGTTTTCCATGGATGTGTGTATGTGTGTGTGTGTGTGTGTGTGTATGTGTGTATGGTATGTGTGTGTGATATGTATAGCAGTGCATGCCTAGTACCTGCAGAGGTCAGAAGAGGTAGTCAGATCCCCTGGAACTAGTGTTAATGAGTGCTTTATTCACTGTTCTATTGCTGTAAACAGATATCATGACCAAGGCAATTCTTAAAAGATAAAAGATGTAATTCAGGGCTTGCTTACAGTTTTAGAGGTTTAGTGTGTTATCATCATGGCCGGATAGAAGCAGGTACCAGAGCAGTAGCTGAGAGCTATACCCTGCTCCATAGGCAGAGAGAGAGAGAGAGAGAGAGAGAGAGAGAGAGAGAGAGAGAGAAAGAGAGACAGAGACAGACAGATGTCCCGCGCTACGGTCTCGCCAGCAAGAACGACGCGGCACACATAGGATCCTTCTGCAGGAACAGCTTTAATGCATCTTGAGAGGGAGAGCATAAGCTGGCCACGAGTGGAGACCCAGAACAATAGAATACTCGCCCTTTATATGGGTCACAGCGCTTGCCTGGGACATGGAGCTTCCCCATTGGCTCCCGCACACCAGGCCAGATGCCGCCACGAGAGAGGCTGAGACTCTGAGGTGGAAAATTACCAGGTGCATGCGCACTAGCCTGTTTACAACTTGTCCTCGGCCAGATGTAGGCGCTATCTTGTAATGGCGGATGTGGGCGCTCAGGCGGCTCCCAACA
>JADRCH010007459.1:144988-160745 GCA_019843965.1 Rhynchomys soricoides | reverse complement strand
GCGCTATCTTGTAATGGCGGATGTGGGCGCTCAGGCGGCTCCCAACAGACAGAGACAGACAGAGGGACAGAAAGAGACAGACTAGGTCTTGACATGGGCTTTTGAAACCTCAAAGCCCACTGTCAATGACACCCTTCCTCCAACAAGGCCACATCTACTCCAACAAGGTCACACCTCCTAATCCTTCTAATCCTTTCAAACAGTTCTACCTCCTGGTAACTAAGTATTCAGATATATGAGACTATGAGGGTTTTTCTTATTCAAACCACCACAGTGATGACTGTGAGCTACCTTGTGGGTTCTGAGAACCAAACCCTGACCCTTTGAAAGAACAACAAATACTTTTAGATGCTGAGCCATCTCTCCAGCCCATATTCTTTCTTTCTTTAAAGAAAGAAAAACCTTGTAATATTTATTGTGTGTGTAGGCTTATTCCTGAGTGGGGAGGTCTGAAGATACTTCTGGGGAGTCAGTTCTCTCCTTCTACCATGTGGATCCCAGGGATGGAATTCAGGTTGTCAGGCTTGGTGGCAAGTATCTTTACCAGCTAAGCCATCTCATCACTGTCAGTTTGTTCTTTTCTTCCTCTTCCTCTTCTTCTCCTCCTCCTCCTCTTCCTCTCCCTCCTCTTCCCTCTATTTTTTTTTTTTTTTTTTTTAGTTTTAAAAACAGGGTTTCTCTGTGTGGCCATGGCTGTCCTAGAACTCTCTCTATAAACCAGGCTGGCCTTGAACTCACAGACATCTGCCTGCCTCTGCCTCCTGAGTGCTGGGATTGAAGATGTGCACCACCACTGCTTGGCTGATTGTCCCCCCCCCCCCATGAAAGTCCAGCCTAACTTTGAATTAGCTGAGGATGATCTTGAACTTCTGATCCTCCTGTAATTACTTCCAAAGTGCCAGGATCTCTGCTGTGTGCCACCATGCTAGATTTTATGTGGTACTGGGAGTCAAACCCAAGGTCTTCATGTTTTCTAGGCAAGCATCTGCCAACTAAGCTGTATATCTAGCCGTCCTGGTTTCCTCTCTGTTCCCGTGATAAAATACTCTGCCAAAAACAGCTTAGGGGAAAAGGGGCTTTAAAACTGGTTTCAAGTTACTTTATAGTCAGTCATTTTGGGGAGGTTAAAGCAGAAGGATGTGATGTGAAGAAGCTAGTCACATCACATCCGCACTCAAGAACAGAGAGAAATAAATTAATACATATGACATATGTGCCTACTGCTCAGTTCACTTTCTCTTCTTTCATATGGTCTAGTATCCAAACCCAGAAGAGTGCCACCCAGTTTTAGGCTCGATCTTTCTGTGTGTACTGGCTGGTTATGTGTGTCAACTTGACACAAGCTGGAGTTACCACAGAGAAAGGAGCTTCAGTTGAGAAAATACCTCCATGAGATGGATCCAGCTGAAGGGCATTTTCTCAATTGGTGATCAAGGGGGGAGGACCCCATTGTGGTGGTACCATCCCTAGGCTGGTAGTCTTGGGTTCTATAAGAGAGCAAGCTGAGCAAGTCAGTAAGAAACGTCCCTCCATGTCCTCTGCATCAGTTCCTGCTTCCTGACCTGCTTGAGTTCCAGTCCTGACTTCCATTAGTGATGAATAGCAGTGTGGAAATGTAAGCTGAATAAATCCTTTCCTCCGCAACTTGCTTCTTGGTCACGATGTTTGTGCAGGAATAGAAACCCTGACTAAGACAAATTGGTACCAGCATAGTGGGGCATTCCTGTGACAACCCCTCCATCTTTTTGGGAGGACTGTAGAAGGACTTTGGAACTTTGGGCTAGAAGATCCATTCGATGTTAAGAGCTCTGTGGAATGTTATGTAGGAGCTTGGAAGATAATGTTGAGAACAATGCAGAAGATGGAGGCCTGGCTTGTGAAATTTCAGAGGGAAATTTAAAGATTCTTATCAGGGCCGTTGCTATTTTGATTGTGGTTTTGATTAGCTGGGGCTGAGCAATCAGCTGTGATTAATAAGATACCAGAACTACTAAAGTGAAAACTTTGCATTACTGAGATGCTGGTTAGCTGGAGCTAAGAAATTATCGGTGATTTAGAAGAGACCAGCATCATTGAGGTGAAATCTTCTGGGAAGTGTTTTCTGAGAGCATAGCGGCTGTGTTCTAGAGATAGCCAAGGTTGTACCTTGTACTGTGGCTGTACTCGGTAATGTGTAAGAGTCACCCAGGTAGTACTGGTTTTGAAGGCATGAAGGGGTCATGAAGAGCATCTGTGGCTCAGCACTGAGATCCGCAGAAGGCCGTTGGTGAAGGTGCAGTCTCAGTTGCAATTGATGGCCAGGACTGAAGGGGTCATGGAAAGGAGTTGAGGCTTGGCACCACGATGAGAGGCTATTGGTGAAGCCTAGTTACATCGGAAGACAGGAGTGTTTTGGAGATGCCAGTACCATGAGATGACCACCAAGAACAGGAGCAGCAGTGGAGTACAGGCATCTGGAGCCTAGAAGACAAAGTGTGTGCTACAAAGAGCAGGGCTGGAGATGTGACCCAAGCCCATGGAGGAATATAGAAGATTGTGAGTGGATCCCAGACATTGGACGGTTGGAGTTTGATTTTACTTTTGATTGTGACTGTGCCCTGATATTTTTCTTTCTTGAAGAAAGAAGGTATTTTAGTGGAGCCCACAGGTAAGAGACTTTGAATCTTTAAAAGATCTTGAATTTTAAAAGATGTTGGATATTCTTAAAGGGATTGAACTTTCAATAAGCAAGACTGTGGGACTTTTAAAGTTATTTAGATCTTGGGGATGAATAAGAAAGTAAGGGTTGAAGTTTAATGGTGATGTGTTTGTGTGTCAAGTTGACAAGGGGTCAATTGTGCTGGCTGGTTTTGTGTGTCAACTTGATACCAGCTGGAGTTATTACAGAGAAAAGATCTTCAGTTGAGAAAATGCCTTCATGAGATTCAGCTGTAGGGCATTTTCTCAATTGGTGATCAAGGGGGGAGGGCCCTTTGTAAGTGGTACCATCTGTGGGCTGGTAGTCTTGGGTCCTATAAGAAAGCAGACTGAGCAAGCCAGGAGAAGCAAGCCAGTAAGGAACATCCCTCCATGTCCTCTGCATCAGCTCCTGCGTCCTGACCTGCCTGAGTTCCAGTCCTTACTATAGCAGTGTGGAAATGTAAGCTGAATAAACCCTTTCCTCCCTAACTTGCATCTTGGTCATGATGTTTGTGCAGGAATAGAAACCCTGTCTGAGACAGCATGTCAGTTAATGAAATTTAGGAATTCTGAGCTAGATGTGGTGGCACATGTCTTTAATCCCAATGCTCAGTAGGCAGAGGCAGGCGGATCTATGTGAATTTGGGGTTAGCTCTTGTCTCCTTAGTGATTTCCAAGCCAGCCAGGGCTGCATAGTGAGGCCTTGTCTTTTCAAAAAAATCCCCAATAGACATGCTCAAGGGCCAGTTTGATCTAGACAATTCCTAGCTGAGATTCTCCCCGGGTGACTGTAGACTGTATGTTGTAGAAAGCTGACAGTTAAAACTGAACACCAACTCACTCTCTCTCTCTCTCTCTCTCCCTCCCTCCCTCCCTCCTAAACTTCCCTTCCTTTCTTCTTTTTAAATTTGTGTCTTCCTGTATACCTGAGGATGGCCTTGAATTTTTTATGGTCTTCTTGCCTCAGCTTTCTATGAAGCTGGAATTAGGCCTGCATCCCAAAGTGTAGCTTTCTTGGTTTCCTTTTCTTTTAGAATTTTATATTAAAATAAATTTTTAAAAAATATCTTTAATCATTTTTTACAGTCCAGTTGTTATCCCCCTCTCAGTCCACCCTCTGACGGTTCCGCATCCCATTCCTCCTCCCCTGTCTCCAAGAGGATGCACCCCCCCATCCCACCATACCTCCCCGATGGTTTTCTTATTTCAGTCTAAACAGTCTCTTGAGTTCTGTCTTATTCCAGTGGTGTATTAAGATGTTTTATTATTGTTGATCAGGTCATCTGTATCCATGATGTTTCTTCCATCTACCGAGTGCCTCTCCTTTTGGAGGAGCAAGGTGTGGTTAAATATTTTCAAGAGAGATTGGACCTGCCCATCAATGATTGTTCAAGTAATTTGCTTTTCAAGTGGAAAGCCATGGCTGACAGGTATGTGAAAGGAATTCTGTATGTTAAAAAATTTTTTTTAACATAGATAGGATTTCTAAAAATCTTTTCCTAATTCTTTCCAAACTCTTTTCAGTCTTTATAAACAAATAGGAAAAAGGACTGTGGGATTAAAGATGAGCATACTACAGCTTCTGGTTTTATGTGGGTTGAACTGAGTTTCTCATGCTTTTGTGGCAAATGCTTCACTGACTTAGCTATGTATCACCCTGACCTCTTTATGTAATTGTTAATAATTCCTGGGCCTGGAGGGTAGAAGTAAGTTCTACTTTAAAGGATCACTTGTTTAGAACTTTATGTGTGTATGCTTTGATGTGGATGTATCTGTATCTGTTGTTTGAGTATTTCTCTATATTCTTTGAAGATTTCTAGAGCCACCGACTTTGCTGTACTTAAACCCAAGTGCATTAGAGGGATTTGGATTCTCAAAGGGATATTTTTAATTCTCCAAGTATTTTTGTTTATATATTGATTTTCTTTTTATTTCCTCCACTTTTTTCTTTTTTCAGTCTTGGGGCCAGAGCTCAAGGCTTTATATGTACTGGCAAGTACTCTGCTGCCAAGCCATATCCCTAGCCTAATTCATAGTTGTAAGTGTTTCAGAGTTGTTGTTTTAAGATTTGGCTAACATTTATTAAAGAAGAACCTTTAAATGGGAAGTTTTGGTTCTGCCATTGCTATTTCATCTGACAGTGATTTATTGTTTGTTTTGGTTGGTTCTGGGATAGTCTTATGCAGCCCAGACTGGCCTTGAACTCCTGCTTCTGCCTCCAGAGTGCTGGGATTCTATAGGCATCCACCACCATGCCCAGCCCCCATTAAATACTTGAATATTACAAAAAATCTTATTTTAAAATTATATGCATTTATTTTGTGCACATATACACTTTATGCACATCAATTAAAAGACAACCTTTAGGGAGTTGATATTCTCTACTCCCTCCAGATCCTTAATTGTATCAGCAAAGACAAGGTTATTTTTTAACAAAGTCTTTGTTGTTGTTTGTTTCATTTGTTTGTTTTTCCAGAAAGGGTTTCTCTATGTAACCCTGACTGTCACGGAACTCACTGTAGACCATGATGGCCTTAACCTTAGAGATCTGCTTGCCACTGTCTCCTGAGTGCTGGGATTAAAAGTGTGTGCTGCTATACTCAGTTTATATGGCTCTTGGTGATTTTTCTTAAGTCAGGGTCTCAAGACCAGGTTTGAGTAACTCAAAGAGAGATACTCCTGCCTCCAAGTCCTGGGACTATAGGCATGAGTTTCCATGCCCAGAGAGTTTTTTTCTTCTCTCTGAGGACTGAACCCAGAACTTCAAGTTTACATCAAGCCTTAATGTATGTGTTACATTTTCAACCTGATAGGGACCCATTCAGCTTACCACAGTCTTTGATGGACATAGCAATATCTGTATCATTTGGGCAGTAATGCTGGTTTATCAGTAACTGCAATGTATACTGGCCTCCCTGTCACTGTAGCCTGTAGAGTTATATAAGGAGTCAATGAGAGGGTAATGCAGCTGCCCTCATGATGGAGGCTCACAGCTACTCAGGAGGCCTGGTTGAACTGCTTATGTTCCTTTCCTGGGATCCCAGACTGATTGAGATATCCCTCCCCACTCTTGGACCTGCCCATGATGGGTGGGTCTATAAAGTAGACTCTTCTTTCCCTTCCTCAGCAGCTCACAGTAGTATCAGAGCCTTGCCTCAGACATCTGTGATAGCTGTGTCAAACATGTAAGGTAGACCTTTGGCTGATTCTGGAAGTGAAAGTTCACAGGGAAAGTTAACATGATGGATGGGATTAGGACATTAGCCAGTCAGCACAGCAGTCCCCACTCTGGTGGAGTGTGGCCTGTGTACTCACCTGTCCCATCTGTTACCATGTGACTTCAGTCAAGGAAGTCTAGACATGAATAAATAGATGGAGGAGCCTATAGTTGCCTTTAGTGTGCCTTCTTTTGGGTCAGATCCATATTCTTCCTTTTTGTGAGAAGAGGTAAAGCCCAGCCAATTCCTTATACAGAGGCAGCTGCAGTTGCTAGGTAGGTGGACCCCACCTTGGGTCTGAATATCTGCTTCTGGTGGCATCTCTGATATTTGGCTTGAGATGTAACTTGTTTTCTGTTATCAGGAAGTTAATTCATGATCACCAGTATCATCATCATTATCGTCATCAGCATCATCATTTTATGGTACTGAGCATTGAACCCAGGGACTCATACATGCTAGGCAGTTGCTTTACCACTTCTGGCCACACACACAGCTATAAATTCTACAGAGCAAGATGAAACTAAGAGAGTTAAAGGTTTGAAAGCCTTCTCTCAGGTCCGTTATTTATTGACTTTCCCAGGAAGTCTTACCTTTCCCATTATTTTTAGTGTCTTAGTTTTTTTTTCTTCCTCTACCGAGCCTAGTTTTTGTTGTTGTGTTTTTAATTTATTTTATCTTTATTTTTTTGAGGCAGTGCCTCACTGTGTAGCTCTGACTAGCCTGGAACTCGCTGTGTAGACCAGAGAGGTGTCAAACTCAACAGTGATCCCTGCCTGCCTCTGCCTCCTGTGTGCTGCTTTCTCATGTATCCAAGGGCATCCTTGAACTTACTGTGTTGCCAAGGATGATCTTGAAGTTTGTATCATCCTATCTTTACTTCCTGAGAGCTGGGGTTGATGATAGGGTATTGTCATAATGCCCATTTTTACTTAGTGCTGAGGACTGATCCTCAAATCAAGAGCTAACACTCAACCAACTGAACCACATCCTGGGACCCAAGTCTGCATTTTGTGTATTTCTATGCAATTTTGTATGTGTGTGGGCATATGTGTATGCAATATGCACATGCACACGTATATACATGCATGAGGAGGGCCAAGGTTGACATAGAGTATCTTCTTCAATATCTCTACCTTATTTGAGACGGGTCTCTTGCTGATTCTGGAGCTTACCACTTCAGCTCACTTGGCTAGCCTGCTTGTCCTGGGCAACCCATTTCTACCTCCCTTGCTCCATCTAGGATTACAGCTAGGCCACTACACCCATCCTGCATTTATGAGAGTTCTCATAATTGCAACTGTTTCATCCACTAAGTCCTATCTCTATCTCCTAGTCTGTCTTTCATATTGTTTCTTGCCTGCATTGCAGATGGAGATATGAAAGGGGCTACCTCCTCCTGGTAACATTTCACCTCGTTTGGGGGCAAGAACTAGCCCCAAAGCTCTACAGCATCATCCACATACCTAAGATCTGATCACCCTGTTTCTCATGTTCTCTGAACAGACTTCCTGATAAAAGCAACACAGAAAATTGTGCCTATAGTTGTGACATGTGATTGAGTATCTTTTGTAGAATGGAATTTTCTCATTAAAGTGATCTAAATGGCTTGTAATGTTTTAAATAATTCTTTTAACACTATTCTTCAGACACCAGACTTCAGTAGGGAATATGACAATTTTAATGTTGACAACTTTGAATGCATTTTCTTATACAGTGTCACCTTACAAACACACTGGCATGTTTCCTATTGACAAGTACATTGCATATTCTTATATAATGTCACCCTATAATCTAATGTATGAACAGCTCAGAGTTTATAAGATAGCTATCTTATATCTGAGATTTATATCTGTACCTGTTTATGTTAGCCAACATTAAAGATTCTTGGGGTTTCTAATACATTTTGTTTCTTAATTTGTGTGTGGTCGGGAGCACATTTGGTGCAATCATTTACATGTGGATACAGAAGATAGTTGCTGGGAAGTCTCCTGCTTTGCCTCTTATCTCGTGTGAATGCTGGTGTTACAGATGTGTGTTACTCTGCCTAACTTTTTTTATGGTTTCTGGAGATAAGAGCTCAGGTCCTTATCCTTATGTGCCAAGTGCTTCACAAACTGAGCCATGTCCCCAGCTCTGTTTTTTTTTTTTTCCCAGACAGGGTTTCTCTGTATAGCCCTGGCTATCCTGGAACTCACTGTGTAGACCAGGCTGGCCTTGAACTCAGAAATCCACCTGCCTCTGCCTCCCGAGTGCTGGGATTAAAGGCGTGTGCCACCACTGCCCGGCTTCCCCAGCTCTTCTTATGCCTTTGAAATCTGTTTGATGCCCAGATGTTGGCATGTTGGAAGAGAGATTTGGGTGGAGTACACTGAGTGTCTTGTTTGTGCCTAAGGTTCTGAAAAGTATCTTGGAATAAGAACAGTGGCCGCGTTGTTGCTTATGATGTTTCATAGTGTGCATATGGACTTTGAGCTTGTTTTCCCTCAGGTATGAAAGATTGCAGAAAATATGTTCCATAGCCCTGGTTGGTAAATACACCAAGCTCAGGGACTGCTATGCCTCTGTGTTCAAAGCACTGGAACACTCAGCCTTGGCCATCAACCACAAGTTGAACCTGATGGTGAGTCCCAGTCTGTTCTTCCAGCTATTTTACTAATTTATTTTTAGTTATGTGTATGTGTCTCTGTGTGGGTGTGTACATGTGAGTTCAAGTGCACAAGGGAGGCCAGAGACATTGGATCTCCCTGGAGCTGGAGATACAGGTGGGTATGAGACACCCAACACGAGTGCTAAGAACCCAGCAATATGTGCTGCTGAACCATCTCTCCAGCCCTCTTCTAGATAGTTCTGTCACTCCAGTATTTTGTATTTTAAAGAGGCAGCATGTTGGGCTGGGTTGTGGCTCAGTGCTAGACTGCTTACTTAGCATGATCAAGACCCTGGGTTCCTTCCCCTGCACTGCAAAACAAAAACCAAACACAATTTACTCTTCTATTGCTCTGAGGAAACTCCGTGGCCAAGGCAACTCTTATTTTAATTGGCAGCTTGCTTACAGTTTCAGAGGGTTGGCTCATTATCATCATGGCTGGAGCATGGTAGTAGGCAAGCAGGCAGGCACTGGAGAAGTAGCCAAGAGCTCACATCTTGTCTACAAATTGCAGGCAGAGAGAGGAACATTTTGAAACCACAAAACCCACCCCCCTAGGACATACCTCCTCCAATAAGACAACACCTCTTACTCCTTCTCAAATAGTTCCATTAACTAGGGACCTAGCATTCAAACATATGCACCAATGAGGGCCATTCTCCTTCAAAGCATCACAGTTGGGGATATGGCTCAGTGCTAGAATGCTACTGAGCATGATCAAGGCCCTGGTTCTATCCCCAGCTCTGCAAAACAAACACAATTTATAAATTCCCAAAGAGGCACATTATGAAGTCCAACCACTGTATGAAAAGATGGACAGAAGGATTTATGATATCAAGGCAAATTGGCAGATGGAAGAGTACTATGGGACAAAGTCTGGGCAGAGGCAAGCATAAGCTGCTCAGAGGTCTTCCAGCATTGAGCCTCATGGACTCAGCTGGAAGCCCCCCAGTGATGACCTGTGATAACAGTATAAAGTGCTCTCTACCGAGAAGCTCAGAGATTCAGTGCCTAGGTCATTTCCTTTCCTTCTTTCTCTCCTCTTCTATCTCTCTCTTTCCATCTCCCTTTCCTTCTCTCCTTATACACTGTGGTACTAGGATTGAACCTAGGACCTTGCACACACTAGGCAGATGCCGTATCACTAAGCTACATTTCTAACCCTCTTTTAGTTTTATGTTTTGAGATAGAGCTTTGCTAAGTTGACTAGGTTGGCCTTGAAGTCACTCTGTTTCCTATAAGATCCTCTGGGAAGGGTGAGGCCTCATATGAAGGCCTCCTAGCTACCATTAACAACTTGTAAACTCTCAGGGAGGGTTATGGCCTTGAGACATGGTCTTGAAATTCTGGCTGGCCTGAAACTCACTATGTAGACCTCTAACTTGCAACACCCTTCTGCCACTTCTTGGACTATAGGCATGAACCACCACACTTAACATTTTCCCTTTTAGTTTTTTAAAAGGTTTTTGGAAGCTGGACATGGTAGTACATATCTTTAATCTTAATGATTGGCAAGGAGAAGCAGGCAGGTTTCTATGTGTTTGGCCAGTCTGGTCTACAGAATGAGTTCCAGGACAGCCAGGGCTACACAAGAAACTCTGCTTCAAACAAACAAAACAAAACAAAACAAAGCAAACAAGTTGTTTTTGGGCGCTGAATGTTGAACTCGGGGCCTTGCATAGGTTTTGCCACTGAGCTATATATACCCTTAATCCCTAACCTAATCACTTCATGTTTATGTTTATTAATTTCATGTTTCCCTCTCTTCTACTTCCCTGTAGGCAAGGGCTCTACTACTAAATTATACTAACCTTCCATGATTGAATAACTGTTAGATAGCTGTAGTATTTTTTTCTTTTTGTTAAGATTTATTTATTTATTTATTTAATGTATATGAGTATTGTAGCTGTCTTCAGACACACCAGAAGAGGGCATGGGATCCCATTACAGATCGTTGTGAGGCACCATGTGGTTGCTGGGAATTGAACTCAGGACCTCTGGAAGAGCAGTCAGTGCTCTTAACCACTGAGCCATCTCTCCAGCCCAGCTGTAGTATTTTTAAGTGTTCATTTTTCTTAAATGTTCCTTTAACCTGTTGGGATCTTGATGCTGTCATTTTGTTTCTTAGTATATAGACTCCATTGATCTGGAGCCAATCACCAAAGCCGAGGATCCTGTGAAATTCCATGAAGCTTGGCAGAAGCTGTGCTTAGCTGAGTGAGTACTAGCCTCATGGAGAGAACAATGTCATTGTGCTTTCTCTGTACCTAGTCCACTGTTCCAGTTGCTAGCTTTTTTACATGTGGAGTAGTTAGGGATCCTGGCGGTCTTTATAGGTAACTACCATGTAAAGGTGACCACCATGCAGCATTCATGCCACATTGGATTCAAGCGTGCCATATGAGCTCAGGTGACTTGGGCAGTCAATGTGGTTTTATTTCGAGAATGTTGGGAGAACTGCATTAGAGGGAAAGAGCATTGTTTTTACTGAAAGATGCAATTCATTAATTTATTGCCGAAATAGGGTCTCGCGTAGCCCAGGTTGGCCTGGAAACTGTGTAACTTAGATTGACTTTGAACTCTCGATCCTCCTGTCTCCACCTCCTAAGTTTGGAGTTTATAGACATGCACTGGTTTATGGGGCGCTGGGGATGGAACTGAGGGCTAGCTGTATTTAGACATACATTCTACCAACTGAGCTTTATCCCCAGCCCTCCCACATGTTGTCATTCTCCCCTTCTGCTTCTATTTTCTTTCTGTAAGTAATTGAGAGAACCCTGGAGCAGCATTGTATCTTGAGGTTACCATGCCCTTCCTGGTACTTTTCTCTTGAACTGTCTTTTAACTTAAGTCTTTGCTCTAGCAAGGACATTTTCATTCACCATTATTAAAGTGGCTGTTGAAATCTTAGTTGTTTTTTTTTTTTTTTTTTTACCAATTTACTTCTTTCTGATGATGTTAGAGGGCTGAAAGTTTTTATATAGTAGTTAGGAAGAATTTAACCCAGCTAGGTGTGATGGTATATACCTGTAATCCTAACGCTTGGGAGGTTTAGGTAGGAGGATCCAGAGTTCAAGTCCACTCTTGGTTATAGAGTGAGTTTGTGGCTAGTCTGCACTCCATAAGACCCTGTCTCAAAAAATTAACAACAAAAAATGGACTTTAACCATTTTTTAAAATCTTTATTCGTTTTATGTTTCTCTTTCTCACTTCACATTAGGCAAGGCTCTACTACTAAGTTATACTATTCCTTGCATATAATTATTTTATTTTATATTCTTTTATTTAGTTGTTTTTGTCTTTTGAGAAAGATCTCATTTTATAGTCTAGGCTGGCTTAGAATTCTGAATCCTCCTCCTGCTGTACGCTGGTATTACAAGTATGTAACACACAGTTCTCAGGGTATTCCTTGATTTTGGTTTTGATTTACTGGTGCAGAGTCTTGCTGTTTAGCCATGGTCTTCTAGCATCTTCAACTGCTAGAACTTGTAATCCTCCTATTTTTACCTTCTGAGGGTTGGGTTAATATAATAGGCACGTACTACCATAACTGGCTCTCAGTGCATTTTTATTGAGTGGAATTTCTCAATTACTATACTTTGAAGTTACTAAGACCAGAAAAAATATATTAAAATCAGTTGTGAGAAACTGTCCTAACGTCCCATAAGGTTGAGTTTCAAATATGTTTAATTAGGTAATCTATTCAGAAAATAGACCTCAGACATTCATTAGTGTTTGTCCCAAGCACTGAGTTTGGGAACATTGAACATAATAATAACACAAGTTTTAAAAATAAAAGTAGTGTGGGCTGCTGAGTTGGCTTACTAAAGGTAAAAGTTCTTGCTGCCAGGCCTGGCAACTGGAGTTCGATCCCTGGTACCCCATAGGAGAGAACCAGTTGCTATAAGATGTTCTCTGGCCATCACATACCCACTGTGGTATGCACTTGCTCATGTACACAGACATGCCCGGACCCTCAGATACACACACACACACACACACACACACACACACACACACACACACTAATTATTTAAAAAATGGTGGATAGTCAAGCTTACTTTCCTTTGTGTTGATTTCAGTGGTATTCTTGTGCCCGGAGGCTTTGGGATCCGAGGAACACTGGGAAAACTCCACGCAATTTCTTGGGCAAGGACAAAGAAGATTCCATTTCTGGGTAAAGTTTTTGTTTATTGATCCTATGAGTTTAAGGTGTTTTTTTTTGTCAGTGCTGGGAGTTGAACCTAGGATCTTCAGGGTAAATGTAAGGCAACTCTGCTATTGAGGTACATCACGAGCCCTGATGCAGGTTTTTGACGTAAGGTAAGTGTCAATACCTTAGCAGGGGTAACATGTACTAGGTTTATTCTTGTGAAGGTGTGAACTTAGTTTTAAAAGTCAGGCACCAAATGGCTTACTACAGGGCTTATCAAACTGAATGTAGCTCCTAGCTTGGTTTTGTAAATAAAGTTTTATTGTAACACATCCACCCAATTTGTTTTGCATATTGCTCATAGTGGCACAGTCGGAGAAGATCCAATGACTGGTAAAGCTTAGAATTAGTACTGAGTTTATAAGAAACACTTGTCTCCTGAGTAGCAAGAAACTGGAAGAAGTCTGTCTCTATAGTCTTCTGACCAGCCCTCTTAGCGTTTTCGGCAAAAAAGCCATTCAATAGAACACTGTAATAACATTTCTGTTTGAAAAAGATGTGCTTAAGCACTGTGTGGTGGCGCACACCTTTAATCCCAGCATTCTGGAAGCAGAGGCAGATGGATCTCTGAGTTCGAGGCCAGCCTGGTCTACAAAGTGAGTGCCAGGACAGCCAGGGCTACACAGAGAAATCTTGTCTCAAACAAACAAACAAAGAAACTAAAACCAAACAACAAAAAGCAAAGAAAAGGAGTGCTCAAGTTGAGACTGTGTGTTGTATGTGTGGTACTGGGGATCAAACCCAAAGCCTTGTGTATGCTAAGAAAGTACTCTCTTGAAACTTATAATCATTTTAGAGAAGATAATACAAAATGATCAACCCGTGCTACAGGAGCAGCTCTGTTAAAATTTGGTTAAACCAGGTCTTATATTAGTATTTTCCTTTCTTAACGAGATGAGGTCTGACTGTCTTACTGTGCTGTCTAGGCTGACTGTTAACTTCTTGGTTCAAGCTATCCTTCTGCCTTAGCATCCAAAATTTTGGGGCTATATGCATATATCTTATCACTGTGCCTTCCATAGAGACAGTCTTTTGAATGTTGTAGCTTACATTGCAAAGCCTAGTTTCTGTAAGAGTAAGGCCAGATAACATGGGACCTGGTTGTGCTAATGGCAGCTTTGCTGCTGGAGATTCAGGTAGGAGGGACAGTTTCCCACTGTGTTTATTTCAGGTATTTTGGTGGGTTGATGAACTAAAGGGAAGTTTTGTGTCTTTTACTGTCTGAAGAGTGTTAGATACCATGGGTTTTTTTTTTTCCTGTAACCTGCTCTCTCCTGGATACTCCAGACTCTTGGGACTCCTTTCCCAAAGAAAAACCCAGATACTTGCTTTGTTTTACCCTGACCTAAACTCATTTGGGCCATTGATATTTTTTTGATGGGGTGTTCAGGCTGGGGAGATGGCTCACTGGGCAACAAACATCCTGATTTGATCCCCAACACCCTCATTAAAAGGTATGACTGCACATGCCTATAACATTTACATTGTGTGTGTGTGTGGGGGGGGGCAATCCAGGATTGCTGGAGCTTGCTGACCAGCTAGCCTAGCTGAATTCTCAAGCTCCAGGTACACTGAGAGACCCTGTGTCAAGGGAATAAGAGATTGATAATGCAGGACACCCAATTTATTCCTCTGGCCTCTGTACTTGGGCATGCAACCTCACCCTGCATGTGCATATATACCATGTACACACACAAATAAAAAAGGCTCATGCATATTAGTTACTTCTCCATTGCTTTGACAAAACAACTTGACCAAGACAATTTGTAGAAGGAAGGGTTTGGGGGGGAGAGTTTACAGTTCCAGAGGGATAGGAGTCCTCTTATCGCCATTATGGTGGGGAGCCTGGCAACAGGGAGGCAGGCATGGCATTAGAGTAGTAGCTGAGAGCTCACCACTTGATCTGTAAGCAGGAAACAGAGCTAATTCAGAACAGCAAGAGTCTTTTGAAACCTCTGAGCCTGCCTGCCTTATCACTTCTTCCAGCAAGGCACACCTTCTAGTCGCTGCCCTAAACAGCCTCCACCTGGAGAACAAATACTTAAAGGTGTAAGCCTATGAGGGCCATTCTTATTCGAACTATCACAGGGTGTTTTCCTACTGTGTGTTTTATGTACCTAAGGCTGAGCTCCAAGTTGCAGAAGTTGCTATATAGCCAAGGGTGACTTTGAACTCTCCTATTTTCACTTCCCTGGTGCTGGGATTACTGATAGTACCTGCTTATGCCATATTGGGGAATGGAACCTGGAGTTTTGAGCATGCTAGGCAAGCACTCAATCAGCTGAACTATAGCCCTAGCCCCTCACTGTTTTCTTTAAATCTCTCTCTAAACTCCGTTTCCATCTAAACTTAGGTACAGCTCCTGATGTGATTTTCATAGTGCAGAATGTTTGCAAGTTGTTTGCCCGTTCTCTCTCTCTCTCTCTCTCTCTCTCATGCTCTTTATTCTTTTACAGTTAAAGGTATGTAAGTTTAATAAAGACAAATAATAAGAACCCTGTTTTGTTTTACCTGCATGTATGTCCGTGCACCACATGGATACCTGCTAATCTCTGAGGTCAGAAGGCATCAGATTCTCTAGAACTAGAATTCCAGAGGGTTGTTAGCTATCATGTGGGTGCTGGAAACCGAAACTGGCTCTTCTGCAAGAATAACAAGTACTCTTAACTGCTGCACCATCTCTCCAACCTCAAGTGCTCTGTTTTATACAGTACAAGTTATATCTGATCTATCAATATATAAAATATATGTGAAATAGCCAGTGAAATTCTTTTTGCATTTCTACTGGTTTTGTTGTTGGTGGTGGTGGTTTTTGTGTTTTGAGACAGGACTTCTCTGTGAAGCCCTGGCAGTCTTGGAACTTGCTTTGTAGACCAGGCTTGCCTCAAACTCACATAGATCTACCCACCTACCTCTGTTTCTCAAGCGCTGGGATTAAAGGCTTGCACCACTATCACCTAGCCATTTCTACTGTCTTTATCTTTTCAAGCTTTTGCA